>VZRQ01002217.1:324845-599948 GCA_013397975.1 Machaerirhynchus nigripectus
CGCGCCCGGTGGCCGCTCCTGCGTGCCCGGCAACCCTGCGCCGGTGCGGACGGGTGCGGAGCGCCGGCCGCTGCGCGCGCCTGCCCCGCGGGGTGCCCGCCCCGAGCTGGGGCGTTCGCGGAGAGGTGACACGCGGGTACCGGCACGCGCGCAGCCGGGGCTGGCCTCGCGAACGGGGATAAAGGAAAAATACATCCATTGCCCCTAGCCGTGTGTCTTGCCCAGCGCACCTGGCACACGCCGACTTGGCGAATGGGCTGGCGCAGCCTGCAGCGCTCGGTCTCAAGGCTGGGGCACCACCGTCTCCTCAAATGGTCCTGCGAGAACAAACGGAATGGTCAAACATGGGTGAGAAGTGTTCGCCGCCCCCAGCTGGAAGACAACAACTCTCACTTCATGTTTCTTAGAAGACTGGAAAGTAATTTACATCGGTGAAGGTGTCCTCCATCATTCCAGACAACATGAATATTGTTTAGGGCTTGTTTATACATGTTGTTCAGGAGGAGCTGTTCCTGACTAATTTCATGACTAATTTCCAGAATAAGGCTGAGCTGTTCTGGTTTAGTTTAACACTCTGAGTTTTAATTAAAGAGGAAAATAGGGCACACCTATTCTTGAAGAGGGATGTTTACAGATTTGTTGTTGAATAACTTCTGTGTAGATGAGCCGAGAATCAACAGACACCTAACCCGGCTTCCCATTTCCTTCTGGGGTGATGTACAAGTTGCTTGCTTAGCAGATACTATTCCTTTAGAAAGCCACAAAGAATATAAGATGGCAGTTGTGACACATACTCTCTGCTTTGATTTGCCTGACATTTTTAGGGGACGTTTTGTTGGCTTTTCTTGTGATATTTTCTCTGAACATGGGAAGACATTGTATGTGACTGACATTTAGCAGAACAGCATGAGTTCTCCCGCTTGTTCCAACAACTGTGGTGAGCTCCATGTGCTGCGACCATCCTCTTGTCCCAGGAGCACAGACTACCTGGGTAATAAAGTTGCTATCTGAGATTCCTATTGCAATGGTAATATGAGAATATGAAACAGAGCTAGGGCTCAAGCAAGACTATCTTATATATGCCCAGAAAAATCCTGAAGCCCACAACAAGTAAGCAGAAATCTCCCCATATGGTAGGCGTACTCCATGAAGCACCAAGTGCACAGAGGAATCCAGACAGAAAAAAACCCTGCATCTTCATCGCCACTGCTGGGAAGCACTGCCCAGTGGCACTTGGTGCTTGGACACGGAAGGAGAAGCAGCACGTGAGGAATGCAGCACGGCTAGTATTGTTTACACCTTGTGGGCCCCAATTTCATGAGGTGTGGAGGACCAGTTTGGATCTGTTCTTCTGTGACTGCAGGCTGTTTGCATGAGTCATCTGGATTTGTCTTGATAGCCTAGAATAACAGAGACTCTGGATCTCTCCATTTGCTCCCCCATTAATCACAGGACAAGACTTCAGCTCTGATTTTTTAACAAGAAAGTATCATTGTTGCTGCTGCTTATATAAGGACATCCAGTGTCACAATTCCAGCATGATTGTATTAACTCTGAAAGCTATATAGGAGTTCTTTTTTAGTGGTTTTCTTTTGCTTCTAGTTTTCACTCATATTATGCCATCCAGGCCACATAAAGCTCTTTCATTTTATCTTTCAGAGGGTCTTGATTATTCATCTGTAGAATGTGTTTAGTCTTCCTTTCCAAGGTAGAATCCCCATTTCAGGTCATGTCTTCTTTAGGAGTGTTCAGATGAGCTTTCAGAAGACAAAGGTCAGTACCACAGCCAAATACCACGTATCGTGCCACTTCTGCAAGGTATGATACAGCCAAGATTCAGATCACAGGTATAAGACCTCATGACCACTCTGTCATGGTGTGGTGAAATCTTAACCCCATAACTTGTTTCAGGAGCAAAATCCTTGTCCTGTGAGGGAGGGAAAGGAAGAGAGAGAAATCACCAAACACTGTCCTCATTCTCTGATAATGGTAACAAACTAGAGATACTGTGTGTTTCAGATTTGTGTTAGTAGTAAAGGTTGTATAAGCATTCCTTATGACTTAAATCTGTTGCTTAAATCCATCCACACAGGTGGTCCTTCAGGTTTTTCTCACACTCCTTTGTCACAGAGGGATTTCTTTTTCATGGGATCTGAGTCCTATTAGATTCCTTTCATTTAACAGTAGGAGGAGAATATGAAGACCCCATCTTTGAATGAAAAGAACACAGTCGGTGGATTCTGGGAAAATTCTAACACACTTGACCTCTTGCATCACTAATCCCTAGTAGCATTGTTAGTCATTTCAACCCCTGGTAGAATAGAAGCCCAGCACAATACATTGGAAGCTCTGATCTTCCAAAGAGCAGTCACTTCTGATTACTGATTTTGAAGACAAGCTCTGTGAGAACTGGGGCTGAGAGAGATTTTTTTCAAGACTGGAATAAGTTAGTACCCACCTCTTTGCCTCAGATGAGCAATTCTTTTCCATTTTAGCTGAAACATGACAATTCTTTTAAGCACACAGCAGCTCTGGAAACTAGCAGCATCCAGCTGAAGTGGAAGGAGGAATAAATGCCCATACAATGAGAAGCCAGTAATTTTCAGCCAGACTTTCATAAAGACACACAGACTGAGGGATTTCAAACTGTGTCATAGATCCCACAAAACATTAGCAATCAAGTTGTCTTGATTCTATTTCAGCAGCAAGGTGAGGATTATTTTATAGGAATGTAGCCATACTTTTGGCCACTGACTCAACCAATTAAGATAAAGTTCTAAAGTATTGATTGCGAGAGTGTTTAAAATTTGAATCATTATTATTAGAGAAAGACTGTTCTAGCTACAGGGAGTCTGTCCTTCCTGCATTAGCCTCTGGAAGTTCTGGCCTCACATGTAATAAATATAAGTTTGACAGTATCCTGGAAGTAAGGGGGAATTAGGGAGAGCCCTTAAGTACTATGATGGCTGTGTGGAAAACGTGCAACAAGGTTAGTCTGGATATTGGTGCTGCCTTAATTGATGATTTTCCTGATTTTTCTTTTAAGAGAGATGTGTAATTGTTTTGGTTTACTTCCCTTCAATATAAAAATTACTGGGGATTCTCAACATCTGTGTATTTAGGTCTATTGCCTAGGCCATAGCCTCTACAGCATCATTGTCTACAAAATGGAAACCACTACACACTAGCCTATGTTGGTGATGTGTCTTGAGATGCTCCATAGTGAAATCAATGTTCTGTTACAGCTCACAGTCACAACACTGACAACAAGCACCTAAAACTTTCAAAAGAACTAGATTCTTCTACATTTGACTAAAATAAATTTGATACCAAGTGTCGTATACTAGCCTTGGATAGGCAATATAATCTACCAGTACTCCACATTGGTTCCATCATATCCAAGAGAGGAAAATGACCCCAGTGTAGAGAGCCTGTACAAAGGACCACGTAGCAATTTAGATCACCATCAATGGGCACTGTCTGAGGATTTTTTTTAAAAAAGTTTTCCCATTCTAGTGGATAGTGAATAGTTTAGTGGATTCTAATATAGTTTTCTCATTCTACCTCAGTACACAAGAGGAAGATAGATAAAGGGCCTGTAAGCCTAGCAAGTAACAATTCTTTGTATCACTGAAATGCTGTCTGGTTATGGTTGCAAAGAGGTGGAAAGTTCAGATGGCAAAACACAGACACGTAATCCATCACTAAATGTATCCTCACACTTTCGTCACAGTGGTCTTCATGGATCCGCTGTGGCCACTTAACCTGTTGATCATCAGCCTCTCTGGAGCTTTGCACGTTTTTCCTGGCATACATCTGTTGGGCTTTTGGCTTGGCTAATCATGCCAAAAAGGATTTGGTCCTGAAGCTTTTAGCAGAATTTATACACACTGTTAATGATACTGTGCCTGGTTTAGAAAGCAAAGCTAAACAGATAATTCTATAGAGAGTCATGGAATGGATGATACCAAAATGAATGGTGTTGCAATAAAATGCAAGCAATGGCATCTTGAATACAGGAGAGGGAAAGGTTAGAGACAAATTCCAAGATGCTGAATCAACATGGAAAACAGTAACAACTGGTGCCATGAACAGTTCCTTGACTGACATTTGAAAAGTCAACAAATAGTAAAGGAGAACACAAGTGAGAGAAAATAACCTTGAGCCCTGGAAATGGTTTACCCCATGCCAAAACTGGCCTGGTTATAACAGGTTTCAATATAAAAGAGGCGTAACTGTGGTCATCTAAGGCTGCAAATTAATATTTGCATTCAGATTAAGCCTCTGGTGCAAAACTGATCCACAAGTCATGCCTTGAGTAATCCCTCACAGCATGCAGACTCAAGGGAAATCATGCAAAGGACTTCCATATCTGTCCCCATTCCAATACTACTGAGAAGCAGCCTAACACAACTTTCCTGCACTGCAGTTTCAGATTCCCTAAGAGGCACATATTTTCATCAGACTACTCCAGTAAGCCCAAAGGTGAAGACCAGATAAGAATTAAGTTTGGATACAAGTAGAGTGAAGCCAGCATAAGAATAAATCAAAACACCAGAGATAGAAAGAGCCATCTCAAACTGAAAAGCATAGTCAGAGAGTCACAGAGCCAGGAGTTTGAAAACCAGAGTCCCTATTGTAAGTCAAGTCAGGACTGGGACAAGGTGAGGTATAGGAGCATACCACAAAGGAAGCAGGAACCAGGAATCAAGACTAAGTAAACAAGAATGAAAGGCAAGAGAGTCAGAAGCAAAACTACAGCCAAATGGCACTGCAGGCTGCCAAGAGCAACTGGTGGAGTTGCCTGACACATCTGCTATTAGAGGAAATTAGCCAAGCTTTAGCTCCTGCACAGCTGGGCCACAGTCCCAGTTGCCCTATTGCATCCAGCTGCAGAGCCAGTAGCCCAGGCAAAGCCCAACAGTGTGGTTAAATATGCATTGACTTAAAACTCGATCTGCAGGAGTAGCTTGTCCCTATAAATTTACTGGTGCAAGCAGCAGGTTTAACTCAATTTATGTATCCAGTAGAACACTGCACTGATTTGCCTAAATGTGTTTAAAGTTATTGCTTTAATTAAGCACTGCAAGTTTGTGCAGTGAAAATGCCTTACTGTAAAGGAAAAAAAAAACAAAACAAAACGCTGTATCCGAAGGCAGGCAAGAGTGCCAAGGTTCCCAGAAGTGGAAAGACATCCCCTCATCTCCCCCTACTGGTGTGCCCGTCCCCGAGCCTCTGCCTGTGCCAATACGTTGAGAAACTGAAAGAAAGGACCCTTGGGAGCAGCTTCCAGCATCGAACTGTTCTCAAGATGATGGCAACAGCTTAAAAACACAGTCCTGCCATCAAGAATTAGTCATTTGCTCCCAGGGAGTTCATCCTGCAGGTTTTGGTTGTTAATTAGACATTGCTTTTAATGCGAGTCTACAGAATACAGATTTTGCAAGGGGTTTTAGGATGTTATCCCAGTGAATACTAAAATCTTCCAGAAACTATAAATTAAGAAAGGAATAGAAGGAAAACTCACTGCATTTTAAAAATGTTCTTGCAGTAGCAAACATCATGACAGACCAATGCCCGTTGAGAGGAAGGAACAATATTTGAAGGAAATGGGAACAGCAGAATAACAAGATATATATTCATTTTGTACTATAAGTATCTATATGTAGCTGATTTGCCTCTGGTGTGTTATTGAAAACTACTAGTGACAGAAGCAACTGAACAGATCCTGAAGTAAGACATGATACTCAGGATGTTTAATACCCAGGATGCCTTTCTGCCTCCTTTTTCAGGAGTAATGCTGCAAAGAAGAATGTGTGTAATTGCTTTTGCAAGAGTAAGCCTTATTTGTTTTCATAGACATGCCATGCTTTATTATTTAGTTTTGCTGCCTTTATGGCCTGAAAACAGTATAGATTAAATCCCTGCCACTTTAAAGGTAACATGCATGGAACACATCCTGGAGTAAATGATTTATTCAAGTGCCATCAGTACCAGCTGAGGGCTCAGTGGTAACAGACCATATCTGGTGCTAAGAGTGAGATAATTAATCACAATAAGTTGATACTCAAGGAACAAACATGGAAAACTTTAATTTAGTTGCCAAAACTCTCAGAATATGAAGTGTCTTGTGATGTATTATTTAGAGAAGCATAGTGAATATGAAAAGGAACAATGGACTAGAAAGTGTTTTCCAAACTGACCTTCTGTGCTATGTCTTTTCTGAGGAACTTTAGAGTGCATAAAAAAGGACAGAACAGCCTGATCTCTGAATGCATGTTTGTAAAATTCCCAAATATTTACAAAGCGAAATACTGAAACCTGAAGATTACCATACAGTTTAAGGAGCTCTAATTAATATAACTGCAATATTGAATCAGATGTAAATAACTTACTCAGGTTGTCTTAGTGGTAGCACTACAAAATCTAAAATCTTCAATTAATTTTCAGACTGGCCTTAATTTACACACTGGAGAGCCAGATTCTCACTTACCACAAGGCTTTAAACTGCTGTACAGTGCAAAGCTGCTTTTTAATTGTTATAAGTTACACTTACACTCACTTAAAATATATTTTATATTCCCAGGATGATGTAGAGCAGTCCTAATGTAAGGGAAACCAGGTTTCTAATTGACTACAAACATTCTCAACCAAGGATGCAAATTCAGTGCTGCTGTCTTAACCCACTGCAGCCAAGGAACTTTGTCACTGTAGCAGTGCCCTACTAGTCTCACGAGGCTTTCCTGCAAGGCAACTTGCAAGATTAGGTATTAATCTCTTGAAAAAAACCCAGAAATATTGACAACCAATCTCTCCCCTTCTCCCCCATGCACCTATGTAATTCAAAAACATCAGCCTCAGGC
This sequence comes from Machaerirhynchus nigripectus, assembly GCA_013397975.1. Lineage (NCBI taxonomy): Eukaryota > Metazoa > Chordata > Aves > Passeriformes > Dicruridae > Machaerirhynchus > Machaerirhynchus nigripectus. The sequence continues at coordinate 331,709 of VZRQ01002217.1, forward strand.
ATGCCACAGAACATCCTTTCAACCATATTTTAATCAAATTGCTTTTCATCAGCTCCTCAAATTTTATGTAAGAAGCACATGAGCCCCTTTAATCTTTCCTCCTCCTCCCTCACTTCTTAAAAGAAAGTTTCAGTGCTCTGTGCTTACTCAAAGAATGGCATTCAGCACAGCAAGAAACACATAAATCTTCTGAATTGCTAAAAAAGTGGTACCCAGAGGCTGTTTTGGCTCTAGATGATGACAATCAAGTGCACAGGACTGGAGAACACAGTTAAAAAACACTCAGATAATAAATTTTCCTATTAAAGTATCCTTTGCAGCAGAGAGCGAGGGTTACTGATGTGTGAGAAACAACGGAAGTGCCTGGGAATGATTGTGTAGGAATTAAGGCTTCATCCCCTAAAAAGGTAGCAGGATCAATAGTCCAGCTGAAGTGCATCTACACCAGTGCATCTGGGCACAGGCGACCAGGAGGAGGAGCTGGAAACCAGGGTGCAGCAGGAGAACTATGATGTAAGGTGCCATCATGGCAACAGTATGGGTTGACTCACACCACTGGAGTGTTGTATTGGATACTACAGTGGATGTAGGGATAGGCAAGAAGGAGAGGTGGTGGGGTAGCCCTGTATGTTAGAGAGTGGTTTGATTGCCTAGAGCTTAATGATGGTGGGAGTGTTGATCTGCTGGAGGTAGGAAGGCTCTGCAGAGGGATCTGCAGGTTGGATCGATGGCTGAGGCCAATTGTATGAGGGTCAACAAGAGCTGGGGTTGTCAAGCATTGGAACAGGCTGCCCAGGGAAGTGGTGGAATCACCATCCCTGGAGGAATTTAGAAGACTTGTAAATGGGGCACTTGGGGTCATGGTTTAGTGATGGACTTGGTGATGCTGGGTTACCAGTTGGACTTGGTGACCTTACAGATCTTTTACAACCTAAATGATCCTATGATTCTTACTGGTACAGAACACATCCATTCTACCAATAGATGTGCTCTATAGGATGGGACAATTTCATCATCTTGACTTTAATGGTTTGTGAAAATAATTTAAACTTAAGGCAAGGAGCAGACATTAATACTATTCAAAACTATTAGGATGTTTCTTATTGAGTGTAAGTAAACACTTTCCAGTTACTCTTGCTATCTTAGCTTTGCCAATAAACCCAGCACTTGTGTTCGTTCCTTATATGACACTGCTTTCTGCCTAAGAAGGAAAGATTTCTCTAACTCTCCTGGAGTTCACTGCTATCCCAAGAGTAATGACTTCTTGCTGGTTGTCTTCCAAAGGATGTTGTCAGCCCCTTAGTAGTTCATTTCGGGTGAAAATAACCCTTGTGCCAAGGCCAGGCCAAGATCATATACCAAATAAGTCCCATTAAAATCTTCAGATAAGGCATAAATGACATTTAAGTACTACAGTGCTGGCCTTCTGCTCAGTAGTGAATTAATCTACTATCTGCAAAAATGAGTTGCTCTGAGTTAAAAAACTGATAAGTGCTTATCCTGACCTCAGAGTGGGGTTGGTGAGACTTGCAAAATTGAGTAGCCCAGGACATGCATGCTCTGCCAGATTCTCAGGAGTTTTCCACTTAAATATCTGGGAGAGGGCTGATGACAACTATACCATTGAAGGATCTGGATGCTGTTACAGTACATTGGTCCCTGGATACTTGAAGGCTGGGAGCAGCCCTGGCACCGCGACTCGTGCCAAACACAAAAGTCACAGAGAGTGCTAGAACCATGTGCTTGTGTCATGTTTCCCCAGCTGGGAAAGAGTGTCATGTCATTTCATCTCTGAATCTACCTATTATAGTCATGGAGCTTACAGGAAGAGAAAGGGAAGGGAGACGAGACAGAGGAAAGTGATTGCTGCTATGCAGATATACAATTAAACGAGGTCTAACAGATGGCAGACGACCTGACCTCCGTCTCTTCACTAAAATGTTTCCTTTTGCCTCCTTCCTGTCCAGACTTAGCTTGAGCTGTCACTTTTTATTCTTGCTCCAATTTTTTTTAGTCATTGGGTCAGCTGGGAAAAAGAAGTGTTGTTCACTGGAAAGAAACAAGACAAATAGATGCTTCCAACACCATATAATTAGAGTGCAAAGCAAAGGCACAGATAAAATATAGATGCATGTAAAATATGGGAACCAGACCTTCTGCCTTACTAATGCAATTATTCATATGCATGGCAACACAAATATGCTGTGGAAGGGAATCTGTGTCAGTGATAATGTTTGTTCAGATATTCACTTGCATATTCATGGACTCAGATGGAGAATATGCAGTGGGGAATTATTGGTTCACCTCCTTCCATTTCTGTGTCTTCAAAATTTTCCTATTTTGTTTTCCTTTCTTTTCTCTCTTTTTAGATTGGATTTTTTATTTCCCCTCCTCCCTCATTTCGGAAGTGCCTGGAACAGTATTTCAGAAAAGTTTTATAGCAACATGCTTCCCTTTAAGGATGTAGATTGCACCTTGCAGTAACCATACACATTCTTCTAGAAGAACTTTTGCATTAAAGCTACTGTTCCTGCCTTTCCTCCCCTCCTCCCTCACTTCTTCTTTTTCCCCCATCTTCTTAGCTCTGTTGTAGCCCACGGTGGGCAGTGATAGGAAAGGGATGATTAGGACACTGCTGTGACATTTTCCAGTGATTCTTTCCCAGGAAGGAATTATTTCACAGGCTCCCAACATATACTCTCATAGTGTCCAGAAGCACTTTGCAAAGTATTCTGGAGATTCTTAATTTTAAATTCCATTATTTTAAGTGGTCACCAATTTCTCCCAGTCAGAGCGTGTACTTTGAATGCCCTTAAGCTTTCTCCGGCCACTGTCTTTGAACTATCTCCCAAGATAAATTAGGGTAAACTGACTATGTCACTCACAAACACAGATGAGCTTGGTAAATCGGGGTTTTTCCTATTTAAATAATTGCCAGTACTGCTCTAAATATATAGTCGCTGCCAGCAGTAACACACATAGCAGCCAGCTTCCATCTGCATTGAGATTTCCCAGACAAGCTGTATAATATCACTCCAGAAACTACTAAGCATTGGCAATAATCAAAAGATTGGTGGTGAGACCCTGCAAAAACAGTGGATGAAGTTAATCAGGGAGGCCAATAAAATAAATCCTAGCACAAAACTGAGGAAGAAGAAACTGCTGACATACTAGGAGCAGACACTAGCCTTTTAGTCTGAAGTTCTTCATATTCTGCATATCATTCATATATAATATTCCCATTCTATGAAAAGCATATAGAAAACTTGTATGAAGTAATGCTAAAAACACTACACTGAATTTCTCCTAAGAGTATGCTGATCTTCCAAATGGAGGAGGAAGACGGAAGAATACTAACACCATTCTGTCCACCCTACTTGCCAATTGCAGAGAATCATTTCCTTTCCTTGTGCAGACAAGCTATGTAAGAGATAAACAAGAAGTTTCACATTTCACATTCAAAGATGCAGATCTTGGAAGCTGAACTCAGCAAAATTCACACTGGAAACAAGACACACATTTTCAACACTGTGAGTAATTAACCATTGGAATTGCTTGCCCTGGAATATGCTGGGATGCTTGGAGATTTTAAATCATGTCAGGGTGTCTATAAAAAGATGCTGTCTGCTTCAGTTGCAAGATACTGAACTCAGTGTCAAAACTGGCCCTGCTATGAAGAAGGTTTGACTAGATGGTCCCAATGGCTTTAGTGATTAGGAAATACGCTCAGAAATACATCCAAGTGTAAAACCCAATTTGCACAAATACTGGTAATGCACACCATTTATGAATTCACTTTTGCTGAGAACATCAAGCACTCAAATTTAGAGTTAGCTCTCTGTGGGTGCACTCGTCATACTGTAGGATAGGATGTATACAAGAGGAAGAAAGTGTGGTTCCAAGCGCAAGTAAACCAAAATTCCAATTAAATGTGAACCCTGTGTTTGCACATTTTTGTTTATGTATTCATTTTTTAAAATCACTTCTTTTTAATAGCCTGAAAATGAAGACCTGTATTCCAGTAAAAATAACATGGTGACCAGATACAGCTAGCAAATGAAAGGGTATCAGCTCAGGAAAGCACTGCTTAACTCTGCATTGACCAACACCAAGCTGTTGAGTCTCCCAGGCATCACAGTCTGCATTTCTTTCTGAGACACCTATGTGTCATCATTTAATTCATATAATCCACAGTAAACCTGAGCATAATTACAGTTCCATCAGTCTTAGCCCCCTTCAAAGCAAAATCCTTATCCCAGTGCATAAAGAGAAAAACTCCACTCTGCTCTCATCAGCCATCGCCAGAAAGAAACTTCAGCCCCCACTGATGGAGCTTTCCCTTGGAGCACTGGTCACCAAGGCCAGGCAGCAGGAATGCAGTGAAGCAGTCTGCACAGCTCATGCTTTGTTGGTTTGCATAAAAGTTTGGCTTTTATCCAAAGAACTAGAATCCATGGCAGCTTCTCATTCCTAGGAATCACATACTTGAATGCCGAATGCCCTGCCACCTCCAATTAATTCAGGAAGTTCTTTATGGCATTTTATGCCAGCAAGTTTATCAATTCAGCCTGCTGACTATGCAAGTCTTTTTTTCTAAATACTCCACACTGAGTATCTGTAGGCAAGTAAAAGATGTCATGCATGAAAGCACAGCACTTTTTCTTAGAATTTCAGTGACGAAGTCTCTTTCTTGGCTGCTTCATGGCACTGACACTTAGGACATCTTTCTAGTGATACTAGTACAAGCTATTGGTCATAGTCCATCATGACTTTGCTTAACTTTATCCAGCTATTCATTTGAATATTGTCACTCGTCAGATGAATTTCACCAATCAGACTAGCTAGATGGAGTATTTTAGCCAGAACTTTGCCCTAAATTGCACCTTGTTTACGATTTTATCAGGGAAAAAAAAAAAAGGGAAGGCAACATTCAAGCCATTAAAGTCAGTGGTTTTACCTTACCCCTCAATTAGTCCATTTATTTCAGTGAAGCTCCACAGTCTTCCACAAGAGCTAAATATGTCTCCCAGTATATTTTTACTGCCGGGAATAGTCCCTGTGCAATTGAGAGCTCCCTGAGATGCCGCTGAAGGAAGGTACCCTGGTGATCTCTGAGAAACCAGACCTCTTAGGTGAGATGTCAAACTGAGGTCCCCAGAATTGCATTTCCGGACTAAACCGAACTAGCTGGGGACATCACAGTCCTGGCTGCACAGTTCTCCTGTGGTAGTGAGATAGCTGTTCATCACTTTGCAATACAAACTCTGCTCTACTGTTTCTACATTTTTGATTTTGAGAACTGAGAATCCTGGAGCTCAGTGCTTCTTCAAAATGTAATACATGCCAGATGCGTATTTGTCCACCGCATGGTTATGTAAGAGTGGATCAACAAGTCTCTCTGCTTCTCCTTTCCCATGGCACAGCAGACATGATTTAAATCCCAGTCTGCGATGTTTGCTGCGTGCTGATGTCTTTCCACATGAAAGGTTTGAGAGGTCGTAGGCCACAGGACCACAGATAGGCAGCTAGCTACCAGTGCTGCAGGATTTCCTAGTCTGTGGCCAGATATTAAACAGCTATAACAAACAATAGACCCCAAACAGTGTTTCCTTAAACCTGAACTCCTCCATCCTGAGAACTGCTGAATAGGATTCTGTCAGAACTGATCCCCCCACCAAAAAATTCAGCAGAATTTTAGGAAGTTCTGACATATGAATAAACAAAAGTTACAGAAGAAGAGACATACATTCTTTGATTTTACTGATTTCATCTCTTTTCTCCCTTGTGCCCCCCTTTATATGAGTTTTTAAATCCAGATGACCAAAGCAATATGTATTGTAGCAGTACAGGAAAAAGAAAGCCCTTCACTCTCAGTTGTTCAGGCCCACACACTTCTGCTGAGGTACCATTTTGATGTCCTGTTCTGGCAGCTGTGTAATTATATCTCAAGTAGCATAATTAGATTCACTGTGCACACACTCACTGAAAGAGAGATGAACAACTGCAGTGGCTTTCAAGATAAGATTTTTATACTGATGCTCTTTCTGCTGCTATACAAAAATTCTTGTAGTGAAGTCAGTGAATCACAGTAATATGTAAGTGTTGACAGCTATTTATGTTAGGTCCTTTTGAATTTGTAAACAGAATATGACAGAACTAAAGCAAACACCAAGAGGTTATTTTGCACTCTGCTGAACTACACGAAGTGATATAAAGACATTTCAGAAAGTTTTACAGAGCTGGAGAAAAATGCTGTACTGTAGGATGAAAACTCAAGATTGTTTTGAAGGAAAAACCCTTCACCTGGGTCACAGTGAAAGTTCATCCTTGTAGGATCATGCTGGTTCACGTGAGCTTCCCATCTGTGTAAAACAGATGATTCCCAAACCAGGCGTGCTCAGCGTGTGCACACGGACAGGAGGGTGCAGTGCCAAGGCACAGCCTCTGTGTGAGCTGCACACGCTGCTGTGGCCAGCGTTGTCTCAGCTCCCAGCACACACACACAAACCAAAAGGGTGTGCAGGTTCTGCCATAGCCACAGACAGGATGTAGCCCACAGAGCATTTCAGCAGCCAGCCACATCCTCCTCCACTGTTTCTTTTTTAGATTTTATGGGAGTCCCCAGGATCCGCATGGAGCAACACTCATTCATTCTTCATACTGCTCTTTCCCTTAACCTCCCACTCTTACCCCACTAGAAATCACTGAAGAGAGAAAAATACATGAGGACCTGGGTATAAAAATGTGAAAAGCTTGCTTGGTGAAGTTATTGACAAAACAGATTTAGAGTTAAAATTCACAAGAAATCTCTGCTCTGGTCCCAGTTCTAGTTTTCAAAGAGTTGACTGTAAGGTATTCAAGATTTTGGGTGTTTGTTTGTTTGTTTTCTCTGCCTTTCCTTGCCACATTTCTATTTCTGAACACATTTCAAGGCAAAGGAACAGAGTACTTTCATTCAGTCAAGGCCAATTCCCATTTTGATAGTGCAAAGACTCCAAGTGTGGCTCAGGCTGACCCCAGGTATGCTCAGACTAATCTTGTGATGTCATTAAGCAGTAGAGATGAAGGGCATACACAGATTAACGTGAGAACTAACCAGTCGGGCAGTATGGATGTCTTCAGTGCTTCAGTTCTCTATGTAATTGCACAGTGTGCCTTTCCATCCCCAAGAGCTTTTGCTTACTTGATTCTTAAAGTGAAACAACAATATGGAACCAGTAGGAAGGGGCAGTGATCATTTAAGTTCTAACAGCTGAGAAAATGCATTATTTTTGTTGCACACAGTCATTTTATAACTTATTTATGCAGTATTCTGATTTACTTACGCTAGTATAAATCAAGAGTAACTCAGCCACTCAGCCAGCATGAAGGAGTTCTCGTAAGTGAGATAAGTGAGGTGTTTTCTCAGCTCGGAGGGGGTCACAATACTTTGTGTGAATTCCTCCTGTCACTTCCACCCTCCCCCCAAGAAAGCACATTTCCTGCTAGCTATAGAAGAATGCTAAAAAGTGCAAGCACTCTGGGTTAAGAACTTCTAAATGTATTATTGCTTAAAGCATTATGATTTTCAAGCCAATTTCATGATTCTGAGCACTCGGGGTTGGCAACAGTAAGCAAGTCAGAATAAATGAGGTGTAAATGCTAAGTAAGGCCAAAGAAATATGCACTGCATGAACAGCATCATACATGAATCTCTTGTCCACAGTTCTGCTGGCTGACCTCTAGATAATATCTGGAATGCCACTTACTGAACATTGCTTCAGTAACCTCTGTCCTGCTGCCAAAATCAATACTCCTGGTTTTGGTAACACGGCCTGTTATTACATGTTATTTGGAGGTGAACTGATCATAAAGAACCTGGTGAAAACCGGAAATATAGAGAGAACAGACAATATGTTTAGGAAAAAATTATAAGACATGGAAAATTTTACTTATTTGGGCAGCTGAGCACAGCAGATGGCAAGATCTTCAGGGAAATAAACACAAAGTTTGGGAAAGCAAGAATGTGTTCTAGCAGTTGCCAGTGATCTCATGCAGCAGGAAAATCAGTCAAAAATTAAATAGACACTCAGTAGCACCAGTGTTTTGTCAACATTTAGTAAAGAACAGGGACTTGGCAGCCAGAAAGGATAGGACAGAGGAGGCTGACTGGCTTCGAGGGCCAGTGTTTGCAAAAATAATTGTCAGGATCAGATGGCGTTATAAATTTAGCAATCAGGAGGTTTCAATGGAGATTCACCACTTGTAAATCAAAGAGTGTGCAGCTATTAAACTAAACTAATCATCGAACTATTAAGGTTGGAAAATACGTTCAAAATCATGGAGTCCAACCTTTGACCGAATGCCACCATCCCAACTAAACCACAGCAGTAAGTGCCACGTCCAATTGTCTCTTCAACACTTCCAGGGATGGTGACTCCACCACCTCCTCAGGCAGCTTGTTCTAATGCTCATCCACCCTCTCAGTGAAAAAATTATTCCTGATGTCCAAACTGAACCTCCCCTGGCGCAGCTTGAGGCTATGTCCTCTTGTCCTGTCACTGACTGCCTGGGAGAAGATGCCGACCCCAACCTGGCTACAACCTCCTTTCAGGGAGTTGTTGAGAACAAATGTGAATCTGCTGCAGTCCCCTCCCAGGATAGTGACTGTCAAGTCATGAAACAAACCATGATCAAGAGCTGGACGTATTACATGGTAAGGCAAATAATATTGTCCCAAGGACACATTTTTATCAATTAATATGGTTCATAAATAATTTCCCTGATTGTTAAGGTTTCTAAACAAATGATTAAGTTTAGAAATACAACTACTGAGTGTTCATAAACCCATATTATTCCATAGAAGGCCCATAACCATCTCTTTCAGGTAAAGACTGCACAATATTTTACCTAGGATTTATCCTTTCTCCATTCATTGCTACTCCTATAAATAAGGAATGCAAAATTTGGCCTATTATGTCAGACTGAATTAACAAGGGATTTCATTTTAAAACAAGAAATTTTAGATAGCCAGAATTATCCTTTTCCCACTTATGTTTCACATTTAAATCTTTACTCAAGGTCTCTTTGTACATGGGATTCTTTCTTGGTCTTCATTTTAAAGCTATGCAGGTGCCAAAACTTGAAAAAAGGATAGCTGTGGACGCAAGGAAAAGTGATGATGGAGAGAAATGATACATGCTTTCTGTATATAGATGCTTGAAGTGTAATCTTTGTGGAACTGAGTTGATAATTTATTTATCAAGTACCAATTTGAAGAGAAAAGGCTGGGTATACAAACAAATTGGACAAAACCTTTCTCACGTATCTCATGTACCTGTGTGTGACACTTATGCCTGCATGTATACGCCTGTTGCAGCTGAGATGAATGAAGTGCTCTTCATGGTAAAATTAACTCAGTTACTTTTTTTTTTAATTCGCATTTACACATTCAGTAGTAATTCTGCACTAATGAGGTGGGTGAATTCCTTGTCTACTGATGTCAGAGGTTTTTCTTGAAAGGGGAAAGGATTTCATGCAGCATTTGAAAAGAGGTGAATCAAGCAAAATGATTCATGATATATATGTACGCATGTGGCTATCTTAGGCTTAGATCTAAGTACAACAGGACCATGACCAAAAAATAGTAATTCATAAGATTTAGCAGGAATTGTGGACAGTTTGTAGCATTTTTGTAATTTACATCAGATTTTAATCTGGTTTTAGTTATCCCAGAAGTGTAACATTGCAGAAAACAATCTATTTAATTTTTGATCATTTTTTAATTAATTGGATGTTCCAGCAATTTAGAAAACTTCACTAGAGTCTTAGACTCCCCAATACTTAAAAAAATTAAGGCATGCCATCTACTTCAAAGCTTTGGGCCATTTGAGTAATCAAGACATACTGTTGTTCATCTAATCTAGCATTTTGCTATTAATACAGGCAAAAAACCACACAATGGTCCATTTCTGGGATATGTCTCCAGAAAAAAAATTCCTCCCAAAATGTAATAATTTGAAATTTATTGGTTCTCTGAAACTTGGGAGTTGATTATGTACTTCCTGTGTTTTTAATATTATAATTCTGAATATATTTGGTTTTGAAGTATTTTAAAAGATGCTCTTTTGTACCCAGATAAAGACACTGACCCCAAATGTAGCTTCCACTACTGAAACCCATCATCTAAATGTTTGCAAGGAAAGAGCAATCTTTCCATCATTTCTGCGTTTACAGTTGTTCAGTTATAATGAATCCTGCTTGCCCTTTGGCCAAATGTCTTATCAGAATGCAATTAACATTTCTTTGTGGGTTTTTAAAAATTTTTCAATAAAAAAGGATTTCTAACCCTTCCCCCAAATTATGTATAGTATGCAGAATGTTTTCCAAAAAAAGCTTCTGTACTCAGTTCTTGCTCAGCAGACTCAAATCTCCTTCAGAAATTATTTGTAATAATCCATTCAGCCGCCTACCTTGGCTCACTAATGTCTATCACCAGATGTATAAAAACCCCCAAACCTGTGGAAAGGTTTATTCCTCATCCAGTGTGTCTACAGACTTAATACACCTGTGGAATTGAATGGATGGTAATGTCTTTCCTATTAGGATCTGCAACAACCCGAGCAGATTCCAAGGTAATAAAAAAAACTCTTCCTCCCACTGATTCGATGGGAGGAACTTTGAGACACTCCCCATCTCTTCTGTGCATTTAAAACCTTGCAGCATAAGACCTATGAGTCACTGACCAGGGATATCATCTTTATGTTCATCTCAGTGGCAGTAAATAACTTTCATTCTTCATAAACAGACTAGTACATACCTATATGCATATGCACATGCACAATTCTGGCACATAAAATAGGAGATAAATAATCTGTGCTGTCAAATGTATGGGAAATAAGTTTGAAGTGTTTCAGGTTACGGATATTTTTATTTTGCTAGTTTGACGGTAATTTTCTTTGCATTTAGCAACAATTTCATTGTCTTTAATCACATCACAATTGTCTTGAAGTTACACACCTTATTTACAAGGAAATCACTTTTACAGCCCAATGTTTTTCTGGTCAAAGATCACGATTCAATTAGGACGGACAGAATATACACAGTGTGGAGAGATTACCTCATCTTAACAATTAATTCACCATTACGTAACATTTGAACTCCTAGGAACACAGATCTGTTCTTCTCTGGTTTGCAATCCAATGACATTCAAAGTAAACACATACATGAGTAAGTTTATAGCTACGCCCTCCTTCCCCTTTAAACTTTTGATTAAATATCCATGCAATGTTTTTGATGAAAGACACATCAAACTATAGTATTTTAACAAAGCAGTTCTACATAATTTCCTATCCCAAATCTACATAAAGGCCCAGATTCATGGGTCTACTGAGAGGGAGGTTTGTAGCAGAAGGTCTGCACTGTACATTGCCTCCTGAGGGAAAATGCAGTACACATTGATGGCAGTGTAAGCCAACCACGGCAGGAAGCAAATGTACCTTTTCAACGTGAATGTCAAAATTACTTTTCCTTTTCAGCCAAGAATGTCAAACATAAGTTCTGAAAATAAATCAATTTACAATGCAGGCAGGCAGTTTTGCTTTCACATTCTCTATCAAAAAAAAGTACTGCATTTGCAGGCACTTAGATTTCATCTTAAGTTTATTTATGCGTGTATCAAAAAGGTGGGTTTTATCACATCTGCAATCCATTTGAATATGTAATAAAAGACAGCTTAAATTTTTTAAACAGATCACAGAATCATTAAGGTTGGAAAAGACCTTCAAGATTATCAAATCCAACCTTTGACTGAATACCACCATGACCACTAAACCATACTGCAAAGGGCCATATCTACTCATTTTTTGAACACTTCCAGGGATTGTGAATCCACAGCTTCCCTAGGGAGCCTGTTCCAATGCTTACCACTCTTTCAGTGATCCAGTAGTTCTGTCTGACTGAAGAGGATGAAACCAAAACTGCTAGGAGATGATACTCCTGGCAACCATGAGAGCATACTTATAAAGAATTTGACTTTTTATTTGTAAATCTCTGTAAGTTACTAATTTTTCCCTGGATCATATCTGAAACAAAAATTCAGAGCTGTGTTTCCCAATTCAAAACCATTGTAGAAAAAACCAAAAGGAAATTCTGAGGAATCATTATTACAAAAATAATTAAAGAAATTGCTAACTATTTCAGTGTGTATGTTTGACTTGCCTGGCAGGGTCTTTCACAAAGTAGGGATGCAAACACCATGACTGTGTTCTTTAAAGGTCCTTTCTTCACAGAAAAATTTATCATTAGAATACAAAGACATAACACAACCCCAAATCTACTCAGCTGGTATTAGCCTCCTCTCTTGCCTTTGTGTAGAAAACAGACAAACCTTGGCTTGCTTTGCTTAATGGCTTAGCTCAGACAGATAGCCACAAATCCCTCTGGACTCTTCCTTCACTCTTTCAGCTATTTGGTTTAGGCAGAAACTGGATCAAATCCAAATACATACATGCAAACATGTCATGGACAACTGATTTTATATTTTGACCAGTAAAGAACAATTTTTAGTGGCAAGACTAAAGCTAAACTGTTGGATCAATATAATAGGAATTCTTTTGCAGTGTCTATTTATAAATACATCTGTATCATGGCAAAGCAGTTACGCAATTTCTATTTCTCTAATTTACGCTCACATGCCGGTGACTATTTAATGAAAATAGAATGATAAGAAGAATTATCGCCCACTGATTGCTTCTAGTTTAAGCTTGGGGAGGAGGGTGTATAAGCCTTCACTTTCACATTCTGTTCCTTCAGTTAAACATACAAGGCTTGGTCTGTAGACCTGTATCATGTTAAATATATATATATATAGCTTGTGAGGTGGCCATAGTGCTGGGATGTGCAAATCCAGCTTTGAAGTCTACACCTCTTCCTGTTTATAAATAGAGTCCTGAATGTTAAATACCGCACTGAAGCAGATGGTACCTTACAAAAGAAGCCATTAAATAACTTTAATTTTACTGTATCCATTATTGTACATGCAGGTACAAAATGCTTGCACATTTATGTGGCTGAATGTGCAAATTATGTCTCATCCTCACACTTTTGACAAGTCCCTAATGTTGCAAAATCTGTGTTTTCTTCAGCATAAAAGAGCTCCTCACCCTATTAGGAGCAGCATATGCCCTTTAGGCCTTACACAGAGATAGCTGGGGGCACACCTGCAGGGGTTCCGGCGGCAGGGGACAGGCCTAGGAGAAAGCTGTGCTCCCTACCCCAGCTGGGCACAGGCTCTGCAGCCCCACAGTTCTGGTGCAGTCCTGAGCTGCCCTGCACCATCTGCATGGCCCAAGATCAGGACTTTACCATTAAGACTTAAATAAACCAGCAAAAGCTACCGGGACATAATGAGCAAGTGTCTGAAGAGATCCTTATGCCTCAGCTGCAAACAGACTCAGTAGAAACATTATAAGACTGATAAAATAACTGTGTTAAATGGGGCATGGCAAAGTTAATTCCAAAGTCCAGAGGCTCCTTAGTAGCTGGAGACTGGAAAGGCAAATGGGCAGAGAGGTGGAGAGACTTCTGGAGTTACACCTGACAAAACTGCACAAGTGACTGCAAAGTCTCTGGAACCAAACTGACAGACACTAGCTCTGGAAATCAAACCACGGAGGGATGTTAATGGTGCTTGGTCCCCAGTGAGCTACTGTAAATGAAGATAACAACTGCCATGCACATTGTCCAATATAAAAAGGCAGAACATGAGAGACAGGTATTTCTAGACCAGTCAGACTGCATCCCAAGAAGCTATAGTGCTGATTTACTCGTGAAGAGAGCTGGGTAAAACAATGTACTGTAATAAGAGTTTAACACCATATACTGGAACAGTCTTGGGAAGCTAAATTACCTTTCTTTTCCTAGGAGATTCCACAGTATGATTGTTTCTTTCTCACTCAAAGTCTGTTTGATATATTCCGCTTTCTCTCCTAGGAAATAACATTTTATTTATGCTGTTCCTTTCCCACATATTCAAGAATTTCTAGTTTTATGCACTCAGTTAAGCTGACAGTGGTTTCTGGCACCTTCTGTGCTGCAGGTACAATTTGTTCAGTACTCTCTGTGTTGTCCTCAGACATCACTGAGCAACACAGTAATGTTGTGATGCCCGTGTGTGCCACAGGCCTGACGGACATTCCCAACCTCCCCCTAAAAGCACAAATCTAATCCTCAATTTGATAATGCATTTTTAACAAAAAAATATGGGGTTTTTTTGAGTAAACCATGCAAAACTTCCTTATTTTGAAGCATTAAAACTACTCCTAGTTGCTAATTAAATGCTTGTCCCCATTAGCCTCCCCATAGTTTCAGTAACATAATTATATCCCCATCTCTCACAGCAGAGCTCATTTGTGAAAGCCTTGCTTTAAAAATGTCAACTACATAATCAGAAAATAAAAAACATCCCATGATAATTGAGGTGACTAGCACTGGTAACAAATATGAAAGCACAGTGAAGGTGAGTGATTCCCAAACAAACCATAATTTTTTAGTGGAACTACCTGGGTAAGCATTACAATTAATGAAAAAAATCAGGGGAAACTGAGACTAGGTCATGAATTATTGTTTAACCAAAACACAGCTAATTAATTATTTTAAAAGAACTGTTTGACCTGGAAAACACCATGCAGAGAGTAATTGTTACAGAAGCTCTGTAAATTGGGAGATATTTTGGAGTTACAGTAGGTGTGGGATGTGTAAAGATAGAAATGGTTCTACTTTATATGGAGGATGAGCAATGCACTAAAATTGCTCAGGGATGTGCTGGTAAAGTTCTTAAAATCACAGATCTTTGTTCCACCATTATAAAAACATTCAGCAGAGAACATAGTTCTGGAAAGCTGCATTTCAAGCATCAGAGAACAGCATTTGCTTTGAGATTGTTTAATTTTCAGTGAGACATTGAAAATGTTACATATACAGAGTTACTCCTAATTGTGTTGGGATTATAACAATAGATGACTTTATGCACTTTAATTGGCCACAACAATCATTAACTAGATTTGTAGCAGTTGGTGTTTTCCATGAAATGAAGATGATCAGGTCAGTAATGAAGGGTGTGCCATGTGTTTGCAGCTGGGATTTTATTTGCTTTATCAGAACATTCATGCTCACACCATATGCATTTTCCCTTATTCTAGTGACTCTGGCCGCTCAATGACTCTGAGCATTGCTTCAGATGGACTGAAGCTGGAAAAAGACTTCAGCTCTTTTTTGGTTTTAATTTTTAAAAAAACAAACTTCTAACCTCAGAATTTTGCTGCATTAATTAAAAATATTACTGATCATTGGGTTAAATGCTGCAAGTAGTTTTGCCATGTCTGAGCAATGAGGCGACAGCAGGACATTCTCTGCAAGGGTGCAGGAGGGATTATGTTGATTACAGTCCAAGGAAGAACCCAATCAATCCCTCTGTCACTTTTGGTACTACTTACTTAGCACTGTTCTTCTAGTTACCATAAGAAGTCATACAGACAAGTAATAATGTAGAACTCAGTCCAGCAGGGATGATGCCTTGAAGTGGCTATCTGAAAACAGAGGCTAGACAAAAGAGAAGAATAAAAGTAGGTATTTATTTGAACGGCCTTCAAAGGTACACCCTGGGCAGTCAAAAGGCTACACCCAATATGGACGCTGGGTCACGGGCTCTTCACACTCTTACAAGTTTGGTCCATTTGCATATCAGGGTTAATTCTCCAATTATAATTTCAGGTAATGATGTAATTACCCCAAGTTTGCCCCTCCTCTTCAGAGGCTTTTAGTTTACACATTTTGAGGCCTGAGACAATCGAGGTGTCTTTGAAAAGGAAACCCAGAGAGGGTTTGTTATGTCTAACCAGCACAAGAGAACAGCAGCCAACAGGCCACATGAAACTTCAGTTACACACTAGGCAGTACAGGATTTGAAAGACATAAAAGTTAAAATCTAAGGCATCAGGGAAAGGTTCCCTCATAGGGAATCTGTGCACTGATAACAATGATTCATCATGATATTAATCTAGGCATTTATAAATCTAAAATGTAATTGCCAATCTGGAGAAAATCACCAAACAAATGACATGCCATTCCACATCAGAGCAGCACAGGGAACACTGGAGGTTTACTCACATGGCTACAGTATCACCTTGTTACACAGAGAGACTGAGAGAGTCTCTGAAATTCTGGTGGACAAAAAGCCTTGTCAATGCTGTGCAACATGACCTTCAACTTTGAACAGTCTTAGAGAAGTTTGCTTACCACTGTGTTTGCAATCAAACCGAAAAAAGGATTGTGCTGGCCTCAATCCCTTGCCTCTGGCCTTAATTAATCTATAGTGTATAGTTACCGATCACAGCATTGATTTTCTCCCATGGATTTCTAATATAATGTATCTTCAGACTCTCAGGCACAGTATCAAATAGAATTCCACTCTGATCTGTTCATTGGTGCGTTGTTGAAATCAGGAAATATAAGCCTATGCTTGAAAAAATACAATGGTGACAGAAATGGAGTAAAAAACTTTGTATACAAAAAAACCCCTTATATACAGGGTATATAAATTGGGCAGCAAATGAGTTACAGTCACTTGTATCCATTTAATGTTTATGGCTATGAAATATTGATGTAAGTACATATATTTACTATTTGCTGGGTTCATGTTAAACCTTGAAGCTGGGGGACTGTGTACCTAATAAAGTTACCCAGAACTGCTTTTGGAGTTTTGAGGAAGATCAGCCATGCATTAAAATGTTCAATGCTGAGGAATTAACTTCCATATTTAAGCATGCATACTTACTAAAAATCGACCTTCCAGGAAATACTACTTAAATATCTTCTGTCCACCCTGCACCCAATATTTAGCTTGTACCATACCTTTTCATGGTCAGTTAATATTTAATGTTCTGTACCTAAATTAAGGAGCAGGAAGCAGAAGCCCTACAAATGAAAAAATATTTCCCTTCAGTTTTTCTGCCATTTTTCCTTCTAAAGCCCACTACCTACTACTACCTACTGCCAAGTCACTAATATACCTACTTCAGTTCATTTTTAAAGAGTTCGCTAAGCAGCAACTGGATTTGACCTTAGAAGTGGGGAAAAACATACAATCCCCTCTAGCCACACTGCTGTAGCACCAGAAAATGTATCCATTCCTAGTGATTCATCATCACAGGAAGGAATTCTGAAGTCCTTCCTGGATTAGAAGTGATGACAAAACTACTTCAGTTTATAGCACAACTTTAATTATCATGGTGTCCACAGAAAATCTGGTATTTAATCCCAGTTTAGGGGAGAATTTTTAATCTGAGTCAGGGTTTCCTGATACTAAACACAGGTCTCAATTTATAAGAAGACTTACTTTAGAACTGCAAGTATCTGACTGTTGCTTAAGGAAAGGGTGACTTTGACAGAACAGTTCCTCCAGTTCATCACAAATGCCAGTGCATAGGCAAAACGAGAATCCAAGTGCTGGCATAAATGAGAGCCCTACCAGATGGTAAAAGCCAAGAAAATGCCATGAAAAATTAACAGTTTTTAACTGTTATGAACAGCTTACATCATGGAAAACCACGAAGTTTGGGAAAAGGGGACATAAAGGCCATTCCACTATTCGCTCTTTGCCAGTGGCCATTAGCACTTACCTAACGAAGACATGTGAGACAAACAGCAATTCTTTTAAATATTCAGCCACCTTCCTAACCATATTCCTAACCACCTTCCCAAGCTGACAACTGCACCTGGAAAAAACTTCTAATAGCCACTGACTGACCTGTGTCCCACAGAAATCCAAGTCCTTACTTTGGCATTCTCAGTTCTTTTCATAATGTGAGGGATTAACAAGCTGCATGAATTAACACTGTGTTGCCTGCACAAATCCCTCCTTTTTGTTTATTTTGAAGTCACATCACATAGCGCCAGTGTAGAAGAAGCCTTATACTGTAAGAAATAGTGAGTAATCACTGCCTACATGCTTTCTCTGAAACATCTATCATTTTATAGGCCTGTGTCATACCTTCCTTAGTCACCTCTTTTTCATAATGAAGGCAACTGTGCCACAACTGTTAATGAAGTTGGTTTTCCCCCTTTTTTCCCTTATTTCCAGCTGAAAGAAAATTTCCAACAGAATAGGGATAATGTTTGTAAATGCAAGCCAGGCTCCTGCCCTTCCAAGCTCCTTGCAAAATAACGTGATACTTCTATGCTATCTTCCAGATAAATCATAACTTGCATAACATTCCCTAAATAACCTCATTAATCCTTTAGATACGGGAACTGCAGCAGTATGTGTCTGTCTTTTCATCAAGGCCTAGAAAAGTCAAAGAAGATTGTATGTGGTTCATGTGTGAGCCAGGTGAGCATGATCTCATTTTACAGCAGGGCAGTAATTACAGAAGAATCTGTGGTCAAGGAATTCTTCATGCAAAGCATCTGAGTGCACTGGTCTGTCTCATGGTCTGCAGATATCAAAGAGCATTTGGGAGAAGGGTGACTGCTAAATCATAACACTAAATTTATATAACAAAAGCAATAGTAGCATACATTTCTCTATACATATATCAAGAGAGATTGTAAAATACTGCTACAAACAACTCCACGCCCCAGAGTTGCCTAACTCCTACTAGAGTCAGTAAGATCTATGCAGCAAAACCATCATCACAGCAAGAAAAGTCGTATGTGAACACTTCTTTAATCTTTGTCTTTAGGCCATTATAATCTCTCCGTAACAGGAGATAATAATTGTCATCATTTCTTAATTGCTTTTTGGAACTTCACGCAGTCCCTGATTCTTAACATCTCTGCTTCCCTGTCCTTTCTAATCTGATGCTACTTCGTCCCAAAAACGTCAGCCTTTGTATAAATAGACTAAAATCTCCCTCTCTCCTATTGGAGTCAAAGTATTTCCCGGCCTCCAGGTGCACAAGGGCAAAGAGTGCATGTTCAGGCTCACACCCTCTTCCCAGCCCTTTGCATCCCGACCCCCTGCAGAGGAAACCTACGTGCAATTGGCACACAGGAGCTGAAAACAGCTTGCTGACAGAGGCAGGACTGCAGGGTGTGTCATGGAGCTACCCTGCTCCAACATAGCCAAAGACAGGCAGTGCTAGCAGAACTGAAAGTGTGTGGCCAAATCTTAAGAGATACTGAGGTGGATTTTGCCATCACCCTCTCCATACTGTGAACAATTATTTTCCTTTTTTTTTTTGGAAGATGCACAAGTAATGTAAACAAGCATTGAATAGCAGTGTAATGTAAGGTATCTTCTTGTTTGTTTGTTGTTTCCCTTGTCTTATAAAAAACGTTAAATCCTTTGGGACAATTTTGTTCAGTGCTATAAACTCAGATCCCATGATCAGCTGAGAAGAAATTACGTAAAAAAAATGACATGATTCTGTGCTTTGTTAACAAGTAATTTCCTGAGAAACAAACTTATGATTTATTTGTATATTCTTTTGAATTTAAGTTCAATACATTGCATAAAACTAAGAGCACTACTAATGGCATTTTCATGCCTCACCAATATTCCAGAGTACACTGGAATTACTGTTCTACTTCCTAAAACCATTCTAAGACCTTGATGTGAATATTTTGTTGAAAAAATAATCAGAAAACCAAATGTTGACCTGATGAGAGCGGAACTTTAGTTCTGCAGAACAAACTTACAGTGGTACATTTTCAGTTAGGCATTCTCAAAATATGAGTACTGGGAGTATTTTACCTGGGTTTCTAATGTTTTGTGTGTAGCTGCTTGGTTATGGACATGAAGAGCTCAGCAAAAAGCCCCAGGGAACATTTTTTTCACAATAGGTTTAGCACGTAAATACTTAGAAGAATGTGACACTTTTCCACAGAAAAGACACACAAGGGAGTTGTTGAGAGTGATGAGAGGAAAGACATTGGAAATTTTATTTCAAGATTTAAACTAATTGCTTTATTTTGTCAATGTTTTCTGCTCAATCAATGCATTGTGTCATCAGGCTGGGCATCAGAATGGACTTAAGTATAGTATTGATCCATATTTTGCTGGTAGTTTACACTGTTGTATTCCAGATGGGTAACTAGGGGAGTAATTTTTCAATCAAATCTGTGTTGAATCTTGTTCTGTGCCAGAACAAATCAGGCTAAACTTTTAAATATCCAGTTGGTTAATTATGAGGAAAAAATAATTGTGCCAGGGAAATCAAAATTAAAGCTTTTTGACACTGTGCACACCCTTTTAAGTGTTGGAATAAGAAGGGTTGTGCCTGTGCATGGGCACTCACTGCCTCTTATATTGATGGGGCAAGTACATTTCATCAGATTTTTGAATTTTAGTAGCTTGTGAAGTACCTTACAGTTCTTTGGGATGCTTGAGACTATAGTGAAGAACGGGCAGCTTAATCAGCTGCCACGTTACAGGCCTCTGCTAAGTCTGTCATGAACATGTGCCCATAGAAAAACCGCATCATACTGTGTAGGATTTCTTAGACACCTTAAATTTGCATTTATACCTAATTTAAAACTGCATTCCCATGTATTTTCATTGAAGTCAAAATGTTTCACTGTGTTTTATATGATAGACCTGAATTCTGTAAGTAGATTTTTCTTCCATGCATGTAAGAGGTCCATTAGGCCAATTTTGTACTGAAAATGTGCGTTTCCTCTGAATGTTACTGAAAGATGAAATCATGCATAGTTTGAACAGTGAGGCAGAAAAACTGTGTGATTATTCTAGGGAAATTTCAACATAAATAGGCAGTACACAATAGCAGTATAAGTGAGGTTATTTATAGATGGATATTGTGCTATGCAGATAGGCTGTGATGAGACAGTAATAGAACAAATTCTCAGTTCAACATATTTGATAAAGTTGTTCATACTCTCTGTTTTCAATGGAAAACTTTCCACTCCCTCTTTGGAGCATTTATTTACTGTATTTTCTTTTGTATTAATATGTATTGATCTGCATCTTCAGTTTCTTTTAAATGCACAAAAATAAATAGTTTTATTAGATTAGAAAGCACTTTTTCTGCACAGGATGCCTTCTGTTTCTAAACCTGTGGGGGGTTTTTTTGGTTGGTTTTTTTTTTGGGAGGATGGAGATTTCCAAAGAGAAACTTATGAGGGGAGAAAGAAACCTTTCCAGGTCTCAGCATTGATATAGCCCTGCATTCCTTTTTCTTTAACATTTACTCATAGGGTTGCTCCTCTGATAACCTTTAATTTTTCTGATTGCAGGACCTCTAAATATGAACACTGAAAACATGAGTAAAAGGTGCCCAGCATGCAAAGGCTGGCTTAAAAATGTGACAATCCTTGAGCTTTGGAGGGGTTTTTTTAATATTTATTTTGGACCTAAAACCTTTGAGGTTTATATTCTTTTACAACAATAATGAGCAGAAATATTGTTTTCATAAATAAAAATGAGACTTCCAGCTAATTATACTGCTACACAGATGCAGAAGACTTGTAGGTGAAATGCAGGTTTTGGGAAAAGGAAATTAAAAAAAGGTGTGTGTTATGATGACTGGATTGTTTCTGAGAGCTGCAAAGTGGGGGAAGGGGAGAGGCAAGGAGGGGTGATGGGGAGAAAAAGGAAATAAGAAAGGAAAATACATAACAGGGCATTGAAGACTAATGAATAGAAATGTATAAGATGTATGTTTTCATATTCTGAGTTGTTGATATGTGTCAGTGATGACAGAGTTATTGATGGCACCTCCAGATTTTTGGCACTATTGGCAGTGAGAGCGTTTTATCCTATTTTGCTAGACATTCTTCTTGTTATTCAAATGAGCAAGTCCAGCCTTTTTAAAATGTAGAAAGGACACACTTGGGGTTTTTTGTGAATCTCTGTGAGAAGCAGCTGTACTTATCTACTCAGGGGTATTGTAATACCATACCGGCAAGATGGCACATTAGTTCCAGTAGTGTTAGATGATCCTTGCTAAGAAAAGTTCCATATGACAAAAATGAAGCATGAACTTTTTTTAACAACATGACACAATTCTTCAAGTTGTAGAAATAGTTCTGTTCTGTGGTTTTGGGTATTTGGAAGGGCTTTTTTTTCCCTTACTGTTTGTAAAGTCCTAGATTAATTTTATGCTAAGAAACCACAGAAGGCTATGTAAAATCTGCTGCATTCATGGTGTCTGGGCTAAAAGCATTCATCTAAAAATATCAGAGGATTATGGGTTACAGTAGGCAAGTTTCAGAGACGCCTAAAGTTAAATAAACATTTTGCATTTGTTTACTAAAATAATGTAACAAACCAGACCATATCAACTTCCTTGAACTCACAGCCAATTAAAACCAAACTTTATATACATATGTAACAGTTTGGGTTATAACTCTAAGAGCATATATTTTGTACAGTGCTGGAATTTGGTTGTATTTAATTCCATGTAATTTTTAGAGCTAAACATAGAGTTTTTAGAAGAGCTTGGTTTGAAAGTACTGGAGAATGACGCTCATCAGGTGGGCGCAACACCAGCTGCACAGACAATATCCGTGGAAGAACCATGGTCAGACTAAGACTGAAAGGTTGCCATCAGACCCTCTCACTGAGGCTGACAATAAGGCACCCACATTAGCAGTGCTAATGGGTTTTATGTGTGCAGACAGTTTTCTGTGGAAGTTCACTCATTTTCTAACATTTTCTAAAAAGCCAAAAACAATTAACACATGGAGCATGCTTCTAGAATTTTGTTCCTGGTCTCCTTATCCTTACTCCCACTGTGCATTTTTCTTGGGCTTCTGTAAAAGGCTGACTGCAGAGTCCTCAATGGTTAAGCCAGCATGATTTCTACATGGCAAGCAAGTTAAAGGAGCCCTCCTCCACAGACAGGGAATGGGGTGAACTTCCATGATGGATTGAATCCAATGCACATGAATCACCTCAAGACTTCTGCAGCAGCAGCAGGACCTGCTTTGGCTTTTCCCCACAGTGACCTTTGCAGAGCCTTCTTCTGCTCTGTGCAGGCAGAAGTCACCTGATGAAACTTCTCCTAAAATTATTCTCAGGTTTCCTTCACAATGTAGAAGTTAAAGGCCTGTCTTTTTTATAGCAAGAGCTCACAAAGATTATGCACTTGTTCAGTAATGCTCATTCAGGCATGTTCAGCTCACACATGCAAGAAGAAAAATGTAAGCACACTGGTTTTGCTGTGGATGTGCAAAGGGAGAATGAGATTCATTGCTAATGAACACCTTTCTTAAAAGACATCTGGCATAAGAATGACAAATTTGACATACAAAAGGAGGGTGGTTGCTCCTCATGCTTCCTCTGTCTGCATGTGCTTCTCTCATATCATCATTTCTCTCATTTATTGAAAAATGACAGCTACATTGGCTTTTAAAAATATTTCCTCAAAGACTCTCTTTGCAAAAGTCAGGGGTAAACTCACTATTCAAATCTCTTGGATGTGGTGAGAATGTTATCATATAGAAACTAGAAACCAAAATGCTTATGGGGTGACCAATGAAAGGATGAAATGAAAGTCTAAAATCCCTAAGTCCATGGGAAATACAATCTACTCTGGGCCTTTCAGGTTATTTACAATGACATTGTCCCAGAATTTTTGCCAGTTTCTGTGATAAAGCCTGAAGAACAGTTTTTGTATCTCGCTTCCTTTCCAAAGGGCTTCACTCTAGCAATTCTCTTGCCAGTTTCACCCATTCCCACCCTCCACATTAGAAAGAAACAGAAACTTCTAAATTGCTTATACAGCCATAACCCTCCATAATTATGATCTATATCTCTTTCTCTTTTTAATTATTTCCCACCTGATCTGTTTATTTGAATTAATTTCAACTACTGAATATTATCCTCTTAGGAAACTCAACTTGTTCTCGTGGTATTCATTTCAGCCTAATGCTCCAAAGTTAGTGTTAGTCATTTTGCTGCAGGGATTAGATGTCCTATCCCACTTCCATGGTATTTTTTAACTCTTTTTCTTAGACCATCACCTTAGCCCAGTTTAAGTGCAGTGGAGTACTGGACTTCCTATTTATACTCTAGATGCATCAGATTAATTTTGTGGCTACTTCCCAAACGACACAAGGTTAACATTTCCCAAATATTACCAAAGCTAGAATGCCTCTACAGAAAACAATAGAAGCAAAGTTAAAAGTAAGATTCTGGAACTTGTTTAAAACCACACACACAAACACACACTTATGTATCCCTTGCTGACATATGTGTGTATGTGCTACAAAATGAGTAATTTCAGTGTTTTTAATTTATATGCCTTGTCTGATGTCACATGCCTCATAATTTTGCTGTGTTATACTTCACAACTTGTCTTATGTTTGTGAAGATGCCACACTGTAGGAGGTGTAAAAAAGTAACTAAGGGAAAAAGGGTCCAAAAAAAAAAGGGTGAATCAACCAACAAACAAAAATAAACCAGCCAACTTAACAAAAAATCTACTTTATTCCATCTTTGTTTACTTTCCCACTGCCTCCTTTCAAACCACAGGCTGTGCTCCAGCTCTGAGAATGTTTCCAAAAGCTCTGAATTCTCAAAGCATCAGCACGATTTGAAACGGACCCGTATGTAGGCTGCTCCAGGCCTACATACAGCCCATCTCCAAGGCTAATTACCAGGACATGGTGGTGGACAGTATGGGTTTGTCATCCTTGGCTCTAAATGTGCCAGGTTTACCTGTTAACGGCTTCAGCCTTTTCATCAGCATTACTGGCCTGCAAGCTGGTGCATACGAGGTGCATGTGCAGGAATTGATGTTTGACTCCAAACCTTGAGAGACAGACACTCAGCTGGGACTGAGAGGCCACCCCACACAGCCACAGGATGCATCCAGCAGCACGCTCCCTACACGGGAGGCACACAGAATGTCCCCCTCTGGCACACCTGGCCAGCTGCCCCCTGCCTGGTGGGATGAACACAGCTCCAGCATGTGTTCTTCACTGTCTGCTTTCAAGATTGACCTTTCACACGATTGCAATTCATTGCTTGATGTTGAGACCATATCCTTGGGTACCTAATACATATTTGTTGTCAGGCTTTTTAACGCATAAAGGAAAAGATGAATCATCCGTCCCTAAAACAACTGTTTCTTTAAAACATGCCCAAACTGGGTTCTTCTGTGTTGGTGGCCAGCTTGCGTTTGCAAAAGCCTGTGACTTCCTGCCTCATTTTATGAGCAAAGACACAGCACGGAGTAGCAATAGTTCAGGCTCACTGAGAGCTTTCTTGAAGATAGATAGAAGATTTCTAACTTCCCTTTGTCAAAAAGCATCAATATGTGCAGTATAATGGGTAGATAATGAGAAGAACCAAGTAGGAGCAGAAAGCTTGTATAACCCCTTCATTTGGCATTCCTGCTGCAGTTACGGGCTGACTATCTCCAGTTCTGATATTGACAATTTAAGAAGGATAATGCAAATGATGCAAAAAATTTAGAGAAGAGCCATGAGAATTCTTAAAGGATTACAAAATGTCTTGCATCGGTGAAGAACTAAAAGCTTGGTCTATTTAGCTTACAGTGGAAAAGGTTAAGAAGCAATTTAACCCCTCTCTGTGAGTAATAACAGGAGGAGTAAAAGGCTGTTTGGATTAGTAGACATGAGTGTAATTGGAGAAAAGGGGCAGATGGACTGGTCTAGATGGGGAATAAAGATGTCTTTCTGCAGGTGATGATAACTAAGAACTGGAACAAATTGTCAAGGGCTGTGGTGAATTCTCCACGGCTGATAGTTTTTGAAGAAGAAGCTGAAGAGAAGTGTTTTGGAGGGAAGACAAGCTGGAATCTCTGTGACAGCTTATGATGTTGTAATCTACAGATTGCTATATTTACTTTGAAGAATCAACTAGACCTTTGTATGACTCTTTGTTTAGATGCCTTCTGTGAGTCAGGTCCTGCTAACTCATAGGTTTCCTGCCTTTAGATGGTGTTGCAACATTCAAGAAGAGGGAGCATTGCTGTAGATTTGTCTGAAGATTTTTCATGTTATTTATTTAGGTCAATAAAGACAACATGACTGGGGTATTGATCATGAGTCCATTTTTACTGAAGTGTTTCCCAATGGCTGTAAGTATGCACACAGCATTAGTATGTGTAAGTCTATCTCATTAATTAAGTAAAATCCTGAGTTTTAAGAAGCGCTACTGCAAGCATCTGTATTTCAGTATATACTTTACATACGAGACAAGACAATTCACAGTATCTTGTATGAACAAAGGCCAGAAGGACAGTGCAAAAGGAGAGCAGACCCCTGAAGTAGAAAAGCACCTCTGTTCTTTTGTTTCAAAAACTTTTCAAAAAGAAGAAATTTAGTAATTTCTGTATGGTTATGTAGGATGGCTACCTTAGCATTGCTGAGGTTCTTGCTATGTGATCCCTTCCTAGAAGTGCTTAATGACTGATAAAACTACTTTTTATAGGTTTTAGTTCCATGATTATTGTATCAAGCCATTTGCTGATAGAAGGTTCTCAAAGTGAGTTTATAGTCCAATTTAGCAATGCTGTATCTGAATACATTTTGAATCAAAGTGTACTGGCAGTATTTTGGTTAGTGCTATTAACCCATTTCCTAAGGATATGGGACATCTGAAGATTCAAGAAGCGTTTCTTGTAGTCAGAAACGTCAACAAGAGAAAGAAGTATCTCAGCATAAGGTCTGTAACTGAGGGGGAGAAAGGTTTTTCACTCAACCCTTTCTTTCTCCAAAACTGAGGATACAGCAGAGGGAATGCAGTCCTCTGCAAATGATTTAATGGGCTCACAAGTAGAAAGCAAAAGCATTACCTCAGAGTAGCTTTCGAATGCACTTGCCATTGCTGTCCTCATTTTGACACCAAGACACCGAACATTTGAAGTCTCTTCCTTACCTAAAGCTATTTGAATTTTGAATGTGCACTGCTGTAGTAGTCTTCTTAATAAAAAGAAAACTCTTGATAAAAGGCTTTAAAGCCCTAAAGAAAGCAGCAGCAGCGAGCACTGGCTTCATTCTGTCACAGGAAACAGCTGGTAGCTAGCTTTTACTGAGAGCTGCCAAGACAAGGTTGATTGCCATATCAAGTGAGGATACAGCAGGCAGAGACCAACAGGGCATGGGGATTTCCAACAGGACGGAGCTGAAGCTCAGCTGCATAGCAATGATCCAAACATACAAAGCAGCTCCAACTGGAGTGTTTCAGTTTAAGTTAAAAGGCAGATTAGAGCCCTGCTGGAGCCCAGTTTGAACTTCCAAAAAGCTGAAAGGCATTTCAGTGTGGTGTTCATTTTCTTTTCAATAAAGATGTGGTTATTAATCTTCTCTATTACCTTACAAAATGGGTCTGCTTCCACTCAAAAGGATATAGTGGAGGATCATGTTACCCCTTATGGCTACCTGATATAAAAGAATCTACTGGACACCTGCAGGTATTAGAAAGTTCTTACTTACTGGAAAGTGAGCTGTAATTAACTCTTTTATGCTAGCCAGAAACTAGTTTGTGGAGAGGTTGTTTAAATGCTTTAAACGTTTTCTCCTCAGTACACATTAGAATGTTGATGCTATTTTCAACTAATATCTGTTTTTCGGTATTGAGTGTTCCCTCATATTTCACAAAACAAAAAAGTTTTATAAACTTGGATATGCTGATTTGATCCACCTAAGCTTCTGAAAATCTACTCAAACTTCCTCTGGAGTTCAAGATTGATTGTATTTTATCATGGCAAGTCAGATCCAGCTCTTTCCCTGGCCAGCCAGAAATCATTTCCAAGGAAGAAAAGTGAGTGAGACACAGTCTTTCTGGTCCAGCTGCCACAATACCTGGTAGAGTAGGTTCTTGGCAATGAATCACGTAGCAGAGTTCTTGTAAAAGAATATTTACAGAGGCAACATAAGGTAATTTTATACTACCCCAACCTTTTCTTGGGGACACAGAACATAACAGAACACTAGCAGAACACAACAAGTCAAATTCCTTACAAAGAAGAAATACCTCAGTACAAAATTACGTGTTGGTCTTTACTTGCTCCTTTGTTGACCAAATTTTCCACAGATGCTTCTGTCCATCTGTACACACATCTCAGTATAAATGACCTTTGAAACAGGCTCAGCTTACGTATATGTGCATAGGAACCATCTCAGAGACACCTCAGCCCCCTATCCCCTGGGCCATGGCAGGAGACACTGTACACTTACTCTGTTTGGATTGCCTTGCACATGGAATTTTGTCCAAGGCTAAGGCACATGTAAAAATCCACATGCAATTGTGTCACCATGTCAGTCCACACAAGCTCTTCTTTCTATGCAAAACTAATCCCACACACTATATATTCATACTCAATTGCACTGATCCCAACAACTATGCATAATAAGTTGTATATACAGTCCTGTGCAGGAATTTCATAGAATTGCAGCATGTACTGCCATCTGTTAAGATTTACCCATGGTTTCTACTAGCAGTCAACCTTTATTTTCAGAAATACAACTTTCTAAGCAGAAATCAGTTTTTAAGGTCAGGACTGAGTAAACTTGAACTCACTGAACATAAAATTCCTTTGCTGAAGAAAAATGTACCTTAATCAGATTCTGGAAAAATGAAGAAAGGCTTTCAAAGTAACCAAAGTAGGTTACTTTGATTTAAAGAATAAATCATTCCATTTATATGAGGAGATAAATGTCAAATTTTCATTTCTCTAGTAGGCTTGTCTCTGCATACAAATCAGTAGCAACTGAAATTACTAAAACTTTCATGTCCAAAATTCAACACTCTTTCCATCATTAAGCAGGACTTCTCTGACCTGGTCCAATGCGGAACCAGGTAACGACGCTAAAAACAAGGCTCCTGCCTAATATCATGAGGAATTTTAATTCTTGCAGGAAAAAACCCCAACAATCCCCACAAAAAAACCTAACAGGCG
Organism: Machaerirhynchus nigripectus; assembly: GCA_013397975.1. Classification (NCBI taxonomy): domain Eukaryota; kingdom Metazoa; phylum Chordata; class Aves; order Passeriformes; family Dicruridae; genus Machaerirhynchus; species Machaerirhynchus nigripectus. Next base: position 360,577 of record VZRQ01002217.1, read on the forward strand.
TATTATCATATGTTAAGAATTAAATATACATATTGTATATTTAATACAAGATGTATATTGCAATACAATATATAAATATTGTAGAAATATGTACATTCTTTATATACATAAAGAATTAAATGAGAAAGATCATTCCCCTTCATTTTAAAAATGAGGTATAATTACATTATATATAACATGCACATACTGTCCATAGCCTGGGAATCAAGACAGAGTAAGCAACCAAAAAATTCCCAAGCAAGCCTCGTCAACAGAACATATTATAAAAAACGTTGGCTTCTTAAGAAGGACATTGTTTTTATTATTATTTCAATAATAAGCTTTCTTCTGGTACTCATTTTTACGTCTCCTCTTTGAAGCTATCCTCTTTTTTTCTACAGGATTTAAAGCATTATCTTCTTCAGCGAAGGATTTTTGATAAGAGGCAGGTGAAATATGTGTTTATTGAAAAGAGAAAAAATAGAAACTCTAGTATTTTATTAGAACCATAGAATCCATAAAGTTATTTTAAGAGAGCCACTTTTGATTCATTAGAAGTCAAAACTAGAATAGGATGAAGAGAAACCCTAATTTAGATGTGGTAGCTTTATTTCAAATGCAACCAACAAACTTTTCAGAGGAAGGTTAACTGAATCACTGCTTATGATCCTCAGAGAGATTGTACCTGCAACAAGAGATTTTACTATGGAGATGGATCTAACAAGAAAGATAAATTCCTCTAATCTATTTACTGTGGGGTAAAACAGAAGAAAACACAGGCAAATGTTTGATGATCTCTACTGTGGTCATGTTTTGTCAAGGACGAAGCGGCATCACAAATTATACTCATGCTTCCTGTTAAAATTGTGTAGGACTCAGTGACTATGAGAATTTTTAGAAGACTCAAACCTAAGAATCCTGAATCCATTTCAGGGCAAGTGGGACACTTCCTGTTTGTCACCCTACAGTAAGAGTGTCTGGGACTTCATGGAGTACGTATGAAAGGTGAGGCTTAAACTCCACTCCAAGAAGAAGGAAAGGCTGGAAGGACAGTCACAAGCACCTGAAAAAATTTTTGCATACTATGATCCACAGAGCTGTGTGTGATGGAATGCAGAGAGTATCTGGTACGAAGAATCTTCAATTAATATCTCTCCTAAAACTGTTCTTTGACCAGAAGGGAGAACAAATCAGATAAGTATAGGCTTCTGATACTGAGTCAGAAAATATTTTTGGAAGCTGAATTGATTGAAGAAGGTTCTGCATGGGAAATCCCAGGTGACGAGAGCAGTGGATCTGCTCATAAATGTTCTCATATAAATATCATAATGAAAACATTATCACAGACACTGATGTGGAGGATCCTTCTGATGTAGAGGCCCAGCTGAGAGGGATGATTATTCTGAAAGTAATCTGGTAGCTCTCCCAGGATGCATATGTACATTGAGATGTTGGTTGAACATAATTATGAATTTCAAGTATATTTTCAAAAGTTGACTGCCTCTCTTTTGCTATTGAACTTCCTTAGTACTTTCCTGCTATTTGGGTACTGTTAAAGATTTTCTCATGAAGACAAAAGGGGGAATGAACAGTCAGCCCACACTCTCCATGATCTGTCCCTGTTGTCTCTGTGCTATTATGTTTTATTATATTTGTCTACCCACTCCTACAAAGTTCTACTTAGGTCTCTTAAATAAAACCAGATGGGACAAAAGGTGCAAAGGGGATGACAGGGATGACCCAGAGTTTCTGTTTTGTTTTTTTCTTGTAGCTAGAAAGCTGGGGTAAAAATAGGATCTGCTAAAAAATTGTCCCAATTGTTTTATTGATGGGAACAGTTCTTGTCTCTGAAAGAATTTGCTCTTTCCTCACAGAAGACATGAGGCTAAGGAGAAGAGGATGGGAGCCATTAAACTGAATTCTAGTTCTAGATAACAGTAGCTCAATACAAAGTGTCTAAAAGAAAATATTATATATATTTGTGTGTATATATGCATATATGTACAGCAATGTTCTTCCCGCTATCTTTGCCTTAGCTCTACCCGATATAACATATGAAAAACACACGTCTCAAAGATCCTTTTCCCATGGAATATACAGGCAGAAGTAGGCAAAAGGAAGCAGGAGCTCAGAGTCCCCACCAGCACACTCCCTGGAGTTTTGTCACTGCAAAAGGATGTGGCTCCTTCCACATCCCACAGCCACCAGCCCCATACCACCACCACTACAGAACACACCAACACTGTGGTGCCCTGCCCAGTGCTCAGCCTCCCCTAAGGGCTGCCCGCACATTGCCCAAACATTGCTCAAGTCCCGCACGGCACACACGGGAGTGGTTTGGAAGCTCATCTTCACCAATAAAACAAACAAACAAAAAATTACAGAGACTGGCAAGCACTGTAGCTGTATGGCATGCTAGCAATAAAAGTTCTGACTGACTCACAAACCAATTTAATCGGTAAATAGCTGCTGGGAGTTCTTTCCACAGATAAGTACTGCTATCTTTTACATGCACATATACAGTGCAATATTCCAGCCCATTATTTCTTATTTAAATCATTCACCTATTCGCAGCACATAGAAAATCTTTTTTTCCATTTTCTATCCACGAATTTCACAGCAGACTGGAGAATCAGGGCAGCCATATCTGATGCATGAACCTTGTATATCTTCCAAAATGGCTGATCAAACTTGATCCATAACAACTTCAAACAGCAGAAGGTATCATTAAACCATATATTAGTTGTTTATAGTATGTACAGATGTTAACAACACCTGGAATTATGTACTCTTAATTGCGAGATATTTTCTGATGAACAAACACTGAATAGAGCTGTGAAATATTGGCCCTCTGAACCTACTTATAAGAAAAGTATGGACATCTGTTTGAATAAATCTCGCTTTCCTCCTGACCTTTTTTCTACTGCTAGAGAAGTTAAGCTTGTTCGTTTTTAATTTGTCTCTCAAACATGAACATAATTTATTAGAGACAGAAGTAAATTTGGTGTTACAGAGATTATGTTTAGCTTTGCAATTCTTGTATTAATTCATTCTTAAAACTAATCACATGGTGACATAATTTGATTTTCTGAAGAAGCTTGATCTCCTATTAGCATATACAGTAACTTCATGAGTTGTTGCCTGAAGCTAAACTGTTGCCTTGGTAGCAAAAAATGAAGTACAGATGCCCTCTAGGCCAGAAGAATTAAAACAATTAGTGCTGCGTTCTGTGTACTTCAGTTTTGCTGTTTAATGTTAACACATACAGTCCAAATCGGATAATAACAAATGCTGACCTCCACACTCAGGCATTTGATTTCAACATCTACACCTCAAGAAGATGCAAACTGCTAGCAGAAAACCTAGCAGACATAAAAGATGAGATCAAATACCAACATGAAATAAAAGCACAGCTTACAACCTAGTGCAATTTCTGACTATTTGTAGCTCAAAGAAGACGAAAACACAGTTTCTGTACCTGCAGCGAAGGATGGTGTCTGTTGGTGACCTCTGCTGAGAACACCAATTTGCACTGTGCCACATGCCTGGACAGCGAGGTACAGACGCACTCTTCATGGTCTTGATTATTGTACAGTCGTCAGGGACAGTGTAACTGTCATGTTAAATAATTTGTCTCATGTATTTACACTAGTCCAGGATATTTCACTGTACCATGTCACCAAAGAGCCCACCTCTGTGTAGTAGTGGCAGGATTTCCTAGTGCATGCCCTGTATAAATGGCATTGAAGGTGTTACTGAACCGCAAAGAAAAAAAGCACATACACACAGATTATCACATCTATCCTGTTTATACTAGTTGTGCTTCAGCTATTTTGTTCCTTTTATTTTTATTCAATTTCAATGAATTAAATAGTTGTCTTTCTGTATGTTTAGAGGCATGTATTCATTTATGCTCAACTCACCTTTCCATCTGCGAACAAATACACAGTGACCCAAATATACACATTTACCCAAGATTTTATAGAGATCACAGTATGATACACAATCCTGAAAGCATTCATTCAATGTGTAAGAAAGCTTTTCATTTAATCTACTTTGGGGGCAGGGGGAGAGAGAGACACCATGTGCCTCTCCATACAGTGAATGAAATTGCTTTTCATTGACTCAGGTTACTCTGGGCACTGCTCATTCTAATGCAGCCTTATTAAATTCAGGGAAGGCTGCTACAGTGAAGTCTGGAGTAGATGAAACAGTGTTCAAATGCTACACTTCAGATACCTATTTCAGATGCTGTCTTTGAAGAATGACATGTAACAGAAACAGTCTTTAACTTGCTCTAGGAAAGCATCTTAAAGAGGTCTTCTGCTGTCTAATTACAGTAAGTCAAGTACATTTAAGCTAGAAAGTTCATTAACATTTCAAGCATACTCTATACCATCATTACTGCATATTTCCTGACATTCCTATAAAACCTAGTGCTCTTGGGGAATCTGATGGCTCACAGGGTTCTTAATGAGTGAGAGACCCTTCTCCTCTTGATCACTGGTCTGAATTCTGTTTATTCTGGAAGCAGCAAGTAACTGTCAGTGGTTGATGGTGTTTATGAATTAATTTGATAATCGCTTTAAGTTTAGATGGAAGCAGATGGCAGCAAAAAATCCCAATTTTAAAAATCTTTGCTTACCTTCCTTGTCCCTTGCTCACTAAATCATCTCTGATGTGTTTGGATCAGCATAGCACAGAAAAGTACAGACTCCTCCAAGAGACTGGACAGACAGAATGTCAGTGTCCATACAGCTTTCATCGCAGCTTGCCAAGGTGACAAAGTGACTGTGTCATTCACTGGGTACACAAAAGGTGCCGTACAGAACTACTGACTGCAGGTCAGATTACAAACTCTCCCTTCCTCCTGAGGACACTACTGTGTGTTGGGAAGAAAAATTCTCCTTTAGGAATGAGTAACACCAAGTTACAGGACTTGCTTTAAGGGCTGTGTAGGGTGCTTCTGGAAAACATGAAGATGTTTTCACCTCACTACGTAATTTGCTTGTGATGAGTTTTCCTCTAAAACATGGGTTTTGGTAGAGCTACTTATAAAATCCCTTTTTTTGGCAGATACACAGTCCAGATTTGTTCCCAACAGTGGTCTGTTTCCTTGGCATATGAGACTTTTATATGTATTAGGGAAGAAACATCCTAGAGGGGTAACAGAGGTGGGATTCCTCTTACCTGACTGGCCAATGCAAAGACTCTTTCTGTTTCTCCTTCTCTTTCCCCTCTTTCCTTTTCATGCTGGACCTGTGTCAATTTAACAAAAAAGCAATACAAATTACATAGGAAGAATAGGTTGAATCAGACAAGGTAAAACCAAATGGTTCCCACTATCTTCCTAATGCAGATCATTCTACTATTCACCCTTCAGCCTGGTTAAAGCACTTTCCTACTGTGTTGAGTGAATACATTCTTGTGACATCCAAGACAATGAGCATTATTTAATGAAACAGCAGTATCTCCAGGTAAAAAACCTGAACTTTGACTGGAAGTTAATAGGCTTCTCCATCTGTTGGTACCTACCTCTTTGATTCTGAAGACAGAGACTTTCTTGGGCTGCATCTGAAGTGATGTGTGGATATGCTCCATGATGCTCTCGGGTATCCTGTGATCATCCAGTCTAGAGGCAAGTTCAGCACAGACCAGGATTTCTATCCATTACACATGCCAAGATTCCCACTTAGTAGAAATCAAGGCACCAAGGAGTGGAAAATGTAAAGAATATTGAGTCTTACCCAACATGCAGCTGGAATGTGGCTAAAGGGAATACATCAAGTATATACATATACAGTCTCCAAAAAATGAACAGCAAGTAATTTTTTGTGTCTTTTTCTGTTACCCTGGTAGAGTTTTAAGTACTGGGGAGGAAATTCTGACTCCACTGGAGACTATGATGAACCTTCCACTGACCTAAGCAAGAATAGCACATTAATTTGGTAACAGCATAGTTTAGCTCCTCACCCTTCTAGAAGTTCTTCCTGGTTTGTCTCTGATCTACAAGGAGGCCACAGTTAACACCACCCACAGCTCTGCAGTCCCCAGATCAAAATATTTTGCTTCTGTTTTCTGACATTATCTTACTGTAGTTAAGTCTAGCAGCTGCCTGCTCAGAGAGACAGAATAAGTGTGATAGAATGTAAAACATTGCTAAGACTTATATGACAACTTTGGTGATATTTACTGGTTCTCACCTTTTCTTAATTACAGGATTAGTAAAAAGAATCATTATTCACCTAATTTTCTTGCCCCTTCATTTGCCATATGCAACTAGTTACAAAAATCTGCTCATTAAGTAACTGTGGCCTAGCATCAAGACCGATTCCACAAGGATCTGAGACTAATATTAATGACTATTTTTAATTAATTTGATATGGGATGGAAATTGTTGAGAACAAACTCAAGATGCTCCAAGGTAGGAAGGGATGGCAAATTATTTAAGGGTAAGATTAAAGTGCATTACAGTGAATGAATGAGAGAACCAGACACAATCAGTGGGACAGAATATGGGTAGTACCTGACATCCCAATAGGAGACAGAGTATTCCAGCCTGCTTGGTGGCTTCTATTCCTCAGGTATGGTTTGTAAGAAACCAGGAAAAATTCAGGTGTGTTAGGGAGGCAACCGGGTCATTATCTGCTGTCTAAAAATGGTTCTGAATTAGATATACGCTATTGTTATATCTGTACCAGTGGACCAAGTGTCTAAATAGGGAATGAATTTCACCACATTATTGTTTATATCGTTGAATTGTTAGCACACTCTCTGGTGTGAATTTGGTCAACAGGAATTAGTGCTTCCCCAGACAATGACCCAGCATGGCTCAGCACTAGGACAAGGTCCATTTTCTGTAAGTAGCGAGGACAGATTACATCAAGGACAGATTATCTCTCTTCTACCAGGAGAAGACCTTAGTCATATAGTTATAAGCTCTGACATGATCTGCCAGAGACCAGGCCATGGCTTTATAATGTTTATTAGAATAAAGAGATGCAGGCCATATGTTTGCATTGGGGCATGCCTTTGGAGGCAAACTGCATAGGGAACAAATCTATCCGTAGCCCCTCTTTGTAAAATGAAGTGGTTGTTGTGTCTTGGAAGGAGGAACAGATATTGTACTGAAATACTGACAAAATACTTCAGACCATACAGACGACAGCCTCGCGATAAGTGTTGTAAGACCTGCAGAAAGCAGCTCTGAAGAAGCATATTAGTGCATGAAGCAGGGTGGATGTTTCCCCAGCCAGGAGACATTATCCCAGACACAGATGTCTTTTCATATTTAAAGATTCCTTCTAAACACATATTTGTAGTTTCAACAATAATGATAGAGCAGTTTCTGAAGTATCAGCCAAAAAGACCGTATCGCTAAGGTGTGTCATTACCAGTCATGACTGGACATATGTGAAGTACCACAGGGAAAAATGTGGGCAATCCCTGGTTTCACTGTAAAACGGCCAGAGTCTGGCACACACTGTGTTATTCCCAGTGGAGGAACAGGCCTCCCGCCTTCCTGCCTCATCTCCACAAAGCCAGAAAGTTTACCTTGCTGTCCAAGTTGTTGACCTTCAGGTCTTTCTTAAGGCTGTGTTGTTTTGCCTGGTCTCTGAAGGATGAGAGATGCAGTTCATGTTAAGTTTGAAAGTTTCTGGTTGTGAGACATGCATTATTTTGATGACAGCTACTTTTGTAATGCATAGGATGTCTAAACCATGCAATGGGCAATGGGTTTACATTTCTTTTTACGCTAGTATGTTTAAAAGGTTTATTTTTCCTGTCAAATTTAGCTATCCTTTCAAAAGCGCAAACATTTCTTGATAGGACAGCAGACATACTTGTAAGAAGCTCCAAATCGTTTCCTTCGCCCACTCCCCATTTTAGATCATCTTTCACACGGGAACAGCTTCCCTCCTCCTCACTCACCTCCTCCTCCAAAAAAATTTCTGACATCTGTTCCTTTACCTCTCTTACAGCCACTATTCCCTCATCATTTGCCTTTTATTTTATGGGATCCACTTGTGCACTTCAACTCTATGCTCTTTGGGGTATAAGCTGTTATGTGTGTCGCACTTCTAACCCTTGGAAAAGCATCCTAAATATTACAGACATTTACAGCACAATATAAATGATAATGTAGTTAGACTGGAAAGGCAATTCCCTAGTTAACACCTCCCACATGTAGTGATTAAGTACTAGGCTCAAAAGCGTACAGCAAACCCAGTGCAGATACATTTCTAGAAAGAGACTGCAAATTCCTAACTCCAGATGGTCTGCAGTTGGTGAATAATTACATGGATTGTTTGGTGCTTCACTAATCAATCATGACAGCAACAAGGAGAAAAAGCATGTCTGGGTAAAGGAAAATGTCCTTTGGAAAAGTCCCAAGTTACTATTTTGTGCATTTGATCTGCTCATCAAACATGGTCTTTTTTTTCCTTTTGTGGTATTATGCTGTTTTGATTTTTCAAGAATAAATCCAGAAAAAACAGTTGTTGGTGTTTTTTTCCCCCTATAAAATACGTAAGAGAGGAGTCTGAACAGCATCAATCCAACGGCAGGGCTGCATTGTATTTCAAAGACTGCAAAAATCATAAATGGGAGAGGAAGGGGCAGAGAATTATTATCCTGCATTACGTTCTGGAGACCATGAAGCCATCTTCAACTATTTCTGTAATATCAGCAGGAAATCTGCAATTTAGGATTGGAAGGGAGAATTCCCCTCTACAAATTTCCTTCTCACAGCATGAAAACAGTTTGACTAAAAAAAAAAAAAGTAATTATCTAAATCAGATCATAAGCAATGAACACCAGCCCTGAGATTGGCTCAGCTCAGAGCAGGGTGCTAACAGTGCCAGGGTGATGGGTTCTATCCCCATATGGGCCATTCACTCAAAGAGTTGGATTTGGTGATCCTTGTGGGTCCCTTCCAACTATTCCATGTAAAAATTCTGTGATTCTGGGACTATGGGATCAGCTTCAACTGAAATACATAGAACAAAGTCCAACACTGTCTTGACTACATACTGCCCAGTTTAATTTGATCTATGCATCAAAAGAAGAGAAACAGTACAATTAAATGCATAAAAGATAGAAAGAGTGGATGAAGGTACTGCAGGAATCGGAAGTAGAATAGGTGGTTTTGGGGTTTTACTTGGTGGGGGAGGGTGTGCAGGGAAATAAGTACTACAAGAGCCAGTTTATCCTTTTGAATCTGTGAGTTCAGATATCTTTGTGGTTTCTTGAACTTATGTATAGTATTTGAGTCCATAGGAAATGAAATGCATGGCAGTAGACACAAAAAATGTAACAAGCATGATAAACTGTGTGACTGTTGCTCAGTTTGGACATAAGAGCAGCAGAGCACAGAGACGTGCTGTATTTCAGTCTGTCTACATTTTCCATCTAAAGCAAAACTAGGGTTTTTTTTTAACTAGATATTTGGGTTGTTTGGAGTTTTTTTAAAGTACTGTAGGCATGACTCAGAAAAATACAAGTGGGCAATATAGAAAGGCTGTGAAAGCAATGAAGTAAAAGGTACAGAATAACTGGATTTCAGAGATCTGAAAGTACATAAGATTTATCCATGTTAAGGCTAACTACTGTTTGCCTCTCAGTACTACTCCATTAGAGTCATGTAGCACATAACTAACCTGATCTTCTTAGGGAGGACGGTTGCCAAAAGGTGGATACTGCACACTGATGAGATTAATACCTCCTTCTAGTACCAGCTTAAGTAATTTGGAATGAGAGCTATATAAATTATGTGCAGACACTGCTTGTGGCAGTGCCTTTGATGATGTTTTAGAACACAGACCTGGAACACAGGCTAAGCTATCAAAGTATTGATCCATGTACAATGGGAAGAAAATCGGGTGAAGAATAAGCTTTTATCTGCTTTCTTTCCTTCAGTGTCTTGGACTTGAAAATAAGCTTTTTTTGGAAGAGACCTTCAAGATTTGTTGTTCAACCAACAACCCAGCACCCCCATAATCACTCCCAACCTATACCCCCAAGTGCCACATCCACGCCTCTCTTAACACTTCCAAAGATGGTGACTCCACCACTTCCCCGGGAAACTTATTCCAATGCCTAAGCACTCTTTCAGAAAAACATTTCTTCCAGAAAATATTTCCTTCTAGAAAAAAGTTTTCTAGTATCTAATCTGAACCTCCTCTGGCACAATAAGGCTATTTCCTCTCATCCTTTCACTTGAGACACAGCAGAAGACACCTAACCCACCTGGCCACAACCTCCTTTCAGGTTGTTGTACAGAGCAATGAGGTATCCCCTGAGCCTCCTTTTCTCCAGGCTGAACAACCCCAGCTCCCTCAGCCACTCCTATTTTCACCTGTTGATCCTTGTACTTTAATAAATGTTTCTAAGATTTTTCATGCTTTTTTCTGTGAGAAGATAGAGCTGAATTGGAATTCTGCCTCCACTTCCTTTTGAATACCTTTGTGGTTGGATGTAAAAAGTTTCCAGATAACTGAACCTTATCTATTTCTTCTGCAGCTAATCACTAGGAAACATTTGCTTGCATCCTCTCTTTGGTCAGTGTAGAGATATTTCATTTCCTCCCACATTAAGGTCCTAAATGTGGTTTCCACTCGTGGTTTTCAGTAACTCCAGCATTTACTGCTGATTAGCTAGGACTGCAGCTTGCCTTGTTATCTCATCAGCACATGTGACTTGTTTCCTGGGGTGGGATGGGGGGGTGGGATGGAGTGGGACATGCCATTTCTTTTTATTTTGCAAATTCTTTCAGAGTTTCTCTCAAAGAAAATCCTCTATACACTTTGAAAAATTCTGGGCAGCATATGTTACTGTTCTCATGCTGTCTTATGAAATGGTTGCTCGCTGCTGTTCACAGATGTTCAGAGCAGTCCTGACTTACCAGGATGTGTTTGCTGGTAGCTTGCACTTGGCAGTTTTATTTCATAGCTCATTTGGGTTAACTGACTGCTCCTTCATGCCAATACCACCAACCTCTTTTGGACAGACATCACATAGATTTTTCTGTGTCTAGACAAGAAGCAACGGATTGCTGAATATCCATATTTTGACATTCTAGAAGCCAAAAACTGATCTTCTGACTCAGGATGTTCTTTGCTTATTACATACTCATCCTTCTGCATCTCTTGGCTCTTACTCATTGTGCCATAGCCGTCTATAAAAGTATCTTGGACATTCAGCCTAGGTGTTAAATGAAGAGGGAACGAACATGAAGGCAAGAAAGTTCAACGAGATGCCCCTTTCTTTCAGTAAACCAAGGTGGGTAGTCATTTCCCATTACTTCTTTTGGTGAGCCAAACATCTGACAGCCAAACTTCCAGTTAGGTCCCCAGTTGCAAGGATGATAGCTTTGCTTCATTTTTAATTAATGTCTCTTCAAGCTGTTGATAGAATTCATCAACTGCATCTTTGTCATCTGCTATCGTAGGAGTGTTAATATGTATGATCGACATATTGACTGGATTTGCTAGAAAAGGAACTTTAATGATTTTACTGCTGATTGGATTACATCCAAGCATATACTTTGATCTCCTCTTGGATGTGACAAACACACTGCAAGTTTATTCTAATTTTTCTGAGCTTAAGCAGCAGCCCAAGTAGCTGTTCATCATCCTAGAATGGCACCTATTATTCCACTGCAGCACTGATTCTATATTTATCGACTTCTATTTTTTCCAATTCTTTTGTCACAATAATGTGCTTTTTTCCCCCCATGCATTTCATTAACACTTGGTATGCAGAATAATCTTCAGGCCTTGACTTCCTAGAGTTTTGGCAGAGTCAGAAACACTCTATATGACCAAATACTCTATATGAACCTCTTCTGAGCTGTAGTGTCTTTCACTCTATCATGGAAGAAAGATAAGAGGACAGATCTGCTGGCCATTGTTCTTTTTCTAACCCAGCAACCTCTCCAGTTGTCATCTACCTATTCATGCACGTCTCCTGAAGTTCTTCAGTTGTACCATGATCAGCATTTGTAGTTTGCCTACTCTGCTCAGCCTGCAAGTAATGAACTCCTCATCTGACAGGAGTCAGGTTTCTTGGTGAATATTTAATCCATGAAAAAGACCAATGAAAGTGGAAGTACAAAAGGGATAAAAACATGTGTTTGGTAACTGATGGAGGGGGTCACAGAAGTTGGAGGAAATACAGAACATCTGAAAACAAAAAGGAGAGTTTGAACATTGAACAAGTTGACTTTAAGGAATACACATGGCAAATGTTCCTTATCCATCAGCAGGAGTTGGGTGAGCACTGTGAAACCTCCAAAATGTAGCAGATCTGGCTGACACATATTTGGACAATCTTCTTTTGCATCTCATACCACTTCATATTTATATTTGATCTAGAAACATGGCAAGTGTCAAATTACTTTAAATCAGGACCCTACTAAAAGGTATGACTAAAAGGTATGAAGGTATGACTCAAGTTGATTTTTAAACTGATTTTCTGCTTGTTAGAGCATGTTTCTCTTTTGAAGGTACTATTTTGCCACACAGAACAAAATGACTGCTTAAGAAAAAGGGAAAAAAAACCACAGAACAACTTCCTATTTTTCTTGAATGCTTACATAACATTTTAAAGATGTTTTTCTGAACTGAAATAAATTTTACTTCTAGGGACAAACCTACCATGCATGTTTCACTAAATGACTTTGCTTTTCTGGGGTGCAAGTCAAAGCAGAATTTGGGATATTTCTGTGTTCTTTTCATAATTTCACATTATATTCCTCAATGATTTTCCCAGCTTCATCTTCAGGACTTTTCTCATACTCAATTTTAAATTAATTTTTTCTTCCTGTAGATACCTGTGGATATGACCTTACAGAAAAAACCAGGAGTGTCAATACTTTCAGTCCAGTCTGTAACTTCTTCCATTAATCTCTCTTCATAAGAAAAAGAGACAAATGAATAGCAGGGTCAAAGGCTGACTTTTACTGATCATTCTGAGATGTTGTTTGGACATAGTGTCTGCTTTTCTGTCTGTTTACCTGAATCCATTAGAATTTGTCTCTTAAGAATCTGTTGACCCCAAGCTGTGATGCTTTAGGACACTATATATATCACCAGAAAAAAAATTCCTGTGGCTGAGACCACCCACTGGTCTGACTCTTTGTCACACATGTCGTTCTGCAGCCGCCTAGAGGCTCTCCATAAAACCATAGAAACTTTGAATGATGACAAAATAATTGCCAAATGAATTTGAACCTGATGCTGGCAATCAAAGTAGTATTTGTTTAGTCTGTAGTCCTCAGGTTCTTAATGTACTTCTCTTCAGATTAATCCTGTAATTAATTTAAATACACTCTTTTTCTTGGAATGGCTACACATGAGATTTGAAAATAAAAAATTGCTTCATCTAACATTCTCTCAGAAGAATTTCATAGATTTATGTAGCCACATGTTTAAACTGCTTTGATTGATATCCTGGTACTCTGGAAAAATGTTTTCAGTATGTACAACATAAATCCATAACCTTTACCTCATTTATGAAATGCAGACCAGAACTACTTTTTTCCTTCTAATTTGTGCATTATAGACAGTAAATACAATCTTTCATAGATAGATACCCACAGTTACAACAAATCATTATAATTCTAATGACCAGCAATTAAAATATGACATTCGTGTATTTCATTTCAGATGCACTTCATTCTTCTCAGGGTCTATAGACTTGTAATTGCAGTATAAGAATAATCAATATGAAATAAACAGAAATGGAAAAATATTAATGAGGATCAGTGAAGAACTTGAGGAAACTCCTTGCCTGAAGCAGAGATGACAACTTTCTCTTTGCCCATTATTATTGCAGCTTGTAACTGGTATATGCAAAGTCAAGAAAGATCTTTGTCTCTGAGGCATTACTTTGATTTGCTCTTAATAGAAGCCATGTTGGCTGTCACCAGTCACCTCCTTATTTTTCATGTGTCTTAGCACAGATTACAGAAAGATTTGCTTCCTGATCTTTCCAGGCACCAAGGTGGGATTGACTGGCCTGTAGCTCCCCAGGTCTTTTTTTTTTCCCTTATTCAAAATGGAGGTTATATTTCCCCTTTTCCAGTTGGTGGGGACTTCACCAGACTGACACAGCTTCTCTAGTATGATCGATAGTGGCTTAGCATTTCATCAGGTCCCATGGACTTGATGTACCCTCAGGTTCCTATGATTAATTCATCCTTATCTTTAGGAAAATTTGTAGGAAGGTATTTTTTCTCCTGCTGTCTAGCTTAATCCTCCCTTACTACAACTTAAGCCTGTTACTTTTGTCTTATCCATCATGGACTCTGAAATGTTGTCCTTCTTTTGCAGCAAGTCACTGAGCATTTGAAGAATGTCAGTGATTCTTCACTCTTCTCACCTCAAGCCTGAGTATTATTTAAACAGTCCAGGTGTGTAAACCCATGCTTCAGAAATTGCTCAGCTGGGTGGCACACCACTTATATCCCCTTGCCAAAGGGAGTGCTCAGCCCTACAAAGCCATTGTTAATAACAGCCATTGTACTTCTAGGAATAGGATTGTTGTAATTGCCAACTTCCACCAACAGACTTTTCAGTAGTCTTTTCATTAACAGCTTCAGCTAGAACAGAATGTTTTTGTATGTAAGGATCAGCCAACTCAGCTGTTTACCACTGATAGGCAACAGGGGCAAATGGCCAAGCGCCAAATCACTATATAAATGTGAGATTATGTTTTTAACATTTACCTAAGCAACAAAGTTCCAGAAAAAATATCCAGATACTACTAAGTACCAGTTTGTGGAAGCCCTTCAGGAAATCTACATATTGAAGTATTTTAAGAAACTTAAGGGCTTGTGGGGATAGCAAGTTCAGAACAAGCCTTCCCTGTATTCAAGTTGGGTGGAGAATAAGAAACATGCTAACTGCTTTCCAAATACTGACAAAAGGCATTTATTCTAATGGATTTTCCAGTGAACAATCTTGACGTTCAATTTATATTCACCCAGTCTCCAAACATCAATGAGATTTCCACAGAAGAAAAAAGAATTTTGGTGGACAATTTATGCTTTCACCCATGAAAAATACCTCATGTCAGGAGGACACAAAGTGTTGAGAGGTAAGTATGGTCCAATGTAAAGGAGTAAATATAGGCACTGATAACCAGAGAACTGCCTGGTAAACCAGGAGGCTGCCTGATAACTCAGCAGAGTTGTGTTCCTCTGTGCTTTGTAAGATCCTTTGAGTAAGGATCCTTCCCCTCTCGACCTCCAGGCCCAACTGATCTTTCAAGAGGAGAATTCTGAATAATAACAAATGCACTCAAGTAGAAGTGCAGGAGGAGCACAAGAAGGAAATGATTCATTGCTGTAACTGAACTAAAAGAATAAACCATTCATATGCAAGGTTATTTGTTGTTCTGTGTCATTGTGCTAATGAATCACCGTTTGTTTATACACTGGGAGTAGTACCTTACCAGTACAGAGAGGAAACAGAGACTGTTTGTAGCAGGGATTATACCAGTAATTTTAGTGAAAACTTCTAATTTCAAAACACCTGATGGAAGAAAGGGCTGTATTCATACCTAAACCTGCAGAGAGTTCCCCACTTCTTTGGACTGTGTGCAATTTAAACATACTTGTCTTAGTGCCAGATCTGTGGCCAACTGATCTGAAGCAGAAATTTGACAGTGCAGACACTGATATATTGTGAACCGCCAAAAGTACAAACTAGGGAGCACAATGTTTGTGCTTCCTCTATAGCTAGAGTGTTCATTAGTGGTTTAGAGGAGAAGAGAAATGGAAAGGCTGTGACAGGGAATAACTTTACTGGCAATATGACTAATTTATGCTTTCATTTTCCCTCTAAATGTCTCAAGAAATGTTACCTCAACTATAAGTCATTTATTCCAGTAACTCTTAATTTGTGTATTAAGGAAGTTTATGTTCACATGTTGCCAAAAAATCTGAACAGAGAGAATCTCTCATTCCCAAGCCTAGATTCCCAAGAGGTGATCTCTTGATTTGACTAGACCAGCTGCTGCTCTCTGAAGAAGACTGTTTCCTGAGTTGGTCCATGGATAAGAAAACGGATGAGGAATATGTGCCTGTATTTTTTACAATTGTTCTGAAACCTGCAAGGGGGTCACACACTTCATGCAGCACAATCATGGGGTCTCCCACTGTATTTCACTTCCTGATGTGCAGAAGTAATGCAAGATTCAACAATACATCCCTTCAGACCTCTACTTATTGTCAGAGAAAAAAATCCAAACACCCAGGAAACAACCTCTGTACAGGTTCACACTCCTGTGAAAACCAAACAAGACATAAACCTGATATTGAAGCAGTGCTTCAGCTTTCAATGCCAGATCTATGAGCAGTGGACAAATAACTACTGTAGAAGGCACAGAGGAGAGACAGGAATGAGACAGATTCTTCACTTACTACTCTGCAGATCCACATACCTCAGGAAAGAGGCACTATCCACCTGCCTGTAACTGACTGTTCCACAGCTCTTCAGACCTTCAACCTAGTTGTTACAAAGGATCAGGCTTATGCTACTGCATCAGCAGTACTTATGCTACTGCATCAGCATGGCGTGGGCTAGTCAGGAAAAATGAACCCTATTTTATATCTTGAATAATAGAAGATATCGCTAACTCCTGCAACTGCAGTTGGATCTTGACATTTCATATTAGACTGTATATGTTACACACATTAAAGCAGTTCAGTAAATAAGTCCATCAAATGAGGTAATGAACAAACTTAAAGAAGAATGAGAAAAATACAGGGACTGTCTTTTCCCTACTCTCTGAACTCACCCATAAGCTGGTGGAGAAGACTGGACTTCTTTCGGGGCAGAACATTTCCACAATCTTCCTATCAGGTCAATGAGAAAATTAAAAAATTAAGTCTGTACTAAAAACAATAGGAAGTGACAGAGGATGTTTTCAAGCCTGGCTCCTTCTCATCTCTACAGATGATTAACTAAAATTATCCCCAGCATGGATTTTCCCTGTAGTAACTTGTGCTCTCCTAAGCATTTTCACAGATGTTTAAGGTGTTAACGGGGCCCCAGAGACACTTCCAGAAGCAATTTAGACAGAATGTTAAATATAGATACAGTCTATACAGGGCATACACACCTGTATGCACCTCACAGCTCTCTTTAGACTACAGGAACTAGCAGCTAGTGAAGCATGTAAAAAGATTAGGGCATCAAAACAAACAAAAAATAGCTATCCCATCATATATTGGGCCACAGACATTACCTATAGATGTGTTAATTTCTCTTGGTCATTCTTGCAGAACACCATGGACAGACATAATATCCCTTCCAGGTAACAATGTTCCACCTTTCCTTGATCTGTGTGATGTAAGGCAGATATTAGGGCACTTATTAGGACATGTATACAAGAGAGTTCACTGAACAAATTCTACCACTAAGTGTCTTAGAGTAATGCACATCTGAAAGTCACTGAACTGCAAGATAATGATGTTTAGTAGGTCAGTGAAGCATAAATACATACATTGTTAAAATTCGGTTTTGTTAAATGCAACAAGTAAATATGCAGCACTTATAAAGAACTCATGCACTGATTTGAAGAGAAAGATCTGTTCAAATGTAACTTGATGAAAGGGATTATCTTGAATTTTAGTGTATTCCAGTGTAATTCTATTAAAAAGCTGAATTCTTTTTCCCCTAGTAGGGATGTTAATCAGTTCCTTGATGTGATATTAGTTGCATTTAACCTGAAAGGAGATGGATTCAGTCATGCATACATGACTAACCCTGTTAAAACAGCAACAACAGAACTGAAAATCTCCCATCTAGATATTAACTGGAATACACAAGTAACAAAAGCCATGCTTTGAGATTCGGAGCCCTAAAATGTCAATAATAACACTGAGTCTATGACAAACAAAACCAGAAAGTGCAAAGGATGACAATTAATGTGTACTTAATGGAAAGGGGGAAAAAAGAAAATACGAAATATCCCTTCCTTAGTAAGATTCATACTATAAATTATACTATACTTATACTATATACTACATTTATACTATATACTATACTGTAAAGGTTTTCAAGAGACAGAGATGTCTATTCAAAGAAAGGGCAATCAAGCAACAATTAAGCACAAATTAAGAGATGTCAATTTTACCAGGTATTTTACTCCTTGGTACAGACTTACATTTTGGAATTAGACCTCTGTCTTGTCAAGAGCCTTTGATTTGCTTTGCTACAAGGGAGACTATGACAAGGGGTTTACTGTACCCTGATATTTTAAAGACTCAGAGGATAACTCTGATTTCACTGACTGATGGAATACAGCTGATACCACTGGGTACTAGTGATCTTATTCCCACTACTTCTTTCTGCCCTGCTGTCTTCTTGATTATGCAGAGCAGAAAATGTTTTCCAAAAGAAGTAGTGCAGAGTGCATTTCTCACAGAGGTCCAGGATTTCTCGTGTGCTTTTTGTTTGTATGCACTAGGTAGAAAGAGGTTCTGCATTCATCTATTTGGTTGACTTAGTCAAGTTTCCCAAACACTAGAGCCAGCTTTGAGGATCAATATAAAGATACACATTAGATGGGCTTGGATATCCATTCTTCCCCTCTAGCCTCTAGCTGTGAGTCAAGAGAGGTATAGAACCCTTGTAGAGTTTGTAACATAATGGGCATCCATCCAAATGTACAAAATGGCACTAGATGCCTTGGTTTCATATCTGCACATAGATGAATTACCTGAACTTGAGGTATTTGAACTGGTTTTATGTGGTGGCAAACTGCATTTGTTAAATTCAGATCAAATTATGTGCACCACACAGGTACTCCTTCCTTTTTCAGTGATGAAAAGGTAGCTGAACTAGAATGTTTTCCAGAAGAATTTTCTGTTTTCCTCTTTCTTCATTACATCTTAATCTTACAACAACAAAAGGTTGTTACAGAGGCCAAATATTCTTCCTGAAGGCATTACAGAAAAGGCTGTCATATCTTTTTCAGAAAACACCCTGAAACACACACTCCCACTTCACTCTATCAATGGGTTTCATCTCTCTTCATGTCATGGCAACTCGGGACACCCTGGGCAGGTTTTTGGGGATTAGGAGTGTTTGTTTGCTGTTGTTGTTGGGTTGGGTGGTGGGGTTTTTTTAAAGATCAATACTATGATTTTAGTTTTCATTGTCTTTGAGCACACTGGAAACCAGAAAGCCAAATCAACATGACACGTAATCTGCTTATTGATAAATAATCTATCTTCTGGATGTGGCGTGAGTTGCTGAGGTTTCACAGTTTAATGCTGTGATAGTATAATCATATAATCAATGCCCCAGCCTAGGAATTAAAAATATATTGATCAGTACTGTGTTTGAAAGAACTAGCTTAGCAGATAGAAGATAGTTTTATTCACTGTTAATAATAGCTCCCTACCAATCCTGTGTATCCAAAGTCATAACCTTTGAAAACACAGCCTCTCACCTGAGGACTGCAGCAGCACAACAGACCACCAAGCTGTTTGCAGTAGCCTGCCCTCAGACAATTGCAATTACAGAGTGTGTACATTGTTTCACTCTAGTTTAATATTTTAATCCATAAATTCACTAAATCTTTAGAGAATTCTGCCCGAGCTATTAAATCAGTAGCCGAGATAAATAAAAACTAAGAGTGGGTAATAAATCCCTTATTTAAATAATTCCAAATTCTCTCTCTTTTTGGATGAATATTCAATATTTCAGTTTATCCAAATACATAACTTGAAACGCAAATGCTTTAGGATTCCTATCTCCCAGATTGTATCACAGTGCTACTGTTAAGATAGTTTTCCTTAATTACAACAAAATACTGACTTAGGCTGCTATGGGAAAAGCAATGTGTTTTTTAGGTCTTGTATTTCCTTTCCCTTAAACCCTGATCATGATTCTTGGTAAGCAACACTGGGCTGTTTTGAGCACCAAGGGTTGTGTTCTCTGAGGTTTAAAGGAAATAGAAAATTGTGGCCCCCAGATCACACTCTTTGGCTCAGGCAAACAGCTTGCACCAAGCTGAGCTGAGCCTCCAACAGGACTTTTGGTTTTGCCTCCAGAACAACCACAGCTGGGAGCCCCACTGCAGATCACTAGGCTCAGTATCTGTTTTCTACCAGTGATATCATTTTATTATATGCTGTAAAACATGCAAGAGAACAAGCCAAAACCTTTTTCTGGAGGCATAGTTGCTGAGGAAAACATCTTCTCTCTGTATTCAGTACTTCAATAACCCTTGAGGTCCAATAAAAGAAGCAAACAAACAAACAAAGCATGGTCAATTTGCCTGGGAGCATTCATAGCATTAATGTTAGTTTTCTTGTCTTGTACCTCCAAGGAAACTGCTTTTTCCTTAAAGGTTGTACTGGGTGATATGCCTATTTTCCATCTGCCATTTCATCCCCACACTTACTTTTGAACACAGACATAAAGCAAACATATACAGTCTAATGCCATGTGTTCACACATTCATACAATTTTGCTTCAGGAAGCGTAAGGTGTGGAGTTTGTTTTAGCTATTACGCCAGAAAGGTCTGTGTACGTGTAAGAGCTGGTGAACTGAGTGAGGAAAGCAGGAGCAGCAGAAGAAATTTGACAGACAAAAATGGAAATGATCTCCCTAAGAAATTTCTTGCAGCTTGATAGGCCCTGTCTAAGAGGTCTACTTTTTACTGCTGGTCTCAGCAACTCTGGAATGTTATCATTTAAAAAACACTAACCTTTCCTCTAGCCTCTGCAGTCTCAAGTGCTTTAAATTGCTGTGAACAAAATAGGTCAGGTTCAAGCTTGCAAGAAAATATCATCGCTCTGAAAACTTCCAAATGCTTATGTCTGTAACACTGTTTGGCTTGAGTAAATCCACTGCAAGATCACAGACCTGTTTTGCATCTCCTTACTTCATGAGCTTAATTGTACCTTCCTATAAATTTAAATTTTATCTTTGTATTATAATAGAATTGAGGTATATATTTCAACTTATTTCTTACTCTTTAACACTACATAAGCACTGCTGTTTATTTACAACAGCTACTGTTACCAGGTTGTTGAAGCCCAGAGATCTTCCTAATCTTCCTAATATTGCAGATTTTAAGCAACCTCTGTCAGAAAACATCACAACATCAGAATACGATGTATTTATAACCACATAGCAGTGACTGAAGACTTTTAAAAACATGCTTAAGAATTCTTGCCCTGATTTTAGCAAACTACATTTCTCAGCTTAAATTCCTATGAATTTCTCTGTTAGGTTTAATGCCCTTACTTCTTCGTTATTATAAACAGTTGGATTATCATTTCATGTCCTCCCCCAAACATATATTTTGGAAATTATTCTGGAAAAAAAAGCACACCAAAACTTCATCCCAAATACAGAGATCAAGAACAAGAGGAGTGCAAGCTGAAATAATTTGATTTACAGTAATAACAGACTGGAACTGCCCACAAGTTGTTTTCACTACAAATCATTATGGATAACAATCATCAGTTATGCAACCTCAGACAAAGCCCATTTTTCCTGATATATAATACAGACATAAATGACCAAAATGCATGGTGAGTTTGGTAATTAAAACAGTGACACAATTCCAAAAGGACTACTTCATGAAGTTTGTTATAACACCAGTTGGCATGAGTCTAATAATGAACGTAAATTACAATATAATTTTACCAGTTTGCAGAAAGGACGCTTTTTAATTGTTCTCCTTTAATAACAGAACACACACACAAAAAAAAAACCTCCTTCCCTGTTCAATTTAGTCTTACTTAATGCTCTTACTCCTTCTTGTGAAACATTAACCAAGATACTTAAAGTTATATACAAGGAACGATTCCTTTCTGTTCCTTCCAGAATGAAACTGTGCATTGCATGCTGGCCCCTCTAACATTATCAAGGGTTTGTACGCAGGATTACTGCAGTGCATGGAGAGAACTCAGCAACAAGGCCTAATGGGCTGCCTGTTACCCAGCTGTCTCTTTACATTTTGTGTGTGCTGCAGTGAGGCCTCAGTGCCTTCAGCCATTCAGGAACTGCCCAGCTGTGCAAAAAAACAAAGCACATTTAGCATGTTTGAGGCAAATTAATCTTGCAAATTTCATTTTGCCAAACAGAGGAAGAAGACAAGGCAACCAAGACCTAGCTAGGCTGCAGTTTTAATTATCTTCACAAACCTGGAATTGTAACCACTACTTCTGACCAAAGAATTCTACTGAATAACTAACTGTAATGGATGTGATTATTGTCCAATAATCTGGACTTTTCACAATGTTTCTGCCTATCTCAGAGGCTGTTCTTCATTTATGTGCTTGTGAAACTTGTAGGAACACCTTTGTGACAGCCATGAGGAATAAAGACTTCCATTCTATGTCTCCCTGAGGCAGAGGAGGTCCTCTCCCATACTTCATCTAGCAGGAAAATGGCACCTCTCCACAACCTTCTGTACAATCCACATTTCAGTTTGCATCATCACCTCCTCAGCATAGCTTGACACAGAACTCTTTGCCAGGGCTTGGATTCCTCAGCAAAAACTACTAAAGCATTCCAAAACCTTTAGCCAATAAAATACCTCATTCCCTGCTCTAAAACATTTCCAGCATGAGCCCATGGAGAAGAGATAAGAATAAGCTGCCACTGCAAGACAACACTTAGATATCTGGGCTTACAAACCACTTATAGCACACAGGAAGCGTCAGGTGGCAATATTCCCTCTTAGTGCTCCCAGGTTCATGAGGTGGTTAAGCATATCCAAGAAGGCATGTTTTTTTACAAAAAGGCTTCTTTTTCTTGCTAGCTCATGTTGCTGTCTATTGTATAAGCTGTGAGCAGTCCTAAAGATTTATACATCAACATGAAATGTCAGATCTTTGGCTTTATTTCTGCATTAGAAATCTCTTTTATACCACTTCAGAAACTCTGTTTTGTCCATACCTTCTTATTTGTTCTCCGGAGGAAACTATCTGCTCCCTGTTGGATAATTCTCTCTATGCAATTTATTTGGCCTGCTAGGTGAGCATGCTCCATATAGACTACCCCTTGCAGGACAACGCCCCTTTAGGATTTTGTCTAAAAGCTACGTAACACCCCCATTTTACCTTTTTTTGTTTTTCTCTCCTGATCTAACATTCTTCTAAGTGTTTTCTTAAAGTACTCTTGATAAATTACTTGCGCTAACCCAGTGATCCAATTGCTGACAGAGAATGAGGTGGTCTCCTGGCTAACTTACCAAATGCAGATCTTGCACATACACTACAATTTCTAACTGTGAGCCAAGATATCTGCTGACAGGTGGTAACTCCTCCAAGATCTGCTCTCCTGTGACCTGCTGAGTTGTTTTCTTGGCTTATTCATTTATTCCCAAAAGAAAGAAAGAGGATCCCTCATAACTCTTGCTTGTTAAGCCCGGCTTATGTGTTCTCTGTGACTTTGGCCAGGAACAATGTGGTTGGAGGATTTATATGAAGTAGAAAGGTTGTGATTCCAGCAAGAATTCCACATGACCTATCAGCTGTGATTTATTGGTCCCTACAATGACCTAAAAATATGTTGAATGGTTATTCTTTCAGTCAGTGCTTGGCATTTGAAAGCAATGCTTTTTCAGGTGATGCAAGAACGCCTTCAGACCTGTGCAGAGCAGAAATTATTTTCAATGGTAATTATTCATTTCTCTAAGTTGTGCACTCTAAAGCTACCATGACAAGTCCTGGCAAAGTATTATCTGCCTGATTATTGTGCTCAAATCTTTGGCTTTAACTGGCATTACTGCAGGTATGTTGCTTAAAGTAATACACTCCTAGGGCACATCATTAATAAAATACATGGTATATACTTTTTCAGCCTTCCCTCTCACCCTGGTCTCATTGTGTTTTGGAAATTTGGTGGTGGTCTACTACGTTCTTGAACACCTGGAAAGCTTGTCAGATACCCACCTCTCCAGAGTGTGCTGACCACTACAGTATTGATAGCTGACTGCTTTCTGCACAGCCTCTCATCTTCAAAACACAGCAAGAGAAAGAGAATTCAGAACAAACACAACCCTGCAGCAGTTACAGGCCCAGACCACACTCAAATGCCCCACTCTGCAGTTTTCTGATAAACCTTCATGAAACAATACAGAATTCTGGGTAGAAGGACTAGAGTCCACGTCTGCCTCTCCTTTCCCTTTAATAAACAGTGCTCTACCTGTCAGGCAGCACCTTTTCCTTCCTGTCATACAGTGTTAATTCAGTGAAGGATATAGTAGAGGGCAAAGCAAACAAGCAGTAAAACACCCTGACAGCAATTATTTTTGGTAAATCATGTAAGTCTGGAGCTGCCACAGAGCACGTTTCAGAAATACCCTCAGCCTGCTGCTTAACCAAGCTGCAGCAATCAGGAGTGCTTCTCCTGTGCCAGTTACAGCAACCAACTGGTGCTGCTGTGCTGCTGGGAAAACACTACTGGAGCACCACACCATAGCAATGTATATCCCTTTCTCATCCCTGTTCTTCTATCCCCTAACAAACCACATTCTCAACCAATCACAATGTTACAGCCAGGAAAATAATTTTTTTGTAATGCAGCATAAATCACAAAATCTAACTTTCTAATAAAAGTATATTTACTTTCACTTTTCCATGTTCTTCTGTTAATAAAGTACACACACACACACAAAAGTGCTTATCTATTTCAGCTCTATTACAGCTGATAAATTCATGCAGTAGTGCAAGTGCTCTATCTTCCAGCTTTTCAGTGCATAACACGGACTTTTCAAAAGATCAAAGCAATTAAAAAATAAATGAGTGTATGAAACTAACTTCAAAATTGTCTCAGTCCTCCTGCTGTTTCTGGTGGTTTTGATGTGACTTCCCCTGGTTTCTTCCTTCTACATCTCTGTTCACAGAATGAAGAACTATGGCCACACAGAGGGTTTCCTTAAGAAAGGCTTCAACATAGTATAGGTAAGAGTTTTCCTTCTGTATAAATTGCATACAGGGTTTTTTAAATCTCCACTGAGAACTACTTTTATATTAGATTACCAAAGAAGACATGCCCATTCTACCTGGACTCTGATTTGAATTTTATTTGTGTTGCAAGAGCAGTAAATTAAGTTACTGCACCTAGCAGAGCTGGAGCTGATAGCATCCACTCTCATAAACAGTATGAATTAGATGTAGTCCTTCACAGAGATCTCTCTTCCTCTGCTAGCATGTGGAAGAGACTTTAAAATGTATTGGAAATATTCCTTTTTGAATTGATAAGATCTGTAGACCATATTCAGATTTCTACAGGTTGTCTATGGCAAACCAGCACATTAATTTATGAGATGAGATTTTTGTGGACCTAGGAGTTACAAACAGAAGCTCAGGTGGACCCTGGCTGATGGTTTTCTGGAGTTCACTCTCAGTTTCTTTAAATTTTTTGAATATAGAAGTAAATATATTACATTTTACTTATCCCAACAGGCTTTTAAATGCTAGGAGAAATCTATTCTTGTGAAAAAATACGTTTCACTCAGGAAGTTTGGGATCTGTCTAGAAGCTGATGAAATTGGTGGAAATCACCTGAATTATTTTGACAAGCAGATCAGATTTCATGTAGGTATAGGAGCATGTTGATGAACATCACAGAAGATGATCCTTTGCCACACAGAGCTGCTGTCTCATTTGTTTTAAGGAAAGGAGGAGATCAAATGTTTTCCTGTATTTTAAACGTACCTGGACACACTGCACCTTACTGGCTTCATAGATTCATTTTTCCAAAACAGTCCAGGAACCAACCAGAGATCTTTTAACATGCTTGTAAAATAATATTTCTCAGCTAACACACACTAAAATGTTTGCCAATGTTCAGAACTCATCTGTACATCAGAGTTATTTCCCATGCTTAAGTATTAATCAAGAGTTTAAAAAACAGTATAGTTCTAGATCTACTTATTTAATTCTTTGTGCTTCATTAGAAATAGAGTTTAGGAGCAAAGCAAAATTCTCACAAAACAAACCTGGACACATTACAGAAACACTGCAGCATGTAGAGACTCAAAACGTCATATATGCTCTTTCAGTTTTGTTATTTCCCCCCCCCTAGAATTTCTTCTAAAGAATGTTTCATAAAACCCTCAGGAACTGTTCAGTCTGGTTTATGGTCAATTCATACCTGATGGATTTACCACAACCAGAATTTTGGCGCCATTTCACCAATGGACTCTCTGAAGCTGTATCAGTGTACACCAAAGCAAAATGTGCTTTCAGATCACTTGTGATCCAAGGTAACCCACTAACAGCGGACGCCCTATACTAGATAATTGTGAAAAGAAACAATTGGTGCTTGCTTTGGTGGGGGTTTTTTGTGTGCATTTGTTTTTCTGTTTGCTTGCTTTTGCTTTTCTAGATGACAGTGACAAGAGGAAAAGATGGTTATAATGGCAAATGTAGCTGAGTTGTCCTCACGCTCACAAAAGTCTAGTCACTCCCTGCAGTGCAGTGCCAACTTGCAGGCTGCTGATCCTGGGTGGCAGGCAACCTCTGGGATGAATTCCACTGAATATGGGCAAAAGTCGTACATTTTGTGCTGCTCTGAAAGAGCTGTAGCCAGTGCAGGGCCTGAGTGCAGGTGTCCCCTGACAGTTCTGTCATGCCCTGGAGTCTGTTCCCCTCCTCTCCCCCCATGGCAGGATGAGCATCCTCTCCCAGAAGTGCACTACTATGGACTTTGTACCACTGGCTGTGCTGGCTACAGGAAAGGCAACACCAGTCTATGCTTAGTAGGACACTGAACTAACATAATCAGTTTTAGGGAAATTTAAAAATTAGCAATAAAAAACCCACTACAAAGTACCTTTTACTAGGTTAAATTGCTTTTCTTGGACCTTGGACTCCTGACATATTTTTTGGAATAACATGTACTTCATGCTATTAAGACTGACTTCTTTTCTGTTACGATTGCCAGTACAGCATTTATAGTTATTAAGAAAGTATCTGTTGCTACAATCCATTATGGTAGAGGGTCTGAAACACTGACTTTTACACTACAACAAACAAAGAATGAAAGGAAATCACTGTAAGAAAAATAATAACATATTTTGTAGTTCCAAAACCATGAATGGAGGTGATCTTTTATCTTTTCTGTTCTGTATATGTTATATAAGAGCATGATTTACTTTTGATGAAGACCATAGCTACCACTGATGTTAATAGACACTGAATTAGCCTAAAAATACAATAGAAGAAGTAGTTCATAATTTAGATTCCGGCTTTGAACTACGCAGTTAAAACTTACATAACAAAAGATACAAAGAACATAAGGTTAGAAAAATGTTGTGTGGAAATTAAAGCATTCAAGATGCCCCAAGAGCTTTATTCTGGTCAGTATTGCCATGCCCTGCTTTACAAATCATGTCTTATCTGTACTGCAAACTGTGAACAAGGGAGGGCTCAGCCTGGATCCCACTCACAGTCCACCCCAAGCAGGAAAGAAGAAAAAGGGTTGCATGTGGCCCACACAGCTGCCATTCAGAGGAAAGGATAAACACTCAAATGTGCTGATATGGAATTTAAATGACTAAACTCACTAAACTTTCCAGCTCTGCAAAGCATAATAGCAAAATGTAAGAGAAATGTGAACAGCACCAGCAACGGAAATGTGAATCAGTGGCAAGATGGTTGTTTCCTTTTCGGCCCTCATATCAATGTCTGATGATAAGAACTGCTAAATGAACTTTTTTGGTCTTGCAATCTTTGGAAGGAAGTAACAATGCTTGGTTTGCTGGATAACAACAAAGAGACCAAAATATTTTTAAATGCAATAGGAGTCTTCACTTAGAGACTGTTAGACTATCACAACAAATTTATATTTATTATATTTATGTTTAATTATATGTAATACTTTTTGTATTTATATGCTTGTATAAATTTAGATTGTTAACGACAGGCCCCACTAGCAAAAAGCCAAATCTAAGAACTACCTGCTCTATCAAATTCCTGTGTTCTACCTCCCTTTTGCAGACTGTATTTCTCGCCTGGCCAGTGGCCATGGGCCACCAGAGGGAGCCTGCACAGCTTCACAAAACCGCACAGGCACAGGGAGAGTGACAAGAGGAAAACCGGCCTAGTTGTTCCTACAGATGCTGTAGAGCACAACTGAAGTCCTCTCAGGTTCCACTGAAACCTTTCACATAGAACCCAGGCTTCGTGGGGCACTATTTTGCTGCTTCAATGTGGAAAAGATAGGAAGCTATTCAAAGGGAATGAAGACAGTGAAAAAAGTTGCAGCAATCACATAAAAAAGGAGACAGTAAACAGCTAACTATTTCAGCTTTACATAAAATTAGTAAAACAGGAAAAGAACAATTTATTCTATTAATTCCATCATATTTCTATTTCTGTTCTGTCTGTGTACAACCTAATCTGTCTACACTGGAAGAGACTTCAGAAAAGGAATTCTCTCACTTTTTATAGGCACAGTATGGGTAGAATGAATAAGAAACAAAGCAATGGACTCTCTGTACTTGAACTTCTCCAAATATTTGATATTGCTTCAAAAATGTCTTTATGAATATAAAAAACCCTTTTAATTATTCTAAAAATAAGAAAACTGAACACAGCTTAATAATGCATTTACAACTTTAACCATCCACTGCTCAGTGGATGCTTTTTTTAAGGAGACTCATCTTTTGAATACCTTGTATTTACAGTCATAGCATTCTAAATGCATTCAGTAATTTCTTTTCAAGCAGTCCTGTGAAATGCCAGGTTGATGTTTACGAAAGTGGTAAGATTTATGGAGTGCTCTTTCAGAACAAATTAGAAATTTCCTGTGATGACTTTATTGGAAAAAGATCAAAGAAACATCTCTCTAATAGTATTGATGGTTTTTATGACGGCAACTGCGTGTTCCTGCAGAACACAGGAATGAAGAAACATCAAAAGAGAAGTGACGAAAGGAGGCAAGAGATAAAGGATGGAAGGGAAATGACAGCAAAAGGCCACTGACCAGAAACTGTGTGCAGTGGTAGAAGAGGAAACAAAAAGGACAATGTGTATGTGAGATGTCTGCATCTTGAATTCAACCTATTACACAACATCCACCACTGAAACTACTGGTGGCCTCTAACACTGGACAAGAGAGGCTTGTTGTCTTCTTGAATTGCAATTTGGCAGCCAATACAACCATTCTTACTGACTCTGACAGAGCAGTATGAATAGATGGCCATGTACTCCCCACCTGCATGCCAGAGGGCAACTAAGCTCACTAGAGGTCTGCATCCAGGCTGTGATTTCTTCGCAATCCAGATGTATGGAAAAAAATCTAAAGATAAATGTCTTGGGTCTGACAATTAGTGGGAACAAAAGAGCTGTCCTATAGTCAAGTGTCTTCACTCACCTTTGACTCCAGCTACTCCTAGGCTGCCATAAAATGTGCTTGCTTACTCCATTTTCATAAGTCCTCAAATCCTTTATATATCTTTCCCAATGTCATCCCACACCATAAATGCCTTGGGTAATTGGAAAAATTGCTACAGGCTGTAAAAAGTTAAAAGGTTTCTGCCCCTCTGAAGAAATAGTCACTATGATTGGGCCAGTTTTCAAATAAAAAGTTTCAATCTGTTGGGAAACTATCATTTCAAGCATATTTCTTCCATTTCCCACCAGCTACAACATCAAAGATTGGAAGAACGAGAGCTAAGAAACTTCAATTTAAAAAAAGGTCCAATAATGTCTCATCTTAACCACAGGACATCCCTTGTGCCCTGACTAGAACAGCCTCAGTTTAATTGCTACTGCAACACTGCCAATTTGTTGTGTTACTGGAAAATATTCATAGTATTCAATAATTTTTCCTTACGGGTCAAGTATTGCAGTCTGTAGAGTCCATGAGAATCAATAGTTTTCACTTCTGAAAGAACTGAAGCTTTTGCATGGTGCAGTTCTGACTTACCTCTAAGTGCATCCAGGATTAGAAAAGAAAGCAATTACAAAGACTCAAACAAATCATGTGCACTTTAAGTTTCAT
The DNA here is from genome assembly GCA_013397975.1 of Machaerirhynchus nigripectus. Lineage (NCBI taxonomy): Eukaryota > Metazoa > Chordata > Aves > Passeriformes > Dicruridae > Machaerirhynchus > Machaerirhynchus nigripectus. Next base: position 390,547 of record VZRQ01002217.1, read on the forward strand.
GTGTTTCTTATGGGCCAGGCACAAGCTGTGGGCTTCTTCTCCGCCTGTTTGCTTTTCTGCTGATTTTCATTTTTCATTGCTGGAGGTGGTGGTGCAGTACTGACATGTTTTACCCAAAGCAATCCAGGAATCAGAGCCTCCCATGGGTGGCAAGCACCACACAAAGGATTTCTTATACTTTTTCCATCTGACTCTACCGTTGGAAATTTCAAGTGGCCACATTACTAAAAAAATTTACGGAAAACAAAGAACGCTTTTCACTGAGCATTTTAGTTGTTGCATTGGCAGACATATATTGTTCAGAGGAAAAGATTTGGCTCAGACAAGTCAGTGGTATCTTCAGCTCTTACTTTCCTAATAAAAGTAATAAAAGAACTTTGAAGGCAGTAAAGGAGGTATTTTAAGGGCCCAAAACCATGTGAACACAAGCCTGTCTATTTGAGATCCAACATAATGGCCACTTTGCAGTGAGACATTAATTTCTCTTCACCCAGATGATTGCTTCTTTGCAATTTGTGTAAATACACAATTTAGTGTATTTTACAGGGTCCTTCTGTTCTCTCCCTTGCACTAAAACACTGAAATGTTGTGTCACTGTGTCCCACATTACATACAACATAAGTGATGCTCTGTACTCACCTGCCTTGCTACAGCCATCAATCCATTTAAATAAAGAGCATCAATTTTCTAACAGGAAAAAATGGCAATAGATTACTTAAAAAACTTAACAGTTTGGAGCTTAAATTTAAATTTTTTGTTACTGGCAATGTTTAAATAATAAGATTCTCTCCTAAGACTTGCACTAGTTTCACGTTATAAATTGTACTCGTGGCTCTGGACTCAGGTTGGAGTTTGGAACTCTCTAAGTTTGATAGATGAACTTCAAGTTTAAACCCTTCACACCACTTGTGACTGAAGTATTTCAGTGCACTGCTATGTTTTGATGTCAAACTGTATTTGCAGGTATTTTTAATATTTATACAAGAATGTCCAAGACGAGAGAATGTTTTGTTGATAGAAACACCTGCTGGATCCTATTACAACATACTAATAATGGGACCTGTCTGCTGTACTTAAAAAAGAAAGGGTTTTCCCCTACAGTTTAACCGAAAGGGAAAGGGGACAGAATATGGTCTTCACCGAATAAGGAGGTAACTCAGCTAAGGAGATGCATGTGCATGCTTCATAAAGGTATCACTTTTCCTTCCAAATATAAAGTAACAGCTTTGGATGTGGGAAGGAGTGCTGTGTCTATTCATTTAAAAATATGGCCAGTATTTATAGCATTCATATTTTCTCATTTTTAGATCTCTACTTAAACATAATTGTCTACCATAGCCATAATTCTAACTGCCTAACCCAAAATTATTTTCCTCTTCAATTTTTAGAGGATAAACAGAAGAGGCACACAAAATTGTTATGTGTAACCAAAGATCCTGTGTGCATATATGTACAGCCCATCTATGCGGTATCCACAGATATACATAAATCTATGTTTATGGTGTTGACATTTTATGAGAAACAAAATAAATACATAAAACTACTTAGAAGGGGTCAATTCAAACACCAAAACACCTCTAATGTGTTTCAGTTTTGAGCCCTGATTTTATTTAATCAAAGATCTAGGAGGAAAACAATCTGTTACAAGGGTCTACAACACTTCCCAGGTATTGTCCAAACATGAGTGGTTCAGATACAAAATAGGTAAGACATGTGGTGTGACATGAGTTTAGATGGCAAGAAATGCACTAAATTATTCATGAGCAGCATAGCAATTAAAGCATAACAAATGGCTGCCACTAAAACTATTATTCTACAAACACCATTTATCCTATACAATTGTTTCAAAACTGTTTTAAAGACGTGTATATAAATAAATATATGTATATGTATATATGCATGTGGATAAGCTTTTTTTATACATACATACATAAAGATACATTTTTATATTTTGGCATTTAATTTTTCATCCTTCTGAATACATATATGTTGTCAGTGGACTTGGCTAACTACATAGGTTTCAAAAGTAGAGAAAAGAGAAAGTAGAGATATAGAATGATCAATTGAGCAAAATTCCAGAAAAAACAGCTGACTGTAATACAAGTATGCCATTGTTTTTAGGTTTACTATTGCCTGGCTTTTTAAGCTAAATCTTTCATTTCTAGTTGCTTTAGTCAAACACCAGGAAACAGACATTGCACTATAGCTTCCACCTAAGCCATCTACCTCAACAGTAATTACTATTCTTTCTCTTAAAACAGCACTGGCCACAACCACAGCCAAAACCCATAGGACTAAATGGCTCCTCAGTATGCACCATAATTCTAATGATAAAATCCTGACTTTGAGGATTTCAAATACATAATATTGCATGCAGTTGCTGAGCATTGTGTCTCATCTTCCCCATTCTGCACAAGCATAATGACTGAAAGGGCTCAGAGGAACAATTGTTATTTTCCTCCACCATAAATACCAGCAACTGACTGTTTTCACTGTGTAGCTTTTATTGCATTACTTGCTTGGTGACCAATAATCCGTACGAGCCATGATGCTAGAGTTTCACATCCCTGAGCCACTTTCACACAGCCCACACACCACTCAGCATCCTGCTGCCACAATGGTTATTTCCAAAAAGCCTGTTTTGAAACAGTACATTTAAAAGACAAGACCCACAGAACTGGTCTATGCTTACAGAAAGAACAGCACAATTTATTCTGGAGCAAACGAACACAACAGGAAAGTCAGCACTGCCTGAGTCCTTTGATTTTGTATCTGCACATGCACCATAAAACTCTGCATATGAGACTGAAAATAGCATAAACTGCTTATAGGATAGGTGGGTGAGAATTATGGCTCCACTACAAGATTATACGCACATCTATACAGTCCTGCATGGAACTGATACAAGAAGGTGCAATGTATTACTGAAAAGGGAGAAAAATTAATTTGTATTGTCCCCTGGAGCACAGAAAAGCAGCAAAAAGGTACTGTAAGTCTGTATTTGACTTTTGTACATCCAGTCCAGAACATTGCCCCTGATAGTAGTTAGCATCAGAATTTTGAAATAAAAGTGACAGATACCATCCATTGTCTATATCTAAAGTCTTGCCCTAAGTTCAGCATCCCAGATTCAATCTCACTTCCAAAGTTTTTATTTCTAAGTAGTGTAACTTCAGATGTGTTTCCATCAGTTTCCAGATCTGCATAATTTTTGACCTTGATGCCACTCTAGCTAGAAGCTGCATGAGAAGTATTTAATGAAAGTCACTTTGCTGACCTATGACTCAGAGGGGTAGCTCTGAATCACTGTGCCTCTGAGGGCTATTCACGGGGTATGGCAAGGACAGCTTCTGCCAATACGGATTTCCCAGAATCTAGAAGTAGAAAAAGCTCGGATGTTTCCTCTGCCCTACAGTGCCACATCCTTTTTCACTCTGACATAGCCCCTGCCCTCTTCCCTGAGCTGGTCATACACTCATGCCCTGGTGCACCACAGCTTCCTCTGACCCTGCACGTGGCAATGCGCTGCCCCACTCGGGATAGGCAGGCACGACCTACCAGTTTCTCTAAAAGGCATCGGAAGGAGGCACCAGTTAAGGAGTAAAGAAGGCAGAGGGGAGCAGAGTAGTGAGGGATGGAGACAACTATTGCACTTCATCTTCGGAAGCTTTGGAAATCCTGGAGGTTTTGCCTGGTTGGGGTCCTCCTGTTGTCAACCGCTGCAAAGCAGCCAAAGTGGGTACATTGTGGGTCAAATTTAAAAAAGTCCATCCAAGCAGCATTACAGGGTGATCACACTGTTCTGATGGTGCTGACTGCATGGGCAGCAGGCCATCAGCATAAACCTCAACAGACACTGCTGAATCAGCTCCTTCTCTGAGGAAAATTAAGCTAGGCAAACTGTAAATCCCAGCAGCTACCCCACTACAGTCCAACAGAATCACACAAATTTTCTCCAACTCCTTCCTTCCATTTTCATTTAGTCAGCAATGAAATGCAGGGAGATTATTCATCAGAAAATAACTCATTCAAATATTAACATGAGGGCTGTTTGGTAGCTGGGCTCCGATTCTTAAACAAGCTGCCTGCATTTAAGGAAGGTTTTAACAAGGCAGCTACTTCCAAGCACAAGAGTATTCGATGGGGGGAAAATTGACTGGATTATCAGCAGATGGCACCTATTTTACCTTCTTATCACTAAAAGAAAATAAATGGTTATTACTCTTACTGCCTGAGATGAGTAATAATTAGACATCAATTTTTATTCTAACTTATCATGTATGCACATCGGGACGTTGAGTCTTGCTGTGATAATTCCCCTGGATTTCTGGAAATTTTGCTGAAGGAAACTGTGACAAGATCTGGTCTGTAAGACAATAAACACCTCAGATCTGTACAGGTTCTAAAGGCAGCCTGTTCCTCAGAGAATGAATTTCTCTGTTCCCAGTGAATAAGCTATAGGATGAATGAAGCTCTCATTCTAGTCTGGGTTTTGTATCTTGCATTTATCTTCATTTGTAATGCCTGCCTTTTGCATAAGATTCGTAGCCCAGCTGTGCAACAGTCCCAGCATGAACAATTCTGTCAGTAAAAATGAAAAGCTACACGAACATGTATTACAGTACCAGTTACAACTGATTCATAGAATGCAAACAAACACAAACCCATCTGTAGTTCTCCATGTAAAGCTAGTTAAAAAATAAAGTGCAGAAGTGGGCAGACATATTATGATTGCTATACATTTGTGATTGTAGACTTATACCAGATTTTTTCAATTTTGCCTTACACAACCAAGGCTATTTGTTCAAATTCAAGACTATAGCACATCCTCAGATTACAAGAAACAAGCAATGGACATTCTCCATGTTCACACTTCAATATGCGTTTATCATCACTAGCCAACATCTCAACTGTCTATGATAGGCTGTTTCCACTTCAATTTAAAAGAAATTGCTGCTAACTATGGCTTGCTGTGATTATGGGCTTTGTTATGTGTCTCTTTGATTTTATTTTAGAAGCTCAGCTATTAAGAGTATCGGGGAATTTTGCTCATCTTCATCAGCTGCCCTCTAAACCTGTAATTCAGAATGACTCTAACAGGCAACTACAACACCCATCAAACAACATTAAAATCTATTGCAAAGAGAGGGGATGGGAAGACAGAGTGAATGACAGAAAAACAGATTTCCTAGTGCATACTGTGCCATGTGGGAAATTACATAATTTAGGCTAAGCATGATACAAATATTTCTTCATGTTTTTTGTGTGTGGGCAAAGGAAAATAAAACATCAGCTTCATTCTTGTTCATGCCTCCACTTCATAAAGCAGAACACCTGCTGTCCACTGTAGTAAGAGAAGGTTCTGGCCATTTTGTGTACCAAAATGCCACCCATAAACAACAAAATGGCAGCATTTTATTGCATTCTGCCTGGGTTATATAGTCCCCAACACTAAAATATGTTCTCCAGTGGCCTACATATCAGGCTGTAGATGAAGATCTTCAGTTTTTAATTAATAATACATAGTGCAGAATCTGAAAGGCTATCTATAATTTATGTATCAGTGTCTCAAAAGCAGTCATTCATACATTATATATTCAGACAGAAAATTATCTCACTTTTATTTTCCAATAAAAAGTGTAAGATGTTACTATATACCCTCCAAAATGGAACAGTGCTACCCAGAGCTTTACAGCTCTCAAAAATGTCAGGTTCCACTGGGTTCTCTTTGCTACAAGAGGCTAAAGGTGCAAAAGCATTACTCACTGAGCATCTCTCCCTCTCTTTTATTGGGCTTTTAAAAATGATCAGGCCACTTCTTGGAGAAGTGCGAATTTACCCATAGAGTACATAGATGGACAGATAATGTGAGAAAAATAAGTTTATCAAAATGGAAGGATATGATTTAACAATAAGGGGTTTCCAAGCTGGACTTAGAAAAACTAATTATGGTAATATACCACAAGAGTTCTATAAAATAGAGGGCCAAAAAAGTAATTTTTAAAATACAAATATAGACAAAGCTCTTGCATATAAAGCATGTTAAATATTAACAGTCATTTTCATCTTGCTGTCCTATTTTCCAAGCACCCACCTACCTATGGACACTTCAAAAAGGAAAAATTAAAAAATGCGTATATGCCAAACGTGCAACTCTTAAAAGTTGCTTTCAATGCTAGATTTTCTCCCTATCTCTAGCAAGCTGCAAAGCTAAAAAATCCTGTATTTTCTTCCTCTCTCTATCAAGCCACAAAGCCTAAAATAGAGCTATCAGGCTACATAGCGCAAAGAAAGTCAGTCTCTGTTACAACTCAGTCTTTGCAGTTTATGTGCAAAGCAATGTAGACAAGACACCAGCAGGATCAAATGAGCCCTCCCTCCTGCCTCAGGTACTGGAGAAGTCATTTCTGGGAGGCTGTAAGTTCCAGCAGTCTGACAGACCATCTGGACTCCTTCTTTCCAGGACAGAGGGAAATGACTCTCATTTATGATTGCTTTGCTGCAGCTCCACCAGAGTGGATATGGCACCAACCAAAGTACGACTTGTATTTTTTTCAGACTTGCCCCTCTTCCATGTTCTACACTCCTAAAAAACTGTTTACTTTTTTTTCCCCTTGAAGTACTGAAAACCATCCAGCCTCAACAGAGATTCAGTCCAACTGAGATAAGAAATATTTTCCAATCTCATAAAGGCAAGGAGATGATAAACCAATTAATACTTGTGATGCATCTGGACGTACGGTAATTTGTATGTAGTGAGACTGTGAGGTAGGAGATCAGAACTCACAAGACAACTTCCCGCAAAGTGAGAAAAGGAGTATAAACCCACACAGAAAGAAGGTATAAAATTGTGATTTTTCAAATGTGTATTTAAAGTCACCATCTGAACTTTATTACCTTAGAACAATATTATTTTGGAGAAAACAAAACAAAGCAAAATAGTTCAGTGTGACCTACAAGCAAACAATCTAGAACAGAAACATAAATCCTTGAGATTCATACACTTCACTTTCCTTTCGTAGAATGGTTTGGGTTGAAAGAGACCTTAAAGATCATCTTATTCCATGCCATGGGGATGGACACCTTCCACTAGATCAGATAGTTCAAAGCCCCCTCCAGCCAGGCCTGGGAAATCCCAACACCCAGTAAGAACATTTTGAAGATTAGAAGGAAAAAATTACAACTGGGCAGAAAGAATCCCACCATGTCCCAAAATGTCACCATCTGTAAGACAATATAACCTTGAGAAGACATTGCCTCTTTCTTAGTGTAAGAACATGCCAGAAGTGACAGTCCATTTCCAGTCACTTGTGCCACAGGAACTGCCAAAGCTCTTGGTGGATTTAAGGTGGATACAATGGCCTCCACTGGTATGGGAACACACACATTTATTCACTACTCCACAGCAACAGGCATTGCAAATCATTTTGGCAGCAGGAAGATGCAAAAAAGCAAGTGGGAATGACTGCAGAACACCATTAAGCATCCAGAACACATGATTTGGCCTGAAGATAGTACAGCTCAATTTTAAAATACTGTTTTAGCTTATTTAGCTGCACGTAGTTTGGCTGCTGAGTTGTCCAGGAGCTTAATATATAATGATTATTAATTATAATTTAACAGTGATGGATTGAGCAAGGAGGGCCCGCTGGTTTGGTGTTAAAGAGTGCTGAGCCCAGCTTGAAAAAACTGTCTCAAATCTCAAACATCACAAGAAGACCAAGAAATGTACTTCCTGACTTAGGCAGACAGCAGCAGGGATGTGCAGGCACTGAGATGGAAGTGACAGTCAGACGTGTCGAGCAGAAGAAACCAAAGACCTGGTAACAGTTATTCCAGCAATAAAGCATCTTTTGCTAAGCAGGCATGACAACACATACTCTAAAGATGTGTATGACTGACAGTCAATCAATTTCTATTACAAAAGACCCGTCCCACTTTTTCACAGTGAGGATTTCTTACATTTCTCCCTAAGGTGTGTGATCCTTTCTTTGGGTGGTGATGGCTCTCAAGGCTAACCCTTGAGGCTGAGCAAAGAGGTTTGCCCACAGTCAATGGTATGGGTCAGTAACATCAATCTCTACTTGACATGCTACCTCTGATAATATTGATTTAATAAAAAGTGCACTATATTAGTTTTATGGTGCAGTAAATAATTCTGATTGCAGCCTTTTGTTCTTTTGACCTTCTGTCCTTTTGCTTTTTACTATTTTGCAATTTTACCTTTATTTTCTTCATTTTTACCAAATCATTATCATGAACAATCTACATAAAGCACTCAGTTTATTCACATTGAACACCTGGTTTGCAATCCTTAATCCTGCAGGACAAAGCCATATAAAGGCTTAATTAAACCCATACAATCCTTTAGACAAAAACTTTGTCTGAAGCTCCCATTCAGTTCCCTGACACTGCACTACTTGTTTGGCCATTTGTACAGGATGCACATATGTGTACTCCAACAGTACAGAGGGGAGTATGGAATCAACACTGCCAGCCAGATGTCCCAGCAAAATCTGGGCCTGTGAGCAATCCTATCTAAAAGCTCCTAAACTCTGCATTTATCTATATGATTCAGTGCCATGACTCTAGGAAAGATATTGACAGCATCACTAGCAAAGTGCTCTGCAGAGCCTGGACCAAGTGATTTTTGGGGATAGAAGACATCAGCTACACCCCAGTTTTTTCTTCACAAGTTTTCCTGTTCTAACATTTTAAAGAACCATTCCATATGTGTTCATTAGCATCATTCCTGCTCTCAAATCCTTCCCCTATTTCAGGTTTCCTTACAAGCAAGTCCGATCTTTTATGTCTGGCTGGGTAATTTCCGTTTCCTTTTTGAATTGTCTCACTCCTTTCTTCAGTTTCTTTGTTTATGGACTGGCTTCAGTTTCTTCTGATTTTTTAAGCTGGGAGAAGGAAAAAAGAAGCTGAGAAAACAAGAATCTACTTTATCACATTTACCAGCCATTCTAAAAAAATATCTTTAAAAAATCCCTGTAAAACCTCAGGCTCTCTAGCTCAGGCAAATATGAAAAAGAACTATATCTCAGCAAGCAGTTAACTGCAGGCAAATGGCAATGCAATATATGCAGAAATTGCTTCTGCAGTAGGAACTGTTAGATTTTCTCATTAATTGAAAAGCAAAATATTGGGAAATTAGACTGTAATTTCAGCAAAATTCTCTTAGGTCACATGGTCTATTTTGTCTGTTCTGCCAGGACTGAGCTGTTCATTTTGAAGTGTTTTCCACAACCTGTTTTTGAGTAACTCCAATTAAAAAGTGAGTAAGATCATTTCAGTGAAAGGTTCTTTATCATTCATTTGCCACCTGACAAGTTGTCTTTGAAAACTACCACAAAGTACTTAAACTTTGTGCTATTAGAAAATATTCTTTAATAGACATGTTATTTTTTCCCCCATACTGCTTCAGTTGTATCTGAAAAGGATTTTCTCACTTGAAGAATAATGACTATAATCTGGACTAAACGAATTCTACGGTCAATAGTTAAAGGTATGAGCATTACTGAACTAACAGGCAGAGGCTGTAAATCAACATTGTTTTAACAAACCATTACATTACAATAATTACACTTTGAAAAATAACAAATAGTTCTCCACAAATAAAATGTCATGGCTGCATAATGTTATATAGCTACTGGGAAGAAAAATAGGTCACCTTAGTCTCTCAGGCACTGATGATCAATAAGAGGCGAGTGCTGACTACTGGTGGGGAACTACACATCACCTTTGCTCTGGTTTCATTATTGGATATTTCTCTTTGCATTCCCAAACATCAAAGTCAATACCTCACTGGTTTTAGATCTCCACATGTTGCTACCATCCCATTAAGTCCTCTTAAATTGGTCCTTCACTGTTTGCCACTTGCTATTTTTCAAGAATGCAATTCAAGCACTGCCTTCCTCTATCTTCCAGACCATTCTTAACAACTAATTTTAGAGATGAGACAAGCATTACTCCTGTGTGGTTCAGTCACTACCTTGCTAGAAATACTGGCAAATCCTTTACTAACTTGAAAAAAAAATACAATGTGAGAAAAGAAGGAGAAAGAGTGATGCATAGGAAGGTATGTCCATGGACCTTGAGGAGAGTGAAGAGGGAATAAACCTGACTTGCACCAGCCAAGAATACAGCCTGAAGACAGTGAGTAATCTATGCCTAACAAATCCAGTATGTATGCAACCAGTGATGCTTCCAGAGGAGTGGAGAAACACACTGCTATTGGGGGTCTGAACTGACCTCAAGAAATATTTATTGTCTTCCTGGTCATTCCTTTGTTTGTGGGTTGCACGAAGCAAGACAAACCAGCAGTTCATTTACGACCAAGCTCTACTTATAATCCATAAACCACTCTGTTGTCTACTTAATCAATTCAATCTACGTTTTTTTAACATCCTGCTGCATACTGCATCAAGTTATTTATTAGTGGTATAGTTCTTCAATACACATTTTCAAGTAGAGGTATAAAACAACCCTGATGGCAGACATTAAAAATTCATATTTACCAACAATGACTATAACACATATAAGACACATCCGGTATTACCTTTCTAAGTGTGTAAGAGCATCTTGCTATATAGCATTATACTGGAGCATTGACTTTCTTATGCTGTAAACAGCATTGGAACTGGTTTCTAACCACAACATGATTAATTCAGTTTATTACCATTGAAGGCTTAAATGGGGCAACCCTAATACATAGATTTTTGTTACGCAAAATCTTGAGGATTAATGTGACCTGTACATGCATTCCAAAGCTTAAATCACAGTAACAGGTAATTGGACATGAAATTATATTCCATATGTGGGGGAGTGGGGCTGGAAGAATTTATTTCTGCTCTCTGTTATACCTGTAAAAAACTTTTTTAAAAACCCACCCATGTATAATATATCTGAAGTTTTTTCAAAACTACATAACACTGTTGTGACCACCCAAGATGCTATCGGAGGAAAACAGATTTTTTTAAATATATATAAGAATGAAATTAAAGAATGACACAAATAATTTTCCTGTCATACTGGCAGTGCTTTTATGTTCCAGGCCACCTATTTTACATTCTCTTATGCTTCATCTGTGTCATTAACCAATTTAATCATAATGGTACTAAAGAAAGAAGCTATTAGATTTGTCTCACTTGACCAATTTTTTCCTTAACTGAGAGTGTTACTGTGTACAGCAGCATTTTCTCTTGGAGTCATGTTCTGTTCTAGATCTGCTTTATTTTTATTTTAGTGGATGTGAACTTAAATAACAAAATGAAGGTCTCAAGCACAATTTTCTTGCTTTCTTGAAGGCTATCATACAAACTGAGTAATACTTTTATTCTTTATATATCTTTATAAGATTTAAACAATATTTAGACATCTATCCTGTACTTAGTTTCTCCTTTTTTCCACTAGACAAGAGTGGACACTCAGCTAACTTCATGTTAATTCTTGCAGTAACGTCGAACATCAAAATGCAATACCTGTACAGAAAAACTAACATGACTACACAGCCTGAATCTAAAATACATGCAAACCCCTGCTAAAATATAAAACCTAACAATATCATCTGACATGCAACATTTCCAACTGATTATGTTAGCGATTATACCAATATTACCTGTATTGTAGTATCACCTAGCAATACTGTCAGTGGATTTTACAATGAAACCTGCTAGTAAAATAAGGTTAGTAATGAACAGAGAATAAAGCTTTCAAAACCATTTCAAGCTCTTTAACAGACAAAAGGCTTTTCAAACTGTAGCAGACCTGTGAAAACAAATATGTAATATGTGTAGGAAATTATACTGGCAATGTATTGAATGTTAATTATATCCAAAGGACAAGCCACTATTCCAACAATAGCAGTATGTTCACAAAGGGAAAAACAAAAGCAGTATTAGAAAGAAATTAGTTTTGACAAGATCAGTGAGGATCCAAAGCTAAAAAGTCTTACAGAAGTATATAATTATCCCCAAATTAGTGTTATGAATCTGGGATATTTGGAAGCAAGCTTATACTTCAAGTAAATTTATTAAAATTGAAGCTTGAAATTCATACCGAGGACAGCTAGACAACATAAACTCAACACTGACGCCATTCCCAAGACATGTTTTTCATGACTTAACATGGATTTTTTGTTTGTTTTCCCTCTAATACAGCACTGCTTCATGACACATGCCGAGGTTGCTTAATAATTTAAGTAGTTTTTCCTTGCCTAGGAACAGTAACCCTTCTTACACCTCCAGCATGAATTATAAATTCCTTGGCTTTATGATATACATTAAGTACAATCATGAGGTTGAAGAACTGTGGAAACCTAGTTCTTCTGCTGGACTTGTAGAGCAGACCTCAACCTGACAGACCCCACAGCAAACTTAACTTGTAAGTAGGAGTCTGCTGACACTGACAGTAATATCTAGTCATATGCAGACATTACACCACACCATAGAAAATCTTCGTAACTGGGCTGGTATAAGAAGTATAAATTGATGGCAATAACCCTGAAGTTAGAGAATTGAGCTGTTCTGCTCTTAGAAATAATTCTGCTGGCTGTAAGCCTCAATATACCTAACACTGTCTTAAGCTGCAAATGGTCAGAGATCAGAACCATGCTCACCATTCCCCTTGTTGCTCCCATCGTTGTCCTGGACAGGTTAGTATCACTGTCTGAAGAGCTGCGATGGCAGCACCATAGCTCAGGAAAAACCTGTGTTCAAGACTAAACAAGTTGATCTCAGTAGCAAAGGCTCAGTTGGGTCCAGCTAAAAGTCCAGACCCAGCAGACTCAGCCTCATCACCAGCAGGCAGAGGTGAAAGTGCAGCCACCGTGACAAACAACTTGGACCACAACAAGTAGTCCTTTAAGACTGCCACAATCTTCACCAAGTCTTATCCTCCCTTAAATTGGGATCTAACAACACAACTCCTGCACTACCTTCCATCTCCATCTTCTCAGCAACCTGTCCTAGATGGTCTCCTTCCAGCCTTACAGGGATCACCCTACACATAACACCATGGCCACCAGAGGAGAGCACAGGTTTCGCCCTGGCCACTGCAAGCCTCCGTACGTGCCATGCGCACTAACCAATGCCTCAGCAAGGCTTCCATGTGGAGCAGGCCCTCTTGCTTTTGGATTCTGTTGAAGGCTTTTCTTACTTTGACCAGTAGAAGCCTGACTGTTGTTTGGTTTAAAATCTGAGTAGAGCAAATCATGTTCTTCCTTTTAGGACTCAGTTCCACAGTGCTGGCTCTCAAAATGTGAATAATTGGGCTGTCACAATCCATTTTGTCCCTCATCCTGACACCCAGGACAACCCCCTAATTTTGTTTTGTTTTTACAAATGAAAGTTCCAAGTTCCATTTTAGTTATTTTTATATTTAAATACATTTATATTTAATGATTATTTTTCTTTTTATGAATTCCTATTTCCACAGTGAAGATCCTTGCAATTCAGAACTCTAAATCATCCCAACCACATCCAACCACACTACCTAAACCATCTTTTAGGAAGCAGCAATTATTATTGCCATGGAAAAATAGTCAGATGCGGTGTTTCTAAATGTTTTATCTTTGACATATTGCATCCTCCATTATAAGATATCTCATTCGTGTTCATTCTGCTCACAGTTCAAGACTACTGACATTGTAGTGCTACATCCCTTGCACCCAAAAATACAGTACTGGAATGAGGTATTGTCCAGACACCCATCACTTAAATGAATAAAATCCGAAGGTAAAAAAGGAGAAGCAAGGAACAACAGGAGGTATTCCAGGCTCTCTTCCTAATGCACATGTACCCTGACATGATTGGATCTATTCCAGATTTTCCCAGTGTCTGTGAAGCTAGATGTTTCCTCTGTGTGGTAGGCCAGACCAAGTCAGAAATTCACCAAAACCCCCCACACATTAGCAGAAGTGACGGAAAAAAAAACCCTGAAACATAACAAATAACAATATTAATAAAAGTATCTACCTGGGTAATGATAGAAACAGGAACAGCTCAGAGGGTTCAGTTTTCCAAGTAATTCAGCTGGACACAGTCCCTGCAGTGTGCAAAGTCTTGACAGAAGTAGTTCCCTCACCGAAGTCCAGCCTCCTGCAATTTGTGGTTTGTGGTTGATTGCAAACTGTGAAGGTTTTGTCACAGTAAGCCATCTATAAAGACTGCCTCTGCGTGAATTTTCCTTCCTCTAATACTGCTTGAATTCATTCTGCAGCCTTTCCTTCAGTTCAGGCTGTCTCTTTATTTTGGACACCCACATTCCTGAAACTGGTACTTAGCAAATTCACGTTTGAGATCTTTAAAACCTCTGACAAGTTTCACTAAAATCAGCCCCAAAGCATTAAAGTTCAGGTACAGAAGGCGAACACAGAAGCTTGGGTGGACAAGAAGCACACATCTATGCATAAAGTGGTTCGAAAAGGTTTGCTTCCTTTGACAACTTAATTGGAAAGATACTTTCAGTTTTTTTGTAGGGAAACTCTGGCTCCTTGTGGGGGGTCTGGCCGTTATTTTGAACTTGGAAGATGCCACCTTGATTGACGTCTCCTGACTAAATTTGGTGGCCACTGCAGCAGTGCGCTGAAGCGTTTGCAGTGTCTCTCATGGGCTGCTCGTTGTTGGTATTTTTTAGTTTTTGTTTTACTCTGTGTCACTTCAAAAAATAAATACATGCCGTAATATCGTGGAGGTGCTAATCATGCCACACCAGAACACCTGATCGCTCCGGGGATACCTCCTAGGTGCCTTTCATCTCTGAGGGGATTTTTTCCACAGGGTGAGCTGGGCACACTCTTGCACCAAACCCCAACACTCTTGCACCAAACCCCAACACTCTTGCACAGCTGGGAAGGCTCGAGTCCCTCCTCGTTTCCTCCCCACACCCAGACAACCTCTGCGGCAGGGGCCTCTCACCGCGGGTGACGGGCCGATGCCGGGGCGGGTGCGTGTGTGTTCGGGGGAGGATATGGGTGGGGCCCAAGGGCAGCGGAGCCCCGCCGCCGCATCAGCCGGGGAGGGCTCCCCGCTTCTGTTCCGGCGGCGGCGGCCGAGACGGGGCCCTCAGGCCGGGACAGCGCCCTCGGGCCGGGACTTTGGTGGCCGGGACAGCGCGGGCGGTGACCTCGGGGGCCGGGACAGCGCGGGCAGCGAAGCCATCAGCCCGGCAGGTCTGTGCGGGGCGGGTTGCGAGGGCGGGGAGGCTCCCACAGGGTGTTGTGTCCCGGTGTGGTGTTGGGGAGTGGAGACCCTGCCCTTGCAAGTAGGCCCCCAAGTGCAAACGGTGTCTAATGCATCTCTTACGCCTCGCAGTACCAGCGTAAATTTGCTGAAGAGGAGGAGATGTAGCACCAAAAAAGTTAGGAAATTAAAGAAGAAAAGTGGTACGAGCAATGTTAATTCGGTCCTACATGTGTATCCACTCCGGGATAGTCCTAATTGGCTAATCACGTGTTGTGTTATTAATTAAAAATTGATCATCCTCTTGCAGTCTCTCAGCTTTCCATATGGGATCCAGCCTGTAGTGTACAGCAAAACTGTGCTAGACTTCGCACAGGAATATGAATTCCTTGTTTATGCTTTTATTGGTGTTTATTGCAATATCTGTGTGCCTCAAAACTGTTAGTGTGTATTTTGTAACTCCCTTGGTAGTGTTGGAACACATTGTCCCATTGACTGGTGGAAGAACTTGATGAAAAGTTAAAATTACTTACAAAGGCCTCATGTAAAGCAGAGGCAGTCCTTAATCTGAACCAGAAACCTGTGCCTCCATTTCCCTGTGTACATTCTTCCCAGTTGTGTTCCCTTATTTATAGAAATACTGTCTATTTACTGCTCCCATTTTCTTCATGTGTCTTTGCAAGGCTCAGCAACACTTAAATCAAGCCAGTGACTGCCAAGCTGGGCACTCAATAAAAAGGAAATGAAAGACATGTAGCCAGATACCAGAGGTTTGACTTGCTTGTGGGGAGCTCAGCTTTATTTTTGTGGTTCTTTTATCAGGTGGCACAATATTTTATCCTCATTTTCTGAATGAGGAATCAAGAAAGAGAAGTCTGAGGGCCCGAGTCTGCAAAGGTGACTCAATGCTTTGTTTTTCTGTTCTGATTCATCATTTTAAATGACTGCTTCAGATGTCAAGACAGGTTTTTTACCAAGTACTTTATATTTTGCATCATTTTATAACATCACAGTTACCACATTAGTTATTAATTATCAAGTGCAGCTTTGTAATGGCACTAGCATTGCAAGCCATCTTTACCTACTACTGTCATTAAACAGATAAAGAACACCAGGAAAGAAAGGCAAAGTGACTTTTCCGGCTGTTTTATAGTAAGTTAGTTGTAGATAAAATATCAGTACCCAATACTGCTTTGCTTTCTACCTAGGGCTGGTGGTGAAAGGGATATGGTTATTTTACTCATTATTTTCTATCTAGACCCAACTTCCAGTACTGCAAGCTTCTTTAAAGAAAAAAGTCACATATATGAGAAAAACTACATTTAATAGCATTTCTAAATATGCCTGTGCTATCCCAGTTATTAGGCAAACTAGTATTTGTAGATGGGAACAGTTGGCAGGGCAGTATTCTGATAATCACAGAAGTATGCTCAGTGATCATTCTGTATCAGTGACAGGATACAACTGTGCATGACCTGGGGGCATATAGTTTACAGTCTGGATCTTGGTGAATAAAGGCACTCAAATCCTGAGTATGCATGGGAAATAGCTGGAGTAATTGCTGAGTAAATATGTAAGAACACCAAAGAGGGATGGCTGCTTTCCCGGCTGCTCGCAGCCACTTCCACACATTGGCAGGGGAACAAATAACAGTAGGCTCAGCCAGCAGAGGATGTGCTGGCCTTCTACTCAGTCATCATTTGCCTCTGTCATTTTTTCATGTATTGCTCTGCCTAAGCCTCATCCATCTGCGACCTCCACGCACAGACCTCTCTCCTGCAGGTTTGCAACTGATGCCTTTTCCTGGTCTTAAAATCAAGAGGCGAACACGGTTAGAAGGGGAAAAGGGCATTACCTTGGTATTTATTGTAAGGATCCTTAGGTGCACCACGACCAGGTCGAATACACCTCCATGCACCCCCGCAATGGCCACCGCAATCCCCCTCCTCTATATCTGGTCTTACATTCTAGGTCTTACTAATTAGCATATCTATCAAAAATTCCCCAATGAGAGGCTCAAATGAGCCCCCCTCCCCAAGGAACCTTCCCCTGGATGGTTCTATCTTAGTTTACAAAATGTGTTCTGGAGAGGACCTTGGGGCCTGGGCACACTGGCACCCTAACTACAAAGCCTCTAAAATGTTTGGTCTCTTAGCTTAACAAACAAGTCCAAGAATGTAGGCAAAAGCACCAAGAATACAGAAGTTGCAAAAAGGTATAACAGGGGTATAAAAGAAAAGACAAAAATCATCATGGCATCACCACAGCATCAAAGCTTTCTTTCCACAGTATATAGAGGTCTGTTTTCTCCTGATGGAACAGGATCTGTGAGGTACTGAGGTTGCTTTAGGTGGATTGCCCAAGGAGAGTCTAGCTCAAATCTGAAACCTGTTTAGGATGCTTGGTGAGAGAGACAGGCTTGTAACTTGTCAGTACTTTCTAGAAGACCCTAACCTAGATGAACTTCTTTATATAAATTCCATTAAAGATGCTGTAGCTAGTAGAGATAAGACATCTATAATGCATGATCTTTGATGACATCTGCCTTCACTTGAGACAGGAGGCACTGACAGGGTAACTTCATTGCTATGCTGTGTTGGAATTATCACTCGTCTCCACACTCAGGAATGTAATTATCTTCATTGAGATCTTTCACTGGGTGTCCCTTATTTACACAGTGCACATTTCTGTGTCTCCAACTGTTTCTGGGTCGATGTTTATGTAAGAGATGTTCTGGGGAGGAATCAAGACAGTGAATAGACACAAGTAATACTTGATTCTTGTTTTTCTCACTAATTAGGGAGTGCTCGAACTTTTAGTAGTCAATAATTTTTCAGCTTCCTTCACTTTTAGGGAAAAAAAAGATCTCAGAAAATTATCTGATGCAAAATGCAAGAGGTCTAGTGGTGGAGTTTCTAAGCAGATTCAGTAATAAAATCATAATACAAATCTTAATATTCATTTTCAGTATTAATTATTAAGTAATATTCACATTCTTAATAATGTATTAGTAATTTGAGTATCAAAGAAACCAGAACTTAAGTACCTCAAAGCTATCATTTGTCTTCGGAAGTGTTGGGATGCTCATTCAGATTCAAAAGTTGATCCTAACAAGCTGTGTTCCTTACTCTAATCCTCTCCCATCTCCCCTCTGTTGCAAGCAGCAGTTACTAGAGTTTGCAGAGAAGCAATTGACCACCCACATTTAAAAAACTGTATCACTGATATCACTGATGTCATGATAAAGGGGAAAGAAAGCAGCGACCTCAGTTTCTTAAAAGAACATTTGTGTCCAGGATCTCAAACCCCACAGTGTGACTCTTTCCCTGTCTATATATCTCTTGAAACTGGTCTTTGAGCATTTGATTAGCTTATATACTCTTTTATTTGCTTGTAGGTAATAAAGAATGTTTTGATCTCTTCTAACAAGCTTAAGCACCCCAATGCAAACAGCAGCAATAGCTTGTGATACAATTATATCCCCATGGGAGGTCCAGCGGTTTCTGGCTATTGTTAAAAAAAGAAACATGTCCAGACCTTTTGTATAAACCAAAATCAGACTATTGCAATGTGAACTGTGATTTAAAAAACCAACAAATCTAGGTTTTACTAAATGTAAACAAAAGTAATACGTTCAGAATGGTATTTAAAGTATTTTTGAAATGACTATGAAGATAAGAAGGGAGTCACGAATACCAAGGTTTAAATTTTAAACTGGGATCTATTTCATGCAATGCTGTTGATGTTCCTTTAGTGTTTATTGGCTCCTGCATTGTAAGGAAGCAAGGGTTTGTATTAAGACACAGGGTATAGTTTATGCTATCACAGACCTGACAGTTAGAGCAAATTGGTCTTACCAGCCCCATAATTTCTTTGTTTTTCAGTGTTTCTGTGAGTTTTTGTGTACAGTTATGTAAGAAGAGTCTTACACATTTGACAATGAGACAGTTCAAGCAGAGGTATGGCTGAGTTTGGAAAGCACACATTTGCATTCAAATCACATGCTTAACAGCTGGAAAGGACTCGAGACTTTACCCAGGTGATTATAAATAGCTGCAGTCTGTAGCCAAGGTTTACTGCTTCTTGGGTGGCAAGCAGCCATTTTTGTATGACTAGTTGCCAACTAATGAGTCTTCTTTATTGCCACTACATACTCGTAAAAACAAATTTACAACAGTAAGTACAGTTCCTCTTAGTAGCATCTTGAAATCACTTCTGTGCTAAATGAGAACTCTCAACATACCTCTAGGCAGTTACTGCCTGAGTATAGCTTATTTGGAATATCAGCATTCAGTGATACTCAGTTACTACTTTCATCAGAAAACAGAGTTTTACTAGTGTACCACCTGGGCATTGATTCAGAGCATTCAAGCTCTGAAGTATACAGTAATATATATAGTGATAGAAAAGGAAAGCAAACCACCCTCTCCCTTGTTTTTAACTGGGAGCAAAACTAATTTCAAAGCCTATTCAACTTTTTTTTGCAGTCTTTCTGAGCACCTGTGCAGAATTTGGACACACTCGTGGTTTGCAATGTGCAATGTAGGGCTTAGCTTTCCTGTCCAGAGAAGTTCTTATAGGATGAGAAAGTAGATGGTTTTACAAGCATATGTTCTGTGTTTCCCATGGTCAGTGCAGAAGTGGGTTCCTCAAAACATGCTGAGAGTACTGGGTTTTTACTGGAAATGCTCTCTAGAATATCCAACTGTCTTATGTACTACCCCATGGTTTTTTATTTCTACAGTTGAGATGTATGTTTGTATCAAGTCCAGCTTGATTGTGCAATATTTCATTGTTATTATTGATATATACAACACTAAAATCTGGAAATCAAAAAAGAAAAGCAAGCCAAAGAAAACATTTGAAAAACTGGTAAAATGTACTGGTGATCTGTTGACATTTTAAATATTTCCTTTGCATGTGGTACAATGTGCTTTTGTTTGTGGAAGTGTGTATTTATACACCTAAGGATGTTCTTTAGAAAAGGAAATGTGAATTTTCATGACTGCTGTTGCCTCTGTTTAAGAAATAGAGAATTCATGTAAGACTGTAAAGCTGAAATGCAATACCTTTGTCAAGTTTCAGAGTTTTTTCTCTGTACCGATGGGTAAACTTACTTCAAGTGAATTGCTGAATCTTGCAGGTTTTCATAGCTGAAAAGAATGTATGGTATGCATCTGGTCTTTCTGCTGGAGTCTACCACAACTTCTGTCCAGCCCTGCATCCTTGGGTTTCCTTTCTGTGGAAACGAGCATCAGAAGAGAGGCTTTCCTGGGTGTCCGAGTTTTGCCCTAACACCAAGTCAGGGTGCAACTGAATAGAGCAGATGGATCTAAGAGCTAACACCTGATCCTAGATCCGCTACTCTAGACATGCCTAGAAGAGTTTTCTTACAAGAAATAATGTCAGCTTAAAAGGTAAACAACCCCCTGCCCCCAAACCTGACTGACACCCTGTCACATAAAGTTCAATTCATGCCTAAATGTGCTTTATCCTCCACATTTCTCAGTGTTGGGGACATGCATGTGTTGTGTCTCTCAAACAAAGCAAGGTATTTTCCTGTCAAAATGTTATGAAGTAGTATTTTCACTCATTATTTATTGTTATACTTGTTTCCAATTAAAAAGAAAAAACAAAACCCAAACCCAAAAAGAAATAATAAATGTTTTTTAGTTGTTCTGTCTACAGGGTGAATGTTAAGTCATGAAGAATAAATAATTCCAGTTTGTTTACTGTAGTCAGTAAAAAGTGGTGTTTAGTTTTTTAAATATCAGATTATAAGTACAATTGAAATAGTAAGCCTTAATTTTCTAGTGGAAAATACAAAAATTCTAGAAGCTTTGGGAAAAACAGAACAATGAATAGAGTGACGTTTATGAATTAAACTTTTAAGAAATAAGGTAATAGATGCTAAACATATTTTCATATAGTGTACCTTTCCGTTTGTCATAATTTTCATTTATTTGTGAAACATTTACAGTTTAAACCGCTGAAAGGAAAAAAATTATAGCATGCCTAGAATGAATTGAACATGGACAATTTTTAGTCATTTGAAGACTGAAAATAAAAGCCTTCATGTTAAGTAGTTCTGTGTCCTCTAAAAATGAAAGGCTAAATACAGAACAGGCTTCAAAGCAGTTTAATGCTAATATGATCTTGAGCACTAAATGAAAACAACCAGTACTTTAATCAGAAGCCACAAGTGTGGTGTTCCTCTGATTTATTAAAATTTGTGATTGAAAAGACTTGGCCACTTGCTCTTTGTTAAATTATAATATGCCTGGGTGACAGAAATAAATTTCTTAACAAAGCCATATAAACAGCAGAAACCAGATATCTTCTGAGTTTGACTAGCTTCCCTTTAAAAATATGAAATACAATGGGAAACTGGTAAATATGCAGTATTCAGTATAAATTCCTTTAAGAAGAAGTGATTTTCCTAAGGAATTTTGTTACTAAGATTTTTTTTGCGATGTTTGCAGTAGCATTCCTGTAATTCAGTTGTGACTGAAGTGTGTAGTGCTGGCCAGGAATGTGTGCTTGAGCTGGTGTAAAAACTCCCAAGAAGGGGGCCAGTGTATCTCCTCATCTCTAGGTTTTCAACCTAGAAAACTTGTTCCCATTATAAACTCAATTTAGAGGAGCATTTTAAGATGAAAATAAATAAGTCCTCTGAAAAAGCACTATTTGATCATTGTTTTTCAAATGCCTTTTGTTTGAGGGAATTGAAATAAACAATCCATGTGGGTTACAGTCTCAGTTCAAGTTTGCTTCAAACTGAGGGGAAAGCTAATGTCTTTACAAAGAATTTGATGGGTGTTGACGTCTTTGAAATGGGTCTTAATGTCTCTACGAGCTCAGGGCAGCAGGTTTGTTGCAGAGCCCAGACAGCTTGGCTCCTGAAACAAATAAATACGTGTGTCTGCACATACCTGAACTTCTGAACTTTGGGGTAAAATAGTAGGTTCAAGGGGGAATATGTGGTAGGCATTTCGGGAAGGCTGTACCTTTCCTGTACCTCAGGCAGTGGGGAAGGGAAGAGGGCAACATGCGGCCGGGAGTTTGGGATAAAAGGAGTATGCACCCTCCAGCACCTCGAGAGAGAAAACCCCGTGGGCATGTGCCCCGGTGGACTCTCTCCCTTTATTCGAATAAAGTTGCAGGACTCCTCTGTGTCTTTTTTGGACATAAACCTCTGGCATTTATGGATTTTCCTGACAAAAGCAAGGCCTTCAAGTAAGCCAGACAGACCACAACATCTTTACGGGTTTCTAAATGATTCTAGCTCTGTCCAGAAAATAAACTCTAGCAGCTTAATCTTACTTCTAGTATCTAAAGGTAATTTGCATTTCAAATTCATCTGAATCTTTTAAAAAGTATTTTTTAAAGGTAGGCTGATATTATGAGAAAACTTTATAAAGATTTAATCAAATAATAGAAGTGGTCTTGCTTGGAAAGGATGTTCTTTAGTATCTGGAAAATCTAATAAAAATGCACAAAACTCAATATACCTTTTTTCCTCCAGCCCCCTGAGATGTCTATTAGTAGATATTTCACTGAGTCTCCAGTTGCTGTAGACTTCTACCTGTAAACATGGAAAGCTAATTCCCCAGCCTAGTGTGTCTCAGAATAGCTGTATTTAATCAAGGAAGCCTTGTTGCTGTGTACTATCAAAGGAAATTTTGCCAGTGTTTTTAATCAAAACTTTAAGGTTCTTATACATGCATTCTGGTTTTGTAACACAGTAATCTTATCATTAAAAGTTTCAAATGTGTTTCTCTCCCTTATCAATTCTGTTCTGTTCAAGACTAGCTATTTTAGACGAGGCCAAATCTAATTTGGCCTTGAATGAAACCGTCTGTAATGACTGAATTGGGGAAAATGTATTTCCAGTGAAAGTTTAGGCCGGGTCCTATACTTAGCAGTGTGGAAACAGAAGAATTTTCTGCTTAGAGGGTACATTCAGGACAGTTTCATTTTAATTTTCTGCTAGTGTTCTTGCCGAGCTATTGTCAGTTGTTTTTCTAAGAGAGTTTAAAAACAGCTATGTTCCACTGGCAAACTTACAGCCTGTATTTCAACACTGATGCTTATAGAATTCATTAAAATGGCA
This sequence comes from Machaerirhynchus nigripectus, assembly GCA_013397975.1. Lineage (NCBI taxonomy): Eukaryota > Metazoa > Chordata > Aves > Passeriformes > Dicruridae > Machaerirhynchus > Machaerirhynchus nigripectus. Next base: position 413,848 of record VZRQ01002217.1, read on the forward strand.
AGCCGTGTTTCTGTATCTTAGCTTGCAAATATGTTATGTATACAATACATTATTTTTACATGTATACTATACATGGACTACATACCAGTTTTTGTACTCCCACAGGCTGTTAAGTCCACGCTCATTTTGAATGGCATGTATAGTAATGAATAGCATTCGTTTTGAACACAACCATGCCTTAAATAATGTGATTAAAAGGCAGAACTGTCCTTTCAAACTGTGGCAACTCATTCATTGGATGTAACACTTTGGAGACTTCTGTGAAAAGCTAGTCCTTTTTATCAGAAATCAAGGGTTGAACATTATTTTAAAATACTTAAAGTATTATAAAAGTCAATTAGGCTATTTTATTTCTCTCACCACAATTATGTCACAGATGGGCATTGTAACATTTGAATTTCCAACTGTACATGCTCTACCCTAAACAATCTGTTTTGCTTAGTAAGTGAAATTTTCACTCTCGTGTAACAAGAAAACAATCCAGTACTGGATAAATGATAGTTCAGAATCTAAGTCTTTATTAAAAGACTAGTCTTTAGAGGAGTGTTTTCAAACTTAAGTTCCTCTACTTTTATAGGTTTTTATTTCTTACTGCAAGATCAGAATGGTTAGAAGTCTCTCAAGAGATTTAAGCAACTGTCGTTTTTTGAAATTGACTCTTGAACATATTGTTTTGTTTGTGTGTATTTCTCTTCTTGGTATATTGCTAAAATCTGGATCACTGAATTTCGATATCATAATAAGCATTGAATTTAAGAAATGTTTCATTTTGTTGTGGTTTTGATTAGCCAGGCCAGGTACCTGTAAGTGCCTTGAACATTACAGGAGCATATGGCATTGCAGTCTGTACCAGCTCTAGATTCAGAAAAAGTGGTTCTGTTCAAAAGTTTCTCTTGAGGCACCTGCTTTGCTACAAGTGTGCCCAAGAGAGTGGGAGCTCAGCTTTGTGCTCGTGCTAGTGTATTTTAGCACTGAGTGGCTGTGGTCAGGGAGCACTGTAAAGATTTAGTTTCCTGATGATGCAAGGCTACTTCCACACTGGTAAGTAGTGTTACCTGCTAAACGGGATGTGCAATCAGGGAATCTGACCTCAGGAAAGAGGTCAGCAATAGGGCCTGAGAACCATGCAGGGTGCATTGAAGAGACTTTATTTTGGACTTGCTCTAGTCTGGTCCTGTGGCCTTCGCAGACAGTGCGCAATAGGTGTGATTCTGAAGATTTAAGACGTTTTTGCAGTTATAAGACTAATCTGCAGTAAATGGAAAATGGAACATGGGCAGAATAAAGTCCAGAGGAGGAAAATTAAAACTGCACATTGTGTTTCATACCTTTACCAAATGTGCAAGCAGTTATTGCTGAGCAGCTGGCACTCGATAGCGTGTTAAGCTGGGGGATCTTGAGGAGTCTTACATTAGACACTAATAAAATACAAGTACAAGGACAATGCTGATGAATCTATGACAGCATCAGCCTGTTTTCTTTTAAGGTTTTTCTTTTGCTGAATGTTCAAGAGGAAAGTAAAAATTTAGTTATATAGATTTGGTCAAACAACGAGGGACTTGATGTAAAAAGCAAGATGCTTCATAGTTCTTTGGTCCTGGCCTGTCCACCTCAAGCTTCTGAGTTTTACTGTTTGAACTACACAGGGTCTCTGACTGTAGTGAGATAAGGTTTAATTTGGTCTCAAAAACCGTTCAGGAAAGTACCTTTCTAACTAGAAATGGAGGATAGTGTGCTTGAAAAGGTGGAAATACCAGTGAAATACTTTTCTTCCCGAGTACATAATTGTGTAGATATAGTTTTCGTGTTTCTACCCCACAGTGAGGCTATACTGCAATGACAGCAATGTGTAGCAGGTGTGTATGTATTGTATGGCAAATCTGTTTGCAAGAACCTGAACATACAGAACTGGTTTATTTCCAGGAAGCATCCCATGTGGTCTAAAGCAGTAGTAGTTATACAAAATCTCTGTGAGGGCTCCACTAGAGGAGAACCCAAAATTGTTACCCAGGTAACTCTCCAATTTGTATTTATTTTAGGACCAGTGATAATTTTGTGAATTTATTTTGCAGGGGGGAAAGATAACTGCATGTGTTAAAATTACACCGAGGAGATAGCTTATTGGAAAAATGTCTTTTGAATCTCATGCAAGCTGTAGTGATATTCAGGCATCATTTGCAGGCCTGTGGTTGAATTTGTGAAAGCAGGTTGGCATTCATTTAATGAAGTTGTTTTCTTTATCTGATGGACAGAAATAAAAGTAGTTTGTTATATAGGTAGTCTGTAGAATCTTTGTCTTACGGCAGTAGAGAGGAAGCAGAGGTGGGTTTAATACAGAGAAGTCAGCCTTCCACTGAGGTTGTTCCTGAGTGGTTTTTTTAGCTTGGTTTCTAACTCACTGTTAGCTCTGTCACTGCTTGTTTTATGAAGCTGCACATTTATGTAATGATTTTCTACTTCATTTACTTCCTTCTGTGTGCAAAATTAGCATGAATGCTGTTAAAAAGGTAAAAAAAAATATATAAAGTGGTTGTCCAACACGGACGAGAGATTTGTCTTGGGTTGTTTTGTTGTTATTTTCTGGGTGTCTTTTAGTGACTGTCAAGTATTTGTCAGAAAGGGAGAAAAGAAATGAGCTGAAACTGGAGGACAGTTTCTTTTACAGCCTCATAACTTCGACATGTTATACGTCAAACAAAAACTGCTTTTCACATTTACCTAAATTTCTGGATGAGTGCTCAAGTAAATGAGATGCATTAAAATGGATTTAAAAGCAGCCTGCAAAAGCAGGAGAAGATCAAGCCATCTAATTTGTGGGATCTCAGAAGCCCTCCCTCAGTACTCTGCTGACTTGTGGCAAAGAAGCAGTAGGTTTAGAAACCTAAAGTGTAGATGATACACTGGACCAGGTTGCCCAGAGAAGCTGTTGATGCCTCATAAAAGGAAGCGTTTAAAGCCAGGTTGGATGGAGCTCTGAAGAACCTTATCTAGTGGAAGGCCCATGGCAAGGGGTAGAAATGAGATGTTCTTAAAAGGTCCCTTCCAACCCAAACCATTCTATGACTGCTTTGAGAGAGTTCTACCAGATTTCTACAGATTTCTAGTGTCGATGGTAATCTGTAATTTAGGAATTGTTGGGATGTCATCTTTGGTTAATTCAGTGCATTTGATCACATTACAAATGCACTGAACACAGAAATCTCTGAGCACGAATTGCAATAAATGGTGCTATTTATTGACAAACATTGCCTGATAATCAGTGTCTGCCAAGTCCCTGGTGTACAAATTAGACTACTTAATGTAAAAGACACTTATCTTGTTTTGTTCATCAGTGCTGTGGTGTGACCTTCCCAGACCATAGCAGTTGGAATCACAGCAACTTACCCAAAATGTTATTGCTTGCAAGATCAATGGTTTTTGTTTTGTTGTATAAGCACTATTTTCTGAGATATATTCTCTTGTAATAGAGGTGAATGCACTGAATTTCATGAGAATGTTTTCCCTAAATAACATCTGCAGAACGTGCATTCCATTCTTCGCTTCTTATTTTGAAGAAATTAAAGTTAAGAGTTTGTGAGAAACTGAAGTAACAATAGAATCAAGGGGGACAGAAGAAAAAAGCAAGAGAAGGCAAAAGAAAGAGCAAAGAAGTTGAATTTAAATGAGCAGAGTTTATATGTGATTGCTTGCACTAGGTCATGATGGGGACATCTGAAGAGATCCTGGTAGGAGGAACACTGGCAATTAAAAAAAATAAAGAAGAGGACACTTTGGTCTACCCTAACAGGACATTTTGAAATTTTTTTTTTCAATGTATCATGTTTATAAAACCATAGTTATAGTGATAGTGTAAGGGGAATCTTCAGGTGGTGGTTGTTTCTAGTAGCAATAGAATCTGTTAATGCAAACTTGATACAGCTTGCTCAGACTTTCCTGTGACTTTAAAGACTTGTTCAGGTTTTGATATGACCTGAAAGACTTGTTCCACAGTAATCATAAAAAAAGTAGTACATTACTCCAGCTCTTCATGCTGTCATTATGATACATTTTTCTCTTCATGATTTGTTCATGTCTAAAGCATTTCTGAATTACCTGGTTGTTTTGCGCTAAAATCTACTGAAGGTGCAATTTGCTCTCAAGGAAATTACTGTAACGACATGAAATTTTGCCTCATTGCAGTTGTGAAAAAGGAAGAGGTCTAACTTGAAACAGAGAAATGAGTTCTGGCCTCTGTATCCCGTGTTTGTGTTTAGCCTTGCTCATTAGAAACAAGAGCACCTGTCTACCAGTAGATACTCAGCTGTAAGGATTCATAGGACAGATCAGAGAGGAAGGCCTAAACCAGGAAATAAGGCCATATTGCTTAAGGAGAAACAGCTTTTTCGGCATAATGTTAGCTTTGTCATGTTTGATAGTCAGGTATCTTTCTGGTCTACCTGCGCCAGGTCCATGCTGTGGAAAGATAGCCCAGGAATTTATTTGGTTCTGTGTTCCCATTGTTACTGTAGGGAAGATTAGTGGAATTTCTTTACATGGAAAACCAACTAGATCAAGTGTAAACTGATCCCATTTGTATAAAAATTGTTACTCTCTAGAACCTAATTTTGCCCACTCCAGACCTCACTAAGCTTAGTAAGAAGAAGGATGAAGACATGAGGCTTGATTTGATACAGATAGAACAAGTATTTGTTTTCACATACAATTTAGCAATTAGCAACAGAAGGTACATAAACTATGAAATTGTTCTTATTACATGCTAGTTAAATAGGCATTTGAGACTAGAAGTGCAGCCACTGCTGGCTGATACAGTGAGGGCAGGAATGCCCTATGTTTTAGGATAATTGCTTTAATTGAAACAGGTGTGCCACACTGCTGCAGCAATTTTGCTACTTTGTGCTCTCACTCTGAAGTTTACAAGTGGCTTTTATAATTTTCATTTCCTTTACTGGAACATCTCAGAGAAGCGACATGAACTGCCTTGAAAACATTTTCCATTATTTGCAAGTAGTTCTAAAGTGCTTTCTGCTGTCCTTCCCCCGATGAATGCATTTTGGCTTGCTTCAGGGGATTTGCCTTGCAGAATTCCAGCAACCAAGAGCTAGAGTTGCATTTTGAGACACATTTACTGGATGTGTGTGAGGTGTGCTGGCTGGGAAAATCAATGCTTTCTGGATGGGTGAGGGGCAGTTTGTTATGCTAAGGCCACTCATTAGTGCTGAATTACATGTTCTCATTCTGTTTCCAAATGTTAGATTGCAGGGGTTGTTTGAAGTGCTAGTGAAACTTTTTCCAGTTTTTATCATATCACTGTTAGTGATGAGGGCAAGCAATGTGAAGAGATGAATGGTTGAATCTTTGTGAAAAGATTGCCAAGGGGCCAAAAGACTAAAGATCTTTATATTCTGAACTCTCATTTGAACTAGTAGGTATGCTTGTCATTCTCATCCTACACACAGCCCAGATGGAAATGAATCTTCTTGAGATTAGAAGAAAAGTTTTGAAAATCTCTGAGCAAAGATGGGAGTCTGGGTGATTTTATGCTTCCTTATATTTCTCATGCTCCATTTTTTGTCACTGTGTCATGACCCTTAACTGTATCTGCAGTTTTATCCTACACAGTGAAGTAGGTGAGTGCAGTCAACTTGTAATGTCTTGAATAGCTCTATCCTGCCATTGCTTGCCTGGAAAAAAAAATACTGCTTCTTTTTGTGTAGGTTTTTTGCATGAAAAGGTACTCATGGTAATCTTGGAGAGTGTAGTCTGCTATTCACAAAAGAATTAAAGATGTAATGGATGTCATTCCATATCACTTATGTTGCCCATATTTTTCATCAATATATTATGAGAAAGTGAACAAGAACTTCTGTGCCTTTCCACTTCTCCTTTGAGATATTTAGCTACTGTACTTATTTTAACAAATTTTTTGCTGATGGACAGTAGTTCATTGCATGCTGACAGAGTTCGTACATTTCTTTCTCAAATGTCTTTCCTTTTAAGACTGGTATTTTTAAAAAATCAAACAACCTTCCCTTTCCCAAGTGAGGACGTCTGTGACAGGAAGAAGTAAAAGGGACAAATTTTATGCTTTCTCTAGCAGTTGATGGTGTCCTTTCTCAACACAGTGGTGGAGAACAATTTGAGGGGGTGTTTTCTTCACACAAGTATCAAAGGCTGATGGGATTGAGGCGAGGATTGTAAACAGATTGCATTACCTTTTTGTTAGGGTTGACTGTGGCAGGCTTGGTATGTGGTTATAGGAGTTCATGGGCAGCTGAGTGAACAGCAGGGAATGCTGTTGTTAGGCTCCAGTACCCTAACTGGAAAAGACTCTGGACAACGCTGAGAAATATGGTGATCCATCCTTTCACTAAAACTTGGGTAAATGTTGGTGTTCAAATCTCACCTTTTTTTTCCCCAAAGCATCCTAAGGTAATGGGAGTGTAGAGCCAATTTTTAAACCCTATCCGAATTGTAATCAGCCTTATTTAAGTGAAATGAAGTATGTTAGTGCTGAATTTTTGGAAACAACTGTAGTAAAATGCAGGTCAAAGATACCTAGAAGTAAAGCACATCATCTACAAGCCTTTACAAACCCCTACAAACCTAAAAGGCCTTTAAAAGGTAGGGAATGAGTTGACACCTGTGCAGTGTTATTCTCAAAGATGAGTGTTACCAAGTGCTTCTTGATTATGTCTAAGCACACAGAAATTATCTTTTACAAGGTTGCAAGATTCATAAACTGAGGTATCTGTTAAAAGAGCCCCCAGTTTTTGATTTGTTTCTTTTGTCTTCCTGGTGTGTTTGGTGCATTGCAGAGTTCTTGAGGTTTCCTTGAGCTCTCTTGTATACTTGCTTTTTTTTTCACCCCTCTACTCCTACTATATGCTATATCCTACTATATAATTCTTGCCATAAAAGACATGTTCTTTTGCCCTATATACACGAGGTCTTGATTCTTGCTTGGACACAGTGGTCTCATAGGATCTGGCAGATTTTTTCAAAGAGCCCTTCAGATGACATGAGATGTGCATGCTTGGGGTGAGATGTGCTTTCTTGGGCAACCACGCACCAGTAACTAGAGAAGAGTTTTGCTTGTCAGAAGAACCCCTTTCAGGTTATGGATGACTGCATAAATTCTCTTACTGTTTCTCACTGCTGAACTAATAATACATTTTATTTCTACCTTTGAGTCAGTTTCCAAGTAGCAGCAGATGAAGCACAGCTTGATTTTGTCAGGATATCATAGTTTCTATTACATTAACTTTCAAGGGAACAAAAGTAATCTCAACTAACATTATATTCCAAGTGCAGAAAATTCAAAGAATTATTCAGTAAGAGATTAAAATAATGAAGGGGGAAGAACTCTGGTTGAAAAGTTAAGCATTGTTACAGTATATTCAGTACTGGGTAGTGTTGCATTAAAGCTAGATTTGAGCTTTTTTGTTGTTTCAGGTTAAAATAATACTGTTCTGAGGGCAGAGTTTTGGTGGGCTTTAATTTTCAAGTAAGCTGCCTTCAAGCATATGCATCTTAGTAAAATCTCTGGAGGCAAAAACACTGTATAACAGGAAACAGCTACTAGTACATAGAGTAGATTTTTGATAAGGGACATCATAGCTATTTGTCGGGTAAACTTTGACTCCGCATTTCAAGTCAGGCAAGCATTTCAAAATAGTGATACTTCACCTTTTGATACAATTTGGAGGAAGTAAGATGCAAGCCTTACATTCCTGCTTAATACTGAAGTTAACTCTTAATATAGAAGGCAGATCAATGTCAGAAAAAAAAATGCAAGTTTACAATTCAAAACATACCCACATTTGGTTTCCCATAGGTAACTTGATAGCACTTGCTGCTTGCTTCAATAAACATTGCACCAACTTGCAGTATGAAACCCCCTTGCTCAACAGCATGGCTCTTCCCTCAGTACTTAGATAGAAAAGGCAAATTAAATGGGGCAACCATATTGAATTAGAGCTTTATGAGATGTGTGTTGCAGAGCCTTTCTTCCATCAAGCGTGATGTTAGATATATTTCACTCCCCTTTCTTACACAAATAAAGCTTGCTTTCTCATATATAAAAATCAATATAGTTAAGAAGAAATGCAGTTGAGCCTTCAATAAACATTGTAAAACCCCTTTCTAATTCCTTATTACCTAAGATCAAAGCTGCAGATTGGTGCAGATTTTTCATATGGAAGTGGAATTACTTTATGTCTTCTTTCATCCTTTCAATACATGTTTCTCCCTTTTATCTTTAGAATTGCCTAAGTAATCAAGCTTTGTACTGTCCATTTGCACAGGGATGAAGTTTATACCCTATGTATATTTTTATTACAGTCCTTGTATATTGTCGGGTCTTTTAAGAAAGGTCTTACTCTTCCATGTCCAGCACACAGGGAGCTGTTCAACTGTGTCTGAATGGTTGGTTCCAGCACTTCTTTCCTGCTCTAGTCCACACAGGGATGAGGTACAGTAGTGCACCATTCCTTACCAGTGCTCTCCTTCTACAGGGAAAGGAAACTTGGGCTCTTTGCCAAGTGAGTGCTGTGTAAGACACCAGCAGATGCTTCTTCTGCATAAGAAGGACACCAAAATTCTGTCAAGCTGTAAAGTAATGTGTTTCCCATTCAGTTTAAATATGCTTTTTTATCTCTCCCTGCAAGTCCACTTCGTTATGTCCTTACCCAAGTCCATCATAATAGAAGGATATACAGCTGAGGATGAGCTTAAAATGAGACCTTTAAACTTAAAAAATGAATGTGCGATTTGTTGTTCATGAGCCCATGTGCATATCCAAGGTTATTTTTTTCTTCCCATACACTGTATCAAGAAACCCCTACCCTGTATGCAGTTCTGGTTTTCTCAAAAAGTATTTTGAAATGGCAGGAGAGTTCACAGAAGTGCAGAAAAAAAAATAGTAAGAGTTCTACAAAGCCTCTATTGTAGTGGGAAGAGTATTAATCCCAGTTTACAACCTGTAATGAAGGCAAAGCTAAGACTCACTTCATGGGAATCTGAAGACCTTAAGGGACAGATTTCTGAGAGCAGAAAAGATGCTCCTTTAGGATTGCAGAAATATATGAAATTATATTATGGCTGGAAGTTAGAACTAGGTAAATTCAAATGAAGTATAAAGACTGAATTCTTAAATTTTCTTCATGGTGTAAATATTGTCTTTATATTAATATTTTTAAAGAAATGCTACGGTGCTTTTAGTTAATGGGGACTGAAAATAGAAGGTACTTGGTGATTCCATTTTCTGTGATATGAAACAGCGTGGTTGGACTGAAAGAGCTTGTGGCTTTACAGCACTGTTAATATAGTTTCTTCTTTTGAAACTGTGCAGCAATTCATTGTTTTTTGTTTCTACTTTGTACATGTCTGTCTATGAGTGATATGGAAAAGCAAATGAGATTCTGGAAACAACATTGCAGCAAGTAGATTTTTTTATCCCAGCAGCATAAACCAAATATTTTTGTTCTGAGTTAAATGAGAAATCCTGCGATATTTTTCTTATTATTAATCTTCAGCATTTCATCAGAAACAGGTATTTTATAGATTGTTTTTACCATGGGAAGTACAGTAGTCACCTATCCAGATACATTTTGACAAATATTACTCTGCTCTAATGCACTGGTAAGAGTTTAGTTATCTTGAAAGATCATCAGCTTCTACCATGTGAAGTGTGGACCTTTATGATTTCCTGTGACAGAAAACTTTGTGAAAGGGTGAGCATTCCCCGAAAAGATTGCCACTGTCCTCCAAGCAGTTTGTAGACATATAATGAACTCAAGAGACTACATGACAGTGTCCCTGTTCTACAAGTTTCAGTCAGCCTTTGCTGGGTAAACTTTGTTTCAATATCTCCTGAGTAAAGAATGAATGAACGAAATGTAGAAATGATTTCTTCTAAAAGGAAGGGAAGTCCAATAATTAAAGCATTAATCCTGGAGTGGAGATACAGGTTCAGTTTCTTCTTTTGTGCAGGGACTTATGTGGGATCCTTGACAAGTTTTTTATTCTCCTTAGCTACACCTGCACTCTGTATCCCACTGTCCATATCCTTTGTGTGCCCAAGAAACATTTTAACTCTGTGTGCACCCCCTGTTTCCGTATCTCCTGATCCTCACAGTGCAGCAGCTTAGGCACTCAAAGAAGCTGTGGTGCACTGCAGGCAGGTGTCAGTCAGGCTGCCTGACCCCGACCACCAGGCAGACACCGTGAAGCGCGGTGAAGGTAAAGTGCAGCCGCTGTATCTGTTCCTCAGCTGCACATTGTTGCTTCACGGGGCTGTAATTGTGAACTACTCCAGTGCTATTAGGCTACCCTGGATTGATATATATTGTTATTGTATTGTTGCTCATCAAATCACAGTTTTTGATGGTTTCACAGCACCCCAAAATGACTGAGGCTGGATGGGACATCTGGAAACTCTCTTGTACACAGAGAGCTAGGACCATATCCAGGCACCTTTTGAGTAGCTCCAAGGAGACAAATTCCACACCCTCTCCAGACAGCCTGTGCCAGTGCTCACAATAAAAAAAGTATTTCCTGATGCTCAGAGTCAGCCTCCTGTGTTTCAGCTTGTGCCTGTTGCCTCTGTCTAAAATTGTCACCCTAGTAACACTGTGAAAGAGTATTAGTTGTCTTGCTAGCATCATGTTTTACATCTTAAAGGGAAAGAGAACTAAAAAAATATGTTCTAGATTTATTTTTGTCAGGTCTCAAGTAATTTTGTTTAAATAATGACAGTAAAGAAAATCACGAATGACTATCCTAAAACCATGCTGACAAAATATCCTAAACATACCAAATCATTTTCTAATGAAGTCGGATCATGTTCATGTGTTCAAATATATATTCTTTACTTCTGTCATTAAAAGCTAAGTGTTCCAATTTTACTACTATTGCCTGTTTGTCAAGACTCTAGGAGTGAGCAGAATATGTGTGTGTGCTCTGCTTCCTACATTGCAATTTCAGTATTTATTCTGAAATATTTGCTATTCTAAACATAATATTCTGAGCAATTTTTCCAGTATTTCTATGGACGATCTTTGTGCCTTGGCCTTAGAAATAAGGAGATGGTTGTCATTTCAAGGTGATGAGCTGTGATTTCTGCTGAAGGTGGTTTCTTCAGCACTTTAAGTTTTTATTGGGCGGGAAACAATCTGACTTCTGATATTTTTAATATATTCAAAACGCATTTGAAAATATTTCTTTTTGATGTTTTCTTCTCTCTAGAAAACATGAAGGATATCCTCGTGATATATGAACAAGAAGCAGAAGAGTGGGCTCTGTATTTAAAATCTCTTTTTGGACTCATAGTTAATGAGGAAGGAATCTTACTCTACGATCTAGAGAATTCATCTTTCAAGTACCAGGAGCTACTCTGTTTACCATCTTATAAATGTAAACTCCTGATACTCTCATGTGGACTTCTTAACTGCCTGAATCAAAAGAGAAGTTATTTTCTGGAACAAGTTCTAAAACCTCCGGATAATGTGGTAATTCTGCTTTGTGGGGTGGAGAATTCCGAGATTCTTTATGAGATACTGACCTTCGATGGAGGCAGTAAAGAGATTTCTACTGATCAGAAACCTGAGGAATATATTTCTGTTGTTAAAGGAATTATTGAACCAGGTAATATACTACTGCTTGTTTGTAGTCCTTAGGTCTCTTACCTCCTCTCAGCTCTTGCTATTTAGCCAAGATTTTGTCTACCAAGCAGAATATTGTGCTTTTCTCTTTGTTACATGCAAGGTGTCATTTTATTGGCATGGGAGCTTGTGCTTGAGAAAGACATCCTGCGGTTCAGGATTTTTACTTAGAGCTTAACCTAGTTTTGGATGCACATAAACAACCGAGAATATTCTTTTGAACACTGGGGTAGAGAGACCCCAGCTGAATCAGAGTGACCTAGCTGGATGTCCCTGCTGCCTTGTGCTTAAGCAGGTAAGCTTAAGTATACTAGAGGGCTTTAAAACCTGCCCAGAATATGTCTACACACAGTCTGCCTATATTAGATCAGGGTTTTCAAAAGAACATCCTAGACTCCTCCTCCCCAACCGTCTTCTCTTCAGTGTTGAATAACCTTTTCCTCAGTATATCTCTCAGACTTTATGTTTTGGGCTCATTACAGTTGTCTGTTTTGGTTTCAGAAGGTAATGTTTGCAATTCCTAACTGCATCCAATATGGAGTTTGCAACTGAAGCTTCTTGGCATTTTTTTCATGGGATGAAAACAGTGGGTTTATAATCTGTGTGTGTGTATATATAAGAAGTAACTGTGGTTATAGGGACTACCAGTTGACACGTGCACAGGACATTGCAAACTTTTCTGCAACAATAAACAGTTTCCTAGAAGACACAGGACGGTTCTTTGCTTAGGTCTATGCATTCACAGAAATACTTACTACTTGTGCCCTTGGGACTTAACTTACAATGTAATGCCAGATGTTTAATAGGTGTTCAAATGATCTTTTCTTTGACAGTGATCAGTATCAGCAATTTCAGAGATTAGTGGAAAGCTGAATTAATGAACAGTTGCTGAAGGCCTCAGTCTCAGTGAGTACATCTTTACCAGGGCTGCATAGACTGTTGCCTGGGATCAGACAAGTTCAGTGGACTAAGCTAGATCCAGGACTTTAAGGGGTGATGATGGCTGGTGCTTCAGGGCTTAAGCCCTCTTCCACACTTGTAGCTTAGAACTGCTCTGGCCTTGTTTTTTCTGTACTGGTGTGCCCTGGCCATCAGCCAGGCCAGCTTAGATCAGTGCCTAGTAGGAGACCTCTGCTCTGCTCTCTGTTGCACAGTGAAAGTGTTCCAGCTAAGAGATTTGCTTTCATCTGATTGTTGAATTAAGCTTCAAGGAATGAAGATGTGCGTGGTTTGTCATTATTTACCTTTGCTTAAAGCTAATGGTGTCTGTATTTATGATACTCTTTTGTAGAATCCTGTTAAGCTCTTAGCCTTTGTGATATCTGTGACAGGGATTTTGACAGATTGCACATCTGGAAAAAAAGATTTTTCCTTTGTATTTAAAATTATTTGCCAAGGAGTTGTTGAGTATGTACAAGGATTATTTTCCTTTGGAGCATATTTTTTTCTCTTCCTTTAGGACCAGGCACACAAGATTTCCCATTTCTCTTCATATGGATCAATGTCTTTCATCACTTTTGTTTTCAGTGCTCATCCCTAGGCCCTTTTATTTGGGCCCTTTTAGAGGTGAAAACACTTTTGTGTGTATTCTTCATGGTTTTCAGTTCCTTTTTTTCCCCCTAAACTATTCATTGCTCTTGACTTGTTCTTCTGAGCATTTGTACCTTCTTGTCCCCTCAGTATTGACAAGATCTGTCACTCTACCAGTCTAAAAACTTAATTATGTGCTTTAATTATAATGGCCCCACCACGTGTCTTCCACTGCAGCTAAATCCTGTTAATCCCTTAGGACAGCAGGCCATCGAGATCCTGGGACTAATGGATGCCAGGGCTCAGGAGTGGCCTGCAGGTAGTTAGAAGAGCTGAAGATGGATGCTAAATCAGGTTGTTATCTCACAATTTAACATTCTCCTGGAGAATGTTAACAATGCCATAGCATAGGTGCTAGTAGTCACCACCCTCCCACTATAGATTTCCCCATACTCAGGAAAGCTCGTAGGCAAGTTAAGTCTCTTCTCTCCTAGGTGCTATTCTCTTTGCAATATCCCTACAACCTGAGATGAAAAAAGTGCAAAGTAAGTCTGATTTTTTGTGCCCCCACAATTATTTCACCTACCAGATGGTGCTGGTTTCATCTCTTTGGAGCAGACAGGGCTTAATCTGTTAAAACTTCCTTCTGGCTCCAAAGGAGCATATATGCCAAATATTCTAGGCAAAAACCAAAACTAATTAAAATGCTGAGTAAAACTAAATAAAACAGAAGATGCAGGGGGTTTTGTACTCAGCAGAGAGCTTGTTTGTCTGTGATGTGCTTTAAACACAAAATCTAAACAGTTTGTCATGCCTGTTTGAGCATGTTCTTGGAGCAGTAAAGGGAGAACTAAGACATGGAGACTGGCCTTTCTAACATATATTTCCAGGATGCTAACAGACTTTATTATATTCATCTTCTGCATGAAGAGAAACACAGATATTTTTAGTGTTGTCAAAAGATTCCTTTTGCAGGACTTGTTTGTAAAATATTTCACTGCTTGAAAATGCCACATTCCATTTCAGACTTGGTTTCAAATGTTGTGGATTCTGTGCCTATTGCTATAAAAAAGATAACCCACAGGGAAAAAGGATAACACTCAGAAATTTTATTGTTCTATGTTAACGTCTAAGATGGACCAATGAGACTCTAGAATTCTGACCTTTCTTTATTGGCTTTTCCCAATATTGTTGAATCAGGAGACTTATTTTGCTTGCATCTGCCTTTTCCTTCTCCTGTGTCTTTCTACTACTTGTCCTTGGCCTGCTGAACTGTGTAACCCTTTTTTAGATTACATTTACATATTTTCAATGTATTAATTCAGTATCCTGGGGTACTAAGCATAGCTGGGGTTTTTCTGTCTAGTCCTGAAAGACTTCCACTTCAAATTCAGGCAAGCATGTGTTTATGCAAGGGATTTGTAGATAAAGACAGATGCTTGCATCTGTAGAGAGTTAACTGAGATCTTTAAATGTCCTCAGTTTCTCCTGTAGTTGTCCTCATGATTGATGATGCGAAAAGAGGACAGGTCTTATCTAATACAAATAATTTTCTGTGACGCTGTTCCTAAAGCGTGTGACACTTTTATTAGACTTCTTGGTGGGTCTTCTTAGTACAGCTCAGGAGTCATAATTCTGCTTGCTGTTTTATTAGGTTTCATTTTTTGAAGCTCAGCAAAAACAACTCTTGTCACTTCCACTTCCACCCTTTTCCCTAAGCAGTGGTATCCCTTTCTTTCTTTTATGCCAAAATATGAAGAGAATTTACTTCTGCAAAATATGATAGTTGAGAACAGGTCATCAAACCTACGTGTATCCACTCATTATCTGCTACTGTATTAAAAAATGAGAGGTACATAAAGTGACATAACCCAAATAGAAAATGGTATCCAGAGTCTTTGACAGACCAGGAAAGATTCTCAGAACAAATGTATAACTTTTATCTGAGAAAGCAATATGTCTTTAAGTCCTGGTTGTTTACCTGAAAGATACTCCATGTATCTGCACACAATTTTAATGACCAAGAAGAGTAATGTTAAGAAAACTACTTTTGCAACTGATAGTAGGGTATAAATGTGGACAAATGTGATACTAGCATGGGTGTTTTTCTCTAATAAATAAATGTGGGAGAAGCAGGCTGGGAGTTAAAACAGAGCTTAACACATGCAAATCTTTGGACTGCTTCAAATATGGGGCTAATTTCTATTGTGCAGACCACAGAAAAGAGAAAGAAATAATTATATTTTTACCATAACTTTTATGGTATCTGTTTCCTGTTTCATTTCTAGTACAGTGGCATCAATTTTATTGGATTTTGGTATAACATTGAATACTGAAGTAATGCCTCTTATTTTGAATCCTCTGTTTTGCTTGTTCTCCTGTAAAATCCTCTTCACATTGGTACTCAAATATGAGTAACCAATGCCAGTGTATTTTCTTAGGCCGTGAGCAAGAACTTGTGCTGATGAGCTAAACCCCTTAATTTAAGCAGGAACATTACCATTGGCTTCAGTGAGCAAGTGCTTCACCTAAATTTTGACACTGACTTGGACTCTACGAGAAAATTAGGCTGAAGTGCTGAAAAGAACCGATGCTGAAGAAGAAAGAGACTGACTAGAATTTTTGGTCTTGTTTGTTTGTGAATATTAAATACTCTGTGTGTGTGTGTGTGTCCTAAAATCTTGTGAAAATTTCTCCCCTGAATATGCGAGATTGAGTAAATAGAGGAAAATAGGTGGGTGGTTCTGGCCTCATTCACTGCCAGGGGAGATTTCAGTAAATGAAACCTCCTGTTTTGTGCCTCTGTTTACTCCTTCTCCAGTGTAATTACATTCAGACAGTGCATACCACTGTTGGTGCTTTAAGGCAGTGATGTCATCTGCTTATCGCAGAGCACCTCAAATGCCAGATAATCTCTTTTTATTAAAACAAAAATAATCTGTATGACTGTATCATAAGCACAAGAATCGACAGGACATTTTGTTAGCTGATGTGTGCTGCAGTATAGCTCTCATTTCCATTTTGCCAGTGAGTCTTTGAACTGCTCTGCAGGGACTGCTAAAATAACCAGAGTAATACATCTTCCTGAGATGCCATGCTTCTCTCTTCCACACAGAAGGGATGCCAGTGCAGTGATGGGGGTTGGTAATGACTGTCAACAAAAAACTTGTTTGTGTCACTAATTTCTTTCATCTAATGTGAGATCCTGGCTATTTCAAAGCAGAAGAGAAACTGAAGTGACTGTCTGGAGCTGGCAACCACAGATAGGATGTTGAGACTGTCATCGCCTGCCACTTAAACTGTTTGACTTCTTTGCTGTTTTTTCTCTTTATTTCTGCAAAATCCAGAGAAGACTTTACTTGTTAGGGTTAATTGTAAGGTTTGTTAGGTTTCTTAGCAGCTCATGTTCTGATCTATGTAGCTAATCATGGTGATCTGTACCCTTAGTTTCTGAAGTATGTGTCATGTGTGATGTTTTTTCCTCACGTTTTTGACACTTAATTGGATGAAAACTTATTAGTCCTGGAAATGTGAGTGCACTGACATCTCAAAGTTTTTAGCATGCATTTTAGAATGTTTTCTAGCATTTTTTAGCAATTTTTAGCAGCATTTAGGACAAACTCATAAGAAGTTTAGTTAATACTGGAAGTCAGATGACTAGAACATAAGCATTATTGCAATAGTATATACTAACTTAACATACTGTGATTTTACTTTTGTTTATTTAGTTTATATTTTTTTAATTTTAAAATAAATCAATGGATTTATCATTTTTAATCTGCTCTTTCAAAGTTTGAAATGGACATAATCCAAATTTATGTATTGTTTATGGCCCAGTCATCAGTCAGTATTTAATTGCAGTTGTGAGGCTATTTTTAAAGATGAGAAATAATTTAAGATTTCCAGCAAGTATTTTTGCAGGTAGTGCTGTAAAATGGCTATGTGAATCTGTAGTCTTATATGTCCTTCATGTAATGTATTATTGAGTCTGACTGAGTCTCGCACCGTCGTTACCAGTCACAATTACTGAAAAGTTATCATTGGAAGGCATCTAGAGAAGACCTCTGTAAAGGTACCCCTTGTATATTTTTCTGCACACAACTGTTGTTATAACAAAATTGCTATTTGTAATTTCATCATAATGTATTTCAGTTAAATCAGTGCCATCTTTTTGAAAATGGGATAAAATAAGGGTTGTTTTGCAGTCCAGACTACAGAAATTGTCACTTATCCCTGAAAAAATGAAGTATAACACCTATTTAAGTTCATACTAGAAAAACAGAATCAGATTTTGCTCTTGGTAGTGTCTCTGTGCACTTACTCAAAAGGCTGTGAGTCCAGAACTTGGTCCTGAAAATGTTAATACAATGTCTTACGGGGGCACAGGCTGAGAGAGTTGGGCCTCAAGAGGAGACAGCTGAGAAGGGACCCTCATCAGTGTCTGTCGGTATCTGAAGGGAGGGTGTCAAGGGGATGGAGGCAGGCTCAGTAATGCCAAGCAACAGGACAAGAGGCAACGAGCAGAAACTGAAGTTTCACTTAAATGTGAGGAAGAACTTTACTGCACGGGTGACTGAACACTGGAACAGATTGCCAGAGAGGCTGTGGAATCTCCCTCACTGGAGATATTCAAGAGCTGTCTGGACGGAATCCTGTGCCGTGTGTTTCAGGATGACCCTGCTTGAGCAGGGAGGTTTGGACCAGATGAGCCACAATCGTCCCTTCCAACCAGACCCATTCAGGGATTCTATGTTGGATGCTGTTTAACATCTTTGTTGGTGGCACTGAGTGCACCCCTAGCAAATTTGCTGCTGACATCAAGCTGTGGTGCAGTTGACACGCTGGAGGGAAGGGATACTGTTTGGAGGGACCTTGACAGGCTCGAGAGGTGAGCCCACACAAACCTCATGAAGGCCAGCAAGGGCAAGTGCAAGGTCCTGCACATGTTGGGGTGATCCCAAGCACAAATATAGGCTGCATGGAGAATGGATTGAATGCAGCCCTGAGGACTTAGAGGTGTTGGTTGACGAAAAGATCAGCATGTTCATTAGCAGCCCAGAAAGCCAACCGCATCCTGGGCTGAATCCAAAGCAGCGTGGGCAGCAGGGCGAGGGAGTGGATTCTGCCCCGCTGCTCTGCTCTGGTGAGACCCTGCATGGAGTGCTGCATACAGCTCTGGGAGCTCCCAACATATGAACAGCATGGACCTGCTTGAGCAAGTCCAGAGGAGGCCATGAAGATGCTCAGAGTACTGGAGCACTTCTCCTGCAGACAGGCTGAGAGAGCTGGGGCTGTTCAGCCCAGAGCAGAGAAGGTTCTGGGGATAGGACAATGGGGAATGGCTTTGAACTGGAAGAGGGTAGGTTTAGGTACAATATAAGGAAGAAATTCCTTAAAACGAGGGTGGTGAGGTACTGGAATGGATTGCTCAGAGCAACTGTGGATGCCCCATCCCTGGAAGCGTTCCATGCCAGGTTGGATGGGGTTTGAGCAATCTGATTTAGTGGAATGTGTCTCTGCCCATGGCTAAGGGGTTGGAGCTAGATGTTCTTGAGGGTCTTTTCCAACCCAAACCACTCTCTGATTTCATGATACTTTCTGTAACCATTCTATAATCTATTGTATTATGAAACAGAGCACTGAACAGTTGTCTTGTCTTCCAAACTGCAATGTCTGTATCCATTTCAGTTTCTCACTTTACTCACTTTCCTTATGCTCAACTCTTCTCCTGTTGTTTGCTGTATTGACTTTAAGGGAAACTTCTTCCTCAAGTTCTTACCAGCTCTGGTAAATTGAAAAAAAAAATCAGTCAACGGGATGTTTACTGAAAAGGGATAAATACAGTTCCATCTAAAGATCTCTCTAGGCTTGTTCGTCTGCACTAGCCCTTGGATTTTTTCTACGATTTTTTTTCTGTCTGCAAAACAATGGCTTTAAAATAGCTTTATCTTACATTTAAAATACGTAGAGATTTTCATCTTTAAAAAGTGGAAGTCTGTGTGATGATATTACCTTCTTTATTATTTCTTATTTTTTCCTAGATAAACCACAGGATGAAAATCCTGCAGACGCTGTGTCTTACATCTATGAAGCAGTTCTTGAAGAGGGTGAGTTGAATTCCCCTTGCATTTCACAGAATAAAGCCAGTGCTCTTCAGAAAATTAAATTTGTTCTCTTACATCTTGTTAGACTTTCTCTCAAGTAAACCAACCCTACCATAGCATACAGTTGTGTAGAGGAACATGCCTTGTTCTCAAACATCCACGCACACATCCATATTCACACATTCTTATGAGGAGTGTGAAAAGGGGAGGAGATAAAACTGATTTCAGTGTAGAGAAAAAGGAAGACATGGAAAGCTTTCCATTCCTGGTCCCAGCATGAGGAGTTTTGCTTGTAAGAAAGAGCTGATTTAAAATTTCATGTAGGTCAGTCCTACTCACATCACATTTGCAGCCTCATTTACTGACAGACAGTGGCTGGGAGAAGACCTGCATCACAGCTTCAGCCCCTGCTGGCATTTGCCATTTTGGTTTATTTATAGTTGTGAGAGTTTCATAAAGAGTTTTAGTAGGGATAGTGGATTGGCAAAATCTTAACTTGCTTTTAGTAAAGAGCTACATAGCATGTTTCCTGTCCTCAGTTCTTACTTAGAGAGCTTTATTTCTGGGTGACACTGTTGCAAAGTAATTGGCTTAATAGCACCAGCATGCTTACCAGTGGAAAGGGACAAGTAAGTTACTCCAGAATTCCTGGCATCACAGTTATGTGCTGCTGGGCTCTAAGGCTAGTGGCTCTCTTTTCTATTCCACTCAGAATCCATATTCTGATGAGGGTCTCTTTGTGAGTCTCTCAGAATCTTGGATGTAATGTTTCTCTCAAGCAGAAAGCTGCTGTAAAGCTGCACTGATTTATCCCTACAGACCTATTGTCAAAGTTTCTACAGATGTCTCTTTTGGTCCTGTGTTGAATGTGTCATTTGAAGTTGAATGTGCCACTGCGTTGTCAGTACATTGAAGAAGTTTGTTGGTATAGAGAAGGCTTTTTGGTTCATCATCCAGGGGCTGAATAAGCTGACACCACTGTTTCTCTCATTCATGAGTGTTATGTCCAAAAAATGAGGCAGTAAAATAGGGAATGGTTAGAGAAAACAGAGTCCCAAGAAAAGAAAGGACTGAGGGGATGGTCCTCCAAGGTACTTCTGTTTTCTTATGGCTGGTTGAAAAGCAGCTTTAAGTCCAAGTTTGCCGTCAGCTGAATGGTTGATTTGGGGATTTTCCAGCTAAGAAAGTCTTGCATTAAAAGGAAAAAATTCCCTTGAAATCTTTGCAGAAGTTTCCTGAGCAGCCGTTCTCAGTCAGCTTTTGGCAGTCATCCTGATAGCACTGATTGTCTATGGCCTTTGCTGGTTAATGATATCTAGTCATAGCTGTGAGGACCAAAGAGATTCTCCATTGTTGTGATGAGTGAATGAGCCAATTAGAAATGAGGGATTCCCAGTAATTGTATCCTGTATGTGAGGATATGGCTGGCTCCCAAATCAGTGTAAGGAAGTGTATGGTAAACATTCCTTCTGTAGTGATGTAACACGGAACAGTTATCTGATACCACTGCAGAGCTTTGGAGGGAAAAGTAGCCCAAGAAGTGAAATGATTGGAATTTCTGAGATTCAGTGTGTCAGTCTTTACAAAGCCAAGAGAGATAAGATGGCAGCTGCAAAATAGCCAGTGTTTGTGCCCTCCAGAAAGTAGGTGAATCTTCAGGTAAGCAGACAGGATTTGGCTCTGGATGAATTGTGGAAAAGTGTTTCCAAGGACTGTCTCTTCTCGCTGCTTCTTCCTGTTAAGAAGCAAGAGTATACAGTGCTAAATTGCATGAAAGACACAGAACAGAAGAGTCAGGAGAAATTATAAACCAAGAAAGGGTTTTTGCTAGAACCCTATAAATTCCCAAAAGAATGTCGATTCAGGTGAGGTCTGAAGTGGAGAGTGGTGTGCTGAAAGCTGAAGTTTGTTTTGTATATACAAGCATTGTACAAAAGAAAGGATAAGGTGAAAGAAGATGGAATTTTAGCCTAAACTGGAATGAAAGTTGAAAAAAACAGAAGTATAAATCTAAATGAGAAATCTAAAGCAACAGGGGTGGAAAGAATGAATGAATGAGTGGATGATTGGACATTTTAAAAATAAGATCACTAAAAAAATACCCCTATATTCATTAAAGCAAAGATAGATGGGGAATGAGCAGGCGCTAACAATCAATAAGATGTGATTGACTAAAGTGAATTGTGCAAGGCCTTGAGGGAAAAGGTCAGACAGTACATTGGAAACGGAAAAGCAGTATGATCACTGAAATCTTTTGGGGAAATATGAGCTGCAAGCAGATGCAAAAACAATTGATTTGCTGCTGAGTGAGGGAGAGGATCCAGTTGTAGAATGCTAATGACCATAATACGAATATATGAAGACTCAGTCCTGTAGGTGATAACAGAATAAATCAGCTCTTCAGCCACTCATTAATGTTGTTATGTGTTTACTTTATTTTGGGTTTCTGTGTAAGAAGAGACTTGTTATGATTACTAGGGAGCTATATTTTGAGAAATTCCCTTGTGGTTTCTCAGGAGATTTTCTGTTCCCCAAAGAATCACTATTTATAATTTTTACTAAGGTAGAAAAGTGAAGCAATTGTACTAGGAACTGGGTATACAGCCTTGTCACCACACAGATAAGATATGAATGCATTATTGTGGAACTGCAAAGTAGAGCTAAACTCAGATTTAGGTACCCATTAGGTGATAGCTCCAGGAAAGGCTCTTCCTCTTCTGTGGAACAGCTTTGTCTTTTTAAACATTTGCCACTAAAGTCTGTATGCTAGCACTAATTAACTGAAGCAGTTAGGGGTGGGCAAGTGGAGCACAAAAGGTGATTTTAAAGGGTGATAGCTGTCTGCCTGTTAGGTTTAACAGCAGACATGTTTTGGTCCTGCTCAGAGGTCTCATCAAACCAAGATGTATGTGCATACATGTGTATCTGTATCCTTTACCAAACTAAACTGGAGAAAGGCCAGCATTTTTTAGCAAAATGAATGGCATCCCCTCTGCAGATAAAGAGCTCTAAGAGTACCTCTGCTATGCTATTCTTTTCCTATAATGCTGTCTAATGTCCTGCTTTAATAAAATGTGTCTATTCTGTTGGTTTAAAGGACATTGTCTTAAAAAGATGAAGACCTCAGATTAGCTTCTGATTCATAACTCTAACAAAAGGAAAATAATCAGGAGTTAGAAAACAGGCATGGTTTTTAGATGTGTCTAAAAATACCACTCTTGATTTTGTTCCCAAGAAAGCAGTGTACCTTTTAGGCCACTTTAAGGGTCAATAAATTTTAGCTATTTCAAACTAAAGGTGGGAGTAAATTGCAAAGCAGACTGTCCCCAGTGAGTCAGTCCTACTGACAACTCACTTTTTTTTTCCTTCTTTAATACCAAATGTGTCTGATGTGAGTCTTTCTGCTGACAGCAGCTGTGGCAGCATGGCACAAGGAGAGATGCGGTCCCTTAGACAAATCCCATGTAATTTAGAGCTGTACAGATCAAGAACAGCATCATAAATTTAATCCAGACATTGATAGGAGCCCTGTGCAGATATTGAAGCTCTGCTGTCATCCTCAGACTAAGACACTCTCTTTGGTAAATGACCTGCTGCAGTCCAAGCTAGCTTCTGTTACCAGATTGATTCAAGGGATGTTATAATGTGGAGTATATTGTCTTGTGTCAGTACATGTTTTGATACTATTAATGATATGTCTGAGTAGGGTGAAGGCTGAGAATGCGAGCTACCAGTGTCTCTCCCCCCAGCCTCTACCAATGCAGTTTTTAAAAGATTTTTCAGTTGTGTTAACCTTCACGACCTTCCATCCATGTCCTTTTTTGATGACTCCAAAGAATAGCCTTCATAAAGAGAATAGCTTCAAACATGGCCAAGAGGGGAAAGTTTGGCTACTCATTGCTTGAGGAATTTCCTCCTTCCTTGAGGGTGATACCTGTGAAAACTTAAACACCTATTCAGCTTGAATGTTGTGCCTCCCTGAAGTATGTTTTGATTCTCAGATACTCCTCTCTGTGTTCTTTTATATGTGTGTGTTTTTTAATGTAGCAGTATGCCACTTCTGTGTCCACGCATAGTGTGCAGTTTGAGCCAGCCCAGTTATGAGAGGCTTGAATTGTAATTTAGAGATAAAGGAGCCGCTAGGCAGCTGCAGCTGGTCCCTTTGCAGTAATAAGGAGTTCGCAGGAGCATTTTATCAGGCTAACAAGTTTTGGAGGTCTTCTCACAACCTGGATGCCTCTGCTGTCAGTCCTTTTGCGTTCAGTGGTATTTTGAGTCAGTAGCAGGAGGATAGTCTGTCTCAGTTGCAGCAGCACATCTCAGATTTTGGGCAGTGTTTAGTGGTGTATAATCCTTCACTGAAACAGAGGTGAGGGGTGTGTGTGCTGATAGCACAGAGAAATGGATCAAAACCACCAAGGTGTTCTTACTGTGGTAGAACTCCAGTAACTCTGAAGTGGATGGAAGGACTCTTTAATAAAACATTAGGCCTCAATAACTGAGAACTTCTGGTTCACACAGAGGGGCAGACATCAGTGTGCTTCTCCCTAGAGAAGTTTGCAGAATGCAGAAACTGGAAATAGGAGGCTTAGGCTCCATCAAGAGCTCTGCTCAGCACCCAAATGACCTCAGGCAGGTTGTTGTTTCCAAACTAATCAGTATGCCTAATAGAAACTTTTTGGGATAGTGATACTATGTGTCTAAAACTCATCAGAGTAGTCATGTTCCTAGTGCTGCTGGTGAAGCTGAAAGTCATGGATTTGACTGCAGAAAAAATAATAACATGGGTTGATACGCAGTAAAAGATAAAAGTAGTCCCAAAAAGCGTCTAAATATATCCGTCCTAGCTAAAGCACTGACAAAGTCAAATCTTTCTTCGAAATCACAGACCACTAAGGAACTCGTTAATTGTTATAACTTTAGATTGCCGAATATAGTTACAATCATATTGTTGCCTTTCCCTGGTCTTAAAATTAAGAGCCAAACAGGGTTTTTTACCTCGGTATTTATTTAAGGAGCCTTAAAGGTGCACCACTTCATCCGGGTGGAATGCGCCGAAATGCACACCCATGATAGATCGCGTATACTATTTATAGGCCTTGCAAATCAGCATATCTATCAAAGATTCCCCAGTGAGAGGCTTGAATGAACCCCTCATCCTGAGAAGTTGCCCCTGGATGGGCCTGTCTTAGTTTACAGGCTGTGTTCTGGAGAGGACCTTGGTTTCTGGGGCTTTCTGGCCTCTAACTGCGAGGTCTCCAGGATGTTTGGTCTCCTGGTTTAATGGAATGTCAGAACTATGCTAAATTATCAGGCTTAAGGAATTACAAGTAGGCATGCTAAAAGCACTGAGGATACATAAAGGCTATATAAAAGGATATATAAAAGGTATATAAAAGAAAAGGCAAAAAATCATCATGGCATCCATATGAAAGTATATAAAAAAGAAATGCCTACAATTTCATGCAAGTTTTTTCTCAAAGATTATTGATAAAGTCATGGTAAATAACATTTTGCAGTTTGGGGGATTATTTGAAGGCAGGATCTTTTGTTTTTACTATCAGATCCAAAAAGGCTACACATAATAAGACTTTCATATTCTCTTTAGATGCATTCATGATGACTCCATCAGGCTGCAGTTATATCAGCATGATAAATTGCTGTGTACAAAAACATACCTGATGATAAAAGAAGAGGTGGGCATGTACCTCCACAGTAAATCAATCTTTGCCTACACGTATATAGTAACTAAGAAAAAAATAGATGTGAGGGTTTCAGGGATTGCTGTTCTGGGAGAGAAATAGATGTTAATGAAAATTGCAGCACCACTGGTTGCTAAGATGATATAAACAACTTATATATAATATTCAGAAAAGGAAAAACTGTTCTTCGTAGCTTTTAAAGGACCTGTCAGTTTGATGCTTATTTGCAAGAAAAGTTGTACACCATAAATAAAGTAACAGAAATATTTTGGAGACATGGGCAAAATAGGTCAACTTACAGAAAGCTGCTGTTTTTGACAGAACTCAACCATGCAGGAGAAACTGGGGCTGAGAATGCTTTTGAGAAAAACAAAGATAACTGTCAGTGTGTTTGCAAAAGATAGTTGATTCAACATAGAGAGAAGCATTATTTAAAACTTGTTCACGAATAAATATGTTTATCTTGGTTTGGAATTTATTCGTCATAGAAAACAAATTAAAACTGAAGTCTGATGCTTTTGTGTTTGAGTACATATTAATAATTTTCTGTGATTCTTGGAAACCTTTTCATTCCTAAGCTTTCTCTCACCATTAGTGAAAGAAAACTTCAGCAAAGCAGAAAAGGGGATTTGCTTTGAAATATTATCTTAGAAAGTGCTTCTTGTAAGAATGAGTAAATCTCAAGTTCATGCAAGGAACACAGGCCCACTGCAGGAAGCCCAGTGTGGTGGATGTTTTCTGCCTCCCTGTTTCTCACAGCCTTTCTCAGGTAATTTGTAGAGCAATTTGTGCAGTTAGAGGCTCCTTTTCAATCCTACTCTGCTGCCCTCTCTGCTGAGCTCGTACAGCGTTTGCAGATAACCACATTTAAATGGGATTATCTTTCACAAATGTCTGTAATAAACTTATAGTGGATTGCAAGAAGAACATGTTGTGCATATGTCTTTTCTTCCTGATTTTTTTCCACATTACAGAAGGTTACTTTGTTTTTTAATGTATGGTTCTTCTTTAATCCATATTTCCGCTGGGCACTCACATACATGTTTGACATCAGGTTTCTGAATTGCTAGGAAGTCACGTATACATAGGAAACTTTTCAGTGATACCTCACTGAACCCAGTGGAACCACTTCTGCCTTTACCTCATGTTGTGCTGGAGAGTGGGCCTACTGTATTACAGGATGCCTCTTGCACTTAAATGATCTGCTGTAATCCTCTTCACTTTAATCTTTGACACTGGAACACCCTGGCCTTTCTTTCATGTTTCAAGGTGGTTTCATGTGGAAACATGTTCACATGTTTCATGTGCTAAATTACCCTCCCATTCCTTGTCATCTGCCTAACTTGATTTACCCATATTTCTCGTCCTCTTGTATGATGTGTGATCTAGGGATAATTGAGGGCCTCTTTTGTACCACAGTTTCAGTTCTTCAGCTGGCATTGCTTTAGCAAAACTTGAGGAAGAACTGAAATTTGTAAAGCTAGCAGGCATTTCACTTTTGTAAAACCAGCTTAATTTTGACTGAGAGATTCGTTTCATGGGTAGCCTTAGAAAACACATAAATCTTTCATAAGTTTGTTTTCTGCTATTTTTAATGCCCTAAATCTGTCATGTACATTGTTGACTCAAAATGTGTAGCAAGTACCAACTAATCAAAGACAGAGAACACTTCTAATTCTCATGTAGGCTGCAGTAAGGATACCTAGAGAGTGTATTTGAAAGGTTAGAATTTTGGGGTGAGGGGGAAGTTGGATGTGGCAGGAGAGTTGCTTAGAAGCCATGGTGAAGCATTAGTTGTTGAATACACAGGAGACTTGAGACGCTTTATTAAAATTTCTCAGTTTATGTAAAGGAATACAATTTCAAAGTCATGTCATGAATTTAGTTCAAAATGTTAAATTGAAAGCAATAATGTGTTCCAAAGGGTCTTATGTAAAATATACCAAGTTGATGTATTGAAGTTACATGAATTAGGAGAGAACATTGAACTGAAGTTGAAAACATCAGCACTGTCCCCAATTAAGCTACAGTAAGTGTGTGTTATATTTTACTATTTTAAATGAACGTAAATTTAAGATCATTCTTTTCAGTGTGACTGTCAGCAGTAGGTATTTGCCAAAAGTAAGCCAGCAAAAGTAACCTGATGGAAATTAAGCATTAGCCTCTCTAATAGCTGGTAATTCCCAGTAGTACTGCCCTGATTACTCAAGGGAAGATTATCATAGATTTTTCCTTTCTTTTTTGCTTCTGGCTTATAGTGTTGTCTATGTGTCATTAGATATAGTTTAAAATTTCTTATGCTTTGATCCTACAAGAAAGGGTCCAGTTTTATTAATCGATTATTTTAATTGTTACTGCTACATTTAAAAAACCTCACGAATAGGTCATGATTATATAAAACATTAAAAGAATACATTCACCAAGCAACAAATACCCTTTAATAAATCCTCTCTCTTACATATTCCAGAATAATAATGATGTTCCTTAGATGTTTCTTTTAAGATAACCTTCACTCTCAGTTGTAAATTCTGAATTTTTCTGAAAGCCTCATGAATTGGTGGAGCTCCTTAGCCATTGCTTTCACATTAAAACCAAGAATGTAAAGAGGACAAATAATGAACATGTCCAAAATTTAAGTGTTCAAGAGACTTGGAACATCTATCAACACCTTCTGCCTACGTTAAACAAATATATTCTATCCTTGCTCCATTTATGTTATTACGGTCTCATTACTGTAGTATTAATACCTTTATGAGCTACTTTGTTTCAGTTAATGCCAGCAAACCAAGGCTTGCTTAAATCTCTTGTGTATTGCTTGTTCAGCATTGCAAATGACATTTCATGTAGTTGTTTCATGTTTCACGTTTTAGGACAGATCATGTGCTAAATTGTAGGATTTTGAGTGCTGGAGACAGTGGCTCCAAAGTTTGGTGACTGTTATTGTAGTGATAATATAGATCCCTGTGGTTCTTGGACTGTTGTTCAGGGTTCATTGATAGTCAGGTAGACCTGACATTTACTGAGAAAGGTCTTGCTGGATGTTTTTAGCTAATAAATTGATAGCCACTTTCAGAGTCAGCAGGGGAGTCCCTAAACCTCTTAAATATCCGAGTCTTTGATGTAAGAGCCACATTTCTTAATTGTCTAATATTGGGATAACTGTGCTATCAGAGTAGTGACTGATACTGTATTTAGATGTCACTAGGCATAATAAAAATATTAAAATGCAATAATTAACAGGGAGGAAGATGTTATCCCAATTGAAACCAACTTGTTAGCAATAGCATTAATGTTAATAAGTAGATGAATTATTGGCATTAAAAGGTGAAAGTGACTACTATCATCTTTGATAAGTAGAGTGCAGACTGTAGAAATAAAGTTGTCATGAACTTTACATAGATTGGAATGCATCTACATGATCCTTGAAGAACAATCACTGACAGATGGCTGACATCTGAGAATCCAGTGCCTTCCAGATTTGTTATTCATTCCTTTCATTTTGTCAATCTGATAGTGAAATGTTTCTTGTCTCTGTGAGACTCCTTTGCCTAAAGTGGTGGAAAAAAAAATCAGAAGCAGCATGTACCTCATATGAGTTATCTTCTGAAGTGAATTCTATGTACGTAAGTGTAAGATTTATGAGCAACTTAAAATGTGAATACATTCCCAAAATATGTGCTGTGGGCATATATAATCACAGAATCATAGAAAGGTTTGGGTCGGACAGGACCTTAAAGACCATCTAGTTCCAATCCCCTGGCCCTAAGTATGGACACCTTCCACTAGACCAGGTTGCTCAGAGCGCCATCCAACCTGGCCTTGAACACTGCCAGTGATGGGGCATCCGTGTACACCCTCACTCTAAGGTATTTCTTCTTAATATATCTAATCTAAACCCACCCTCTTTGAGTTTGAAGCCGTTGCCCCGTGTCCTATCCCTACATGCCCTTGTAAGAAGTCCCTCTCCACTTTTCCTTTAGGCCCTGTTTAGGTACTATAAAGCTGCTGTAAAGTATCCTAACTGTTTTCCTCAGAAAGAGTTCAGGCCTTCCTTTTCCTGAAGGGCAGTGCTAAATAAAGTCTAGTCTTCACAGTGATAATCAGACAAATTACTGTGCGTATATTCTGAGCTGGATTAGTTAAACTGCGTTGAACTGTGTGGGGGTTCTCATTCAGAATCAGAATAGCCTTTGTTCAGTGTAGCCTGTTTAATTTTTAAAGTAAATTAAAGCAAATGGAATTAATACTACTTCAGTAAAGTAACACCTACAGGTAGGTTCATTGAAATTTTAGCAATTTTAGCTGAATTCACAGCTTAAATTCAGAATTATTTTGCATTAAAGGCTTGAGAATGTAAGTAGGAGTAGGCTGGGCAGATTTTACTAGCTAGTGGTGGTCATCAAACCAGCCTAACTTAGATGTTCAAGGAAACTTCAGCTTCCTCAAGGAACCATGGACAATTGGTACTTTTTTTTTGTGTGTGTGTGTGTGTGTGTGTGTCCTTTTTCTGAGGTCTCTCCTAAAAATCAAAGTATATACCTTGATAAAAAAGATTCTACATCAGACACAGAATACCATGGCATAATTTTACTTAGCAGGCACATTTATTATAGAGGTACTTTATTAAATCTATGCCTTAAGCAAGGCAAGTTTGGTAAGGAAAGGAGACATTCTGTGTCAGATGAACTGGTGCATATGGGGGAAGTAAAGGGAAGCAAGAAGTAAGAAAACTAATTGTAAATTGCCAGTACTGACACTGACTGGAAAGGTTTCTGTACCACTTAGGAGCACTGTATGGTTTGTGTACCTCAGTCTTTTCAAAAAAACTCAAAATGGCTGTGGTGCTTCTTTGAGCAAAGCCAAATTGCTGCTGTTCTGTATTCTGCCCATCACTAATTTACTTTAATATTCTATATCCATTTAAGAGAAAAAGATGTGCATCAAAAGTTCTTTGTATCCTTGAATGTAATTGACTGTGAGTCTTCCATAATTTACAGTAATACAAGATAGTGTGGGTGTCTCTCAGGACATTGTCTCACCAGCCAGTCAAGATTTTTTAACTGTGAACTGCATGAAATGATATCAATAACTTAACTGGGTGACTGCAATATCCTGAGTAATCCTCCATGATGAAGAGCTGCTGCAGTCCTTTGAGATGGGTGGCGGGAGTGTTTCGCACAGGGTAATAGAGTGTTTGGAAAGGAAGAGTAATGATACAGCTGAGACATAGCAGGTAAAGGATACCTTTGCTGAAACACAGGCTTAGTCAGAGCTCTGCAGATGCAGTTAATCAGTTCTATTTCATGATTAAAATTCTGTGATGTGGTGAAGGATTCACTATATTCACTAGAGGCTCTTGGACCTTTTCTGGTACAGTGAAAAAGAAAAGAAACTGATTGCAAGCTACCTGTGTAACTGGCATAGCATTTCCAAACACAGATTATCCTATTAAAAAAATGTATGTCTTCCATCCATCATTTAGTCCTTTAAGGCAAGCAAATGGAATCTGTGTCATAGAAATCTGTGCCTACTGTCATAGTACCATGTTACAGGTATCACTGCCCTCGTGTAAAGCCTTCCTGTAGACAGGTGGGTTGATGTTGTACACATGTATCATGTGCTTGTTTACATATAGAGAAAAGAGGACTGGTAAAAATCTCATTTTATCCAGTGTATGAGAGTTCTGAGACTACAAAACTGGCTGATCTCCCTGACTTTGCTGTTCACAACTATTTCAGTCTAAAGGATATGTCCCTTTTTCTTTGAGGAAGACAAAGCATATGTGCAGAGCCTGTTCATGTAAATCAAGGCTTCAGGATCAAAACTTCAGAGACAAGCTCTTTATCACAGGAGGACACTTCATCCTATTTATATCAAAGGAATTTTGCCAGCTTTCATGCGCTGTCCTTAATGTGACTCCAAATGCCATATGAGTAATACGTTGGAAACCACATCATTGCCATGTTTTGTTGGTTGAGGATTATTAACAGTGTTCTCATTTCACATTATTTATTTCAGATCACCAGACTATCTCTGTTATTAACTTGTCAGATGTCAGGGGAGCATCAGAAGAAACAGACCTCACTTTTAAAACAGAGGTACTTTCTGAAAGATTAGAAAGTAATGAGCAGTCAATACTGGTGCTTCCGAGAAGAATATCGTGTGAGGTAAGACTTCTAAAATCTTTGGGATAACAGTCACTGTTCTTCTCCTCTTCCTGCTGCAGTCTCATTCATACTGTATCTGCTATTTGTTTCCAAAATTGTCAAGGGACCAAAATGAGAGTGCATCAAGATTGCAGTGGGATTTATTTTGCCTTTGTGTTGCATTCACACTGCAATTAAAAGATTTGCAAGTAAAGTAGTTTGGAGACAGCTCTATTAGAGTTATTTAGCAGCTTGAGTCAAAGTATTACTGTCTTGTGGGCCTTGCACTTTTGAGGAAGCAAGTAATCAGGCACTTCTTGAGAGATACGGAGTTTGTCTTGGCAAGAATCCAGGATGGGTGTATGTATACATGCATATGTGCCCATACCATGAATTACACAGGACTTGTGTGAGCATGGACCTAGACTGAGTTTAAATTAAGTTGGAAATATTTATATGTACATATCTGCATGCATAGCCAGTGGACATAAATGTTCATGTGTGTTTTTAATCAGAGTGGCTGTGAGAAATACATGACAGCATAAACAGAGGGAGTGTGAAATCCAGCACTGCATTCCTTTATATAAGTGAGTGGCCACAATCAAGTTCGGAGGTTGCAGTGTACCTGGAATGTCACAGATTTTGTTTGCTGTCTGTCTTTTAAAGATGACTTACACACATTATTTCATTGTTGAGATCAAGGGAGCATTGTTGAGTTCTAAGGGAGTGATTTTCTCCCTGATTCAGGAGGTAGTAGAGGGCTATTGTCTCACATCACTTGCTGCTTCTGTCTACTTTCACCTTACTGTAAGAGGTTAAGCGAGTCTAAAGTATTTTAGGTTATTCTGATTAGGATGGATATCATTCTTCCAGACTATAAAGTAGAGGGGCCTTAGAAAATTTAACAATTCACTTACATATGCATTTAAAATACTGCTTTAAAATATTGTTATGTAAGCTTAATTTAAAATCCTACAGCAGTTGTGTCATTTATGTAAGCAAAATACTAAATGAAGCAGTGAGATACCATCATATTTTGATAGTATGATTTTTTTGCATGAAGCTGTTGGTAAAGGAAAGTTCTTTCAATACACTTTCAATATAGTGTTACACTTCCAATATAACTTTCTGACGGACTAATGGGAACACATTTTAATTTTGTAGAACCCTGGTGAAATATTCATTCTGTTGAAAGATGAAATAGATGAAGAAACTCTAGAAATTGAATTCATAGCAGGTAATCAACGAATTAGGACACAGACAGCCTCCTGGAACAAGAAGGTCAAATACGTGAAAGCCCTAGGTAAGAAAAATATTCTTTACCTTTAAAAAAACCTGAAAAGTTTCAACTCTCTTCACTTTTTCTGATAAGTATTTTCCCTTTCTGTTATTTTGTGGGTGTTTTGTGTACATGAGTTTTGCACACATAACTTTTAGTAATGCAGAGAAGCAAGGCCTTGTGATTTATGGGAACCTAGGTTCTATTAGATTGGTTTTCTGTGGTTAAATGACAGGTGGCAGTCTTAAAATGTCATTGATTAGTTACAGATTAACATTCTTCAAAATTACTTCCATAAAATGCAAACCTAATATTCTTTTCTTATTACTCTCTTACTAAATGTTTCATTTTATATTTAATGCAGTAAATCTGGTTATACACCTCTCCATAATTCTTACTGATGCAGGAAATAATTTCTTTTCTCTGTTCACATTGACGCCATTTCTCTGTATCACTCATCTTTGCTAGTTCCTAATGATTTTTTCTATTGCTCCATCCATAACTAGTTTGTAACAGTTTCAACTCTTTAACAACAGTTTCTCTTAGAAGATCTGTGCAGATTTAAGGGCCAGACCTATCCCCACTCCTCATGTGAGTTAAGAATTAAAACATTTCTCACCTATATATTCAGAGTATAGTTTGCTATTGGACTGCATGCTGTGGATTCCCAGAGGAACTTGCATGATATTTTATTCTAAAATGATTGCATTATAACCTTAGATAGGAGGAAATACATACACATAGGCTACAATTTTCCACTGTGGCTTCTTGGAGCTATGTTTTGGTAATTCTGTGATCTGATGGTTTCTGTGACTTGGCACTGGTGAGACTCGCAGCAGTCAAGTGCTGTGTCCAGTTCCGGGGCCCATGTTTTAAGAAAGATACTGAGGTACTGGATTATGTCCAGAGAAGTGTAATGGAGCTGGGGAAGGGTCTAGAGAGTAATTCACATGAGGAGTGGCTGAGGGAGCTGGTGTTGTTCAGCCTGGAGAAAAGGCTTGTCGCTCTCTACAACCTACCTGAATGGAGGCTGTGCCAGGTGGGGTTTGGTCTCTTCTCCCACGCAACCAGTGACAGGGCAAGAGGACATGGCCTCAAGCTGTGCCAGGAGAGATTCAGGTTGGACATCAGAAGGAATTTCTTCACAGAAAGGTTTGTTAAACATTGAAAAGGGGTTGCCCAGGGAGGTGGAGGAGTCATATCCCTGGAGGTGTTCAAGAAATGACTGCATGTGGCACATGGTCTTCTTGACAGGTTGGTGGTTGGTCAGAAGTTGAACTCAATGATCTTGGAGGTCTTTTCCAACCTTACTGATTCTGTGATTTTCATCCTGAACACTGTGCTGAGATGATGGCCATGTATGGCCTGAGAGTTCTTTATCATTGTGATGGTGCAGAGAGTTTGTTTTTAGAAACCTGACTGGAAAGTACATAACGGACAGGGAACTTCCATCTGTAACTGGATTTCAGAGAACAAAAGCTGCAGTCCTCCAGCACAGATCTTAAAAGATTCTTCCAATTTTTTTTTTGTGAGAACACTGTTGATCACAAGAATGTCTCTATAGTGGGTGAAGAAGTAAAATGTGAAAAGTAAATGAAATATGAAAAAATTGGCAGAGGGGTGTAGCCCAAGTTTAATTGTGCTTCTTCCATCATTTGTGTTTAATGTTTCTTTCTATTTCAAAATCTGGAAAAGTGGAAATTTGGAAGTATCCTTTTTTAGGTCCACCTGATTTGATGTTACAGGAAAAATGTTGTGTTTTGTTGGTTTTTTTTTTTAAAGAAAGCCCACATTTGGGCAGTTTCCATTTAAGTGATTTAACATGATGTACTATTAGTCTAGTTTCTCTGGCCCTATTACTCTTCTCCATTTTCAGAATTTCCCCTTTTTTCACTGTTTTGTGGGCAGAGTTAGTCTCTTAAGAACACTGTGCTAGTACAATGCAGCAGAATGCCTGGCACAACAAATACTAATGGATTGGGAAATGTGCTCATAAAGTAGGCTTGTGCTGCATGCACACAGCGAGTCTTACTTAAGTAACAGACTACAAGTGCCTCTCTCCTTGGCTTTTACGAGGTAAACAACTGGAATGGATTAATTATACAGCAATTTCTGCAGCCTAGCTCAAATACAATTTTGAGAACCTTGACTGCAATTAAGAAAAATGTTTCATAAGATGAATAGCAGTTGCACTATTTGTGATAAATGAACTTTTCCTTAACATGTAGGCATAAGTGATGCCTTAGGTTTTAGCTTTTTATATTTCTCAAGTTCTGGATCGCTTATTGTATAACTCTGAAGTTTCTTATAGCTTGTTAGCTGCTCTCTTAGGCCAGATAGACACAAAAAAGCTTCTCTGAGCTTGCTATTCAAGGACACTCAGATTGTCCTAGGCCCAAAAGATGTAAACCTGGGCCCCTAGAGAGGTGGAGAAATTGAAGAAATTACACCATTAGCTAAAGTTATAATTGATGAATTTATACTGATATGCGAATGGACCAAACCTATAAAAGTGTGAAGAACTCGTGACTTGTCCATCTCGGGGTCCATTTTGGAAGTAGCCTCTGGCTCCCCAGGGCATACCTTTGAAGGCCTTTCAACTAAATACCTACCTTTATTTCGTTACTCTTGCCTAGTCTCTGTTTCTAGGTAGCTACCCAGGGCATCATAAGGCAGCTGATTATAGGTCATCAGTCTATCAAAGGGCAGCTGGAAATTGTAAGCATTCTGTTTTCATCTCCTTTCTAATGGGAAGCAATACAATAGCTTTGCTTTATACAGATTTAAAGATATGTATTTTCTTTTGTCAGCTTTGTGATGTTAGACTGAAAGACCTGAATAAAAAAACTGACTACACTGAATCATCTGCGAGATGCAAATCCAGTCAGTTCATCAGCTCTATGTTTTTTCTGTGACATTCTCTGTTCTTTTACTCATTCTCCAAGATCTCTGGTCTGGGACTGTAAAATATTTTCAGCTACTGTTCTGATTTGTGTTTTATAAGATTTTCCTGCTGGCCCTGTATATGTTAATGTCTACTGTGGGGGAGTCATTAAGACGACGGCACAGATTGAGTACTATACTGCACTAGAGGAAATTGAACCCATTTTAAAGAAAGTGGCTGACCCAATAGCTTTCACCTGTCAGGTAAGTTGACTTCTCAAATTTTAATCAAAGAAAAATTGAATGTAAGTGCCTAAATGAACTAAGAGATAGTATGCAATTTTTGCTTGCACAGTAGTTTTTTAATGGCTCAGGAGTAGGCTCAAGAGTAGGCTCAGGATTAAGAGGCCTGTCTCTGAGATGTCTTGTTGTAAACAAGTCAGGCAGGAGAAAACAAATTTTCCATTTTCTTGTTTTGTTAAGAGAGTGATGAAAACATCCTTTGTGCTGTATATGCCCAGTGAGCAACATGCTGCATTCCAAAGGTTGAAAATAAGAACAAATATTAGTGAAGTCCCTCTCCATTTAAAGTGGTATTTTTTTGTATATTCTGAAACCATTAGAGACAAGTAATCTTAAACCACGTTGTATTTGGAGGGTCATTATTCATTCACCATCAAACCTAATTTTTCTGGCATAGCTTGTATGGGAGGCAGTGGGTTGCTGTTCATGTAGAGTCCATTTACAGCTGCTGAATTATCATTCATGTGATTTGCTGGTTGCCATGCAGATTCTTTGCATACATTTAGAAAAAATCAGGTTTCGAGCTGTGTTTCAGGTCAGCACAGCAGACTGCAGTGCTCTGCAGCCTGTTCTTTGCCAGTGGCACATAAGAAGTAACAGGAAAAGAAAGCATATATTAAGGATGGAATCTCAAGTATCATTTGTTGAATGGTGGGTAGCCCAAGCAGTCCTTTCATGATCTCTATACTGTAATTGCAAAGCCAGAACAAAAATAATAGTCTCTGCTTCCAGTGCAGACAATCTCATTTTCCTGTGACAAATATACCTTATCTGCCACCTAAGGCATTACACTCACAACAAAAGGATTAATAAAATATGATGTATTGCGTTATTAGTGTTCTATTAAGGATGAGGCTAGATTCCTTCCAAGTACAAGTTACTTCTGTTGTAGGAAAACAGGCCGTTGCACAAGAAAAATAGGGAAACTGAAACAACAAATGTGTTCTTAAATTCTTTATGGTATCCATCATTTTTTAGCCTGTATTTTGAAGTATATCAAAGTAAGCTTCTAACAAGTTTCATTTAAAATTGTATGCATAAGAAATGTGCCATAATGATTTAAAAAATTATTATTAACATGGTAACCTAGCTACCTACAACACACAAGGTATTTCCACTGGAGAATTATTTGTGTTATTCAGGAGTTTGGCCCTTCATTTAACCAGCATGACTAATATTTAATAAAGCACATGCAATTCAAATCATATTCAAATGCAAAAATAATTCTGTACAGAGCAGTAGTGCACACCAGGAAATGCAGCTGTATTGTTACGACTTTGAAGTATGTTTAACAATTCCTCACCTTTACTCACCTGAATAATAAGCAAGGGTTTAAATGAGGTGACACTGCTATATGCTGTTATTTTTATTGTTTTGGTAACTGAAAAAATAATGTTGAGAAAATATTTTTGACTGGGTAAGCTCTACAGTCCACACAATGTCATGGGTACTCTGTGGCAAAGTATACTGATGGTAATTCTTTTGTAAGTATACCTACGTGTTGGAAGATTTGTCTCATTTAATGGTACCTGCTGGGCCACAGGGGGAGGTACACTAACTAGCTAGGTAGCTAGAATTTTTCTGCAAACCTTTAAAATGAGCTCCAGATTTAATGTCAACAAGCTACATCATAAAGATGCCATTTACAGAACATAATTTAACTTAATTTTTAAAATGTGTTCACAAAAGGAAAAACAAAACAGACCTGATACTAATTAGAATTCCCATCAAGTAGCAGGAGTAGTAATAACTTCTATTTAACCAGGATAATTAAAACCTTTGAGACTATCAACTTATTTGCGAAAGTATCCCAGGGCAACAGTCGTTTATCTATGCAAAGTAACAATCAAACACAATGCAAAGCAAAACTGATATAAAATAGAAAAGCTTACAGCAATAAATGATCAAAGCAATATCATTCTGTGGTTCAAAGGAAAGTTCAAGATTTTCACAAGTGCGTGCAATCTGAGAAGTATCTCCTTATTAAAATTCTGTGATGAAAGCAAATGGCTGCATTGGTTCATACCAAAGACACAGTGCTTTGGTAAAATGCTTGCATTGTGTTCTGTATTTTCTTGTCAACCTTTCCAGGTCCTTTGAGGTGCTCCACTTTGTTCCCCAGTAGAGCCAAAGAGATAGACAAAATCCAAAAAATAGGATTACAGCAATCCATTCCTTTTAGTGATGGTCAGGTGAATTCATGTATCTTAGTGGAAGACTATCAAAATATGGTACCACTGCATTTATGAATCTGTTTGTAGAGAACAATTAAAGATTGACATTAGCCAAGGTTTAGATTAAACTTAACTCAAGATTTTATAAATCATGGTTTTGGATAAAATTCTTTGCTACATCTGATAGATTGCAATTTTCTGTTCCAAATTTTTCTGAACCAATATCAGCAAGACATTTTAAACAACCAAATAAATATTTAAAATGTAATTGAATAAATAAATAAAATTAAAGAAGTTTCTTTGTATGAGTTTTGAAAGAAAAAACTGAAATGTTAAAGTAGGAAGAGTTGGGATCATAATAACTGAATCGTAATGCTGAATGGATTTGCTATGAGAATATAGGAATTGGCTAAAGGTCATGATTTTTGGTTCTCTCACTTTCACATAATTCTGCATTC
Organism: Machaerirhynchus nigripectus; assembly: GCA_013397975.1. Lineage (NCBI taxonomy): Eukaryota > Metazoa > Chordata > Aves > Passeriformes > Dicruridae > Machaerirhynchus > Machaerirhynchus nigripectus. The sequence continues at coordinate 452,087 of VZRQ01002217.1, forward strand.
AAGAAACTCTCTTAGGGAGTTTATGTTCTTACAGCAACCTAATGTACAGACTGATTTTAAGGTTTTTATAATTCATAATTAAACTTTTTCATATTTCATGTTTTACTTTACATCAACTAATCATTTCAGCATTCTGCTTGATTTATATTGATTTTTCTCTCAGAGTTCCTACCAAATGGAATTATTGATTCAATTATTTAGTGTTGGGGTTTCCTGGCAGAGATTTATTAGGTTTCAAAAAAAAAAAAAAAAAAAAATTGAAAGTAAGGTCATATCCTTATTACTCAAGTTGATAAGTTCATGTTAGTTTGAGTGACTTAAAATATCTAGAGAGACTGAGGAAGTCTTTATGATAAACTTTGGTTGAATAATACTCCTATGATTCTGAGATACTTGGTATCTTAAAGGAGGTTTTTATCATAGGCATTAAACAGGATTCTAGTTAGAGTGGATATTGGAAAAAAAGACTGCAGCCTTCTCTATGAAAACTTGTAAAATAGCTGTAAGACTTATGCGGTGATATTCTGTATGCATCTCTACCTGATCCCCAGAGATACTTCCTTTGAAACTGTATTTAATATTTCAATCTTCTCAGCCACATCAACAGCTGTTATTTTAAAATATTTCTTTCTTTTCCTCTAGGTATGAAAGCTGTCCATATTCTATCACTGGCTAAAATTGTTAAAAATGCCTGAGTGATTTTTAAACCTAGCCCGTTCTCTTTGGCAGAAGGAATCCAGATATGGAAGTGCATATAAAGTAGTGTCTGATACGTAAGAACTACTGAAAAAGTTCATCTTTACGTAACTGTAACCTTGTTAGTACTGCCAAAGCTAGTGTAGAATATGTTATTTTACTGGCTGTGGATGCTGCATTTCAGTGGCACACATTTTCAGGGCTTGGTTAGCAGGTTTTAAAGAATGTAAGTAATCTCATTCACAAAAGTAGCAAAATATGTGCTTGGTGGTCTCCTTTTTCAAGGATGTTTTTGGAAGCCCAGGTGTGATGGTCAGCACTTGGGGCTTTTCGGTTCGCAGCTGTGTCCTGTTGCTCTGAAAAGGGGCAAGGGAATAGAGACAAGTGGGGTGGTGGTACTGGGATAAGCAGTAGTGCTTGCTGAAGGACTTTACTACTGGACTGGAGAATAGTTGGCTGCGCTTCAGAGAGTATGGGAAGAATTGCCTCCAAACTCACTAGCTTAATTCTGAGAGGCTGCAAGGACACAGGGTGAAACTAGCACTATTGCCTCTCTTCTCCAGCATTGTAGATCTTGGATAAAATGTGGGCTTTCTCAAACTCCTCAGTGGCTCAGAGTTCTCTTGCAGGCTGCTTAACTTCAAGTTCAACTTTAAATACAGTTCTGCTTCTGTTGGCTTTGGTGAAGCTTCCCCAGGAACTTTAGGTTTGTAATGTTGGTGAGATTTCTTGGGAAGCTTTTGTGGGCCTATAGAGGTCTGTCTAGGGCTTGTTAAAGTACGGAAACACAGCATACTTTGAGTCTGTGTGTGCTCTGGGGCAGGAATGGGCAGTAAAGTAAAAGTCTCTAAACTGAATTGTTTCTTGGGGAGGTGACCTTTATGATATTGATGCCTTAGGTTTTAACTTTTCTATTTTTCAAATCCCGTACGGCCTGGTGTGTAACTCTGAAGTTTCGTGTGGCCTGTTAGCTGCTGTTCTCTCATGCTGGTTAGACATAACAAACCCTCTCTAGGCTTGCACTTCAAGGACACTTTGTTGTCCCAAGACCCAGAATATGTAAACTAAAAGCCTGTGAGAGGAGGGGCGAACTTGCGGTAGTTACATCATTACCTGAAATTATAATTAGAGAATTAACCCTGATATGCAAATGGACCAAACTTATAAAAGTGTGAAGAACCCGTGACCCAGTGTCCATCTTGGGTGGAGCCCCTCCAAGGCTTTACACTCTTAAGGTGTACCTTTGAAGGCCCTTCAAATAAACACCTATTTTTATTCTCTCTTTCTTGTCTAGGCTCTGTTTTCAGGTAGCCACTTCAAGGCATCAGTATGGAGCTGGGTAGTGGAGAGTGGCCCTGTTCCTTGTTCTGTTTTGCTATTGTTTTAGCTGTTACCTTCACATAAGTGCTGGAACAGGCCCTCCCATATGTGAGATAAAAGACATAGCTGCCCTTTGTTTTTTTCTTAATAAACTAATCCTTTTTTTCCTTTTGTATCTTTGTTGAAGAGTAGCAGAACAAAGCTCCTCGTTCCGGTTTAGTTAATGATAAAGCTGGTTAAATTATTGCTTAAGCCTTCAGATTTTACATCCCAGGAGTAAGAGGTAAAACAAAAAGTTGAGGTGGAAAACTTGAAGCAAACTGCACTGGTAACTTTGTATAAGTAGTGTATTGTTCCTGACTTATAAATCATAGAAATGGATAAGCTGGTCATTGGAGGGAAGGCCTGTTGAAGTTTTAGAAATTTTGCTACAAGTTCCTGAAACTCTTCTCTGTTCAAGAACTTCCTCCATCTCAGGTTATGAAGCACCGTTTTATTCCACATAAATTTGGTTGTCTGAGAGTGAAGTAAAATCTATACATTCATAAGGCATTCCTTCCATAGATTTCTGACTGACTAAAAGGGATAAGGAAGGGTCTCAGCTCATATTATTAAGTAGAGATTTGTAGGCAAGATGTCCCAGAATGCTTGCTGAAAAGAGACTGTAGAGTGCGTATTTGTCTTGGATACACAGTACAGTTTGAAAGGATTCTGTCGGAAATTGCTCCTCTGGAATTTCAGGGCGGAAGATAAGAGTCAGATACTGTCGGGGTGGGTTTTGTTTGTTTGTTCATTTTCTTTTGAGCAGAGAGGGTTCAATAGGTAGCACAATGTGTTAGGGGTATCCCCGCTATTTTAAATGGCGATTGAAAATATTTCTTCAAGTTTAGTTTGTCTAGAAGCCCACTTAAATTCTTGTTCTCCGCATAGTGTGATATCTACTATACAGTTACTTCAGTGAGTACCAGTGGTTTTGAGCCTCTTTCTTCAAGACACAGGATCTGCCATATATACCTATCTGAGCCAGTTCCTGTTTTGGTACTTGGTTTTGTCCTACTCGAGACTGAACTCTATTAAGGTAGTGTAATGATAACATACCTAAGAAGACCTACTTGGAATAAGAGAGAATAGTATGGTTTCCTAAACGAATTTTTATTTTCTTCCTCTTAATAACTTGTAAACATTTTGTTGTTATTCATGTTAACAGTTTGGGGGTTTTATAGATATTTGGGAGGTTTTGCATATGCTTTCTGAATTCACATTAAGTCTTGTACTCAGGTTAGATCTTTGTTCTAGAACAAGCCTCGAAGATCTTTTTTCCTGGGTGGAGTCTTTTATGAATGCGTATTGCTTTGCTTATTGAAGATTAATGTATGTAGTCATAATTATTGAATAAAAATACAGAGAATGTAATGTGGCAGCACAGAAAGGGAGTGAATTATGAAACGAAATGCAGTGGATTTTATCTGTCTTAATATTGGAAGGACCAGGGTTAATTATGGGAAAAATAAACCATCATGTTGTTAGCTTCCTACCTGCACAAACTTCTCTTCTAATTCTTGGTAGGAGTTGGATGAAAATTATATCCTGCCTCTGCATTCAACATTTTCTGATCACATCATACTTACTTTTCTTATTCCCTTTTAACAGTCTTGGGAACTAAAACTTTATGTTTCATAAGTAGATCCCTCTGTCCTTTTCTCATCAGCATGTCAGTCATAGACATGCTTTTTTTTTTTCCCCTCTTTTTAAGTTCATATGCTGAGCATGTCTGCAGATGTTCCCTTTTAGTGATCCCAGAATTGTCTTGACCCGCTCCAGTCCAGCTGTGGGAAGGCAAACACAGGGCTCCTGTCCCTGAGCAGAGTAAAGCAACTCCCCCTGAGCTCTTCTCTGCCGTGGCTGAGCTCCTTTTGGTGTCCAGTGCAGCACAGACTGGACTAGAGCTGCAGTACTTGGTGTAAGATATCCTTACTCTTCAAATCTCTGTAGTCAGGCTGCTCTTGTCAGGCCAGGCAAAGAAATATTTAATTATAGCCACCTTGAAAATTGTTAGGCGTAGATCTTGACCTTCTGTCTAGAAAGAGGCACTCAAAAATCTCCTGGCAGTCAGTGAGGATTTCCCTTGTATAAAGACTATGTGTTTAGTAGGAAGCTGATCTCTCTGGTTGATACCAGTTTCTTGTTCTGTCAACAATGTTATGTGTTGGCTGATGACACTGAAGCTGTTTCCTACCTAGACAAGTCCCCAATCTTAATGTAAAAGTTTTGGGTAACAAAGAGCTACTATAATCTTTAAACTCACCCTGAATTACTTGAATTGTAGTAAAACATAAATCTTCCTGTCCTTACACTTCATCCAGAAGTTTTTAAGTCATGGCTGGACTTCATATGTTATAATATGTGTTTATGTGCAGCTGGGTCATATTGTCATGATTCTTTTGTATTAAAATATCTCTTCTATAGTTCTCAAAAATCGTGCTGCTCTTACTTAGAGTTTGCCATAAGACGGTTTTGAGTAATTTGATTCACCAGCAGTCTGAGGATAGGTTTGAAAATACATATGCAACAAATGCACTAACATTTTTTCTGTTTTTCCTTTCTTTTAAGCAGGCATTGAAGTTTTCTTCTGTAGAGAAGGTAGACAATGTTCTGACTTCATTATTGAGAAGCAAAATATCTACTTATGAATTCAGCCCATTCCAAAGTGAAGAAGAGCACCATCAACAAGCTAGTGAGTCACTTATTCTATATATTGATTTTTATTACTGATGCTATGGTTATTACTTAAAAATGTTAATAAGACAGTCTTTAGGTATTGAAAGCCTCTAGTGAAATGGAAGAATACATAATAAAGACAACATAAAGAGGAAAGATGGGAGAAAGAGTTCTGTAAATCATTGTTTCGTGACTCAGTACTTTGTATTTATACTTCTCTGGATTTTTCATCAGCTTTGGATTAACTGCAAATTGACAGCTTTACATCTGAGCAAATTTTTACTTACAGAGAAAATGGGTAGTAAGAGTCATGTGGCGATGCCTGTACATGATATGTTTTTTACTAATTGCTCTTCTGCAATGCAGTTTACACTTTACTTTTTCCAAAAAAAGTGAAGAATTTCCTCTATCTGAAGAGAATGGATGGCTTTTGGTCTTAGAACAGCACTAAACTTCTCCAGTCACTTTTAGTACCTATGCACTTAATAGTTTCCATTACTTCAGGCAAAAGGATAATTTTATTTTTTTTAATTTTTAAAAGACAGCATCCCAGTGAGTTAGAATTGGGTTTCTCTATAAAGTAGACACATTATATGCACAATTCAGTCATGCATCAGCAGAAGCTACTGTTAGTACCAAGTGGAGGGCCCTGTTAGGGATTAAATTACTAGAGATTCAGATTGGTTTGCAGGATACCAAGAGTGTGGTTCTTTAGCTTGTGTTTTGAAAGCATCATTATGATGTTATTTCAAATGTGTGTTAAACCTCAGCTTTTCTAAGAAACTTTTGGGGAGAAACTTAAGAAAATGTTTCCCTTCTAAAATACTTGAGAAAGATATATTCAAGATGCTACCTGACTTCTGCTTTGTGCAGCTGGACTGTGGTTTTGAGAGAAAAATAAGCTCTCTACAAACAGTATAGCATACCACTTCTCATAACCAAATACAAACAAGTTTTGAAGGTAGCTCTACTGGGATTGCCATCATGTTTCCTTTCCTTTTCTTTGTCGATGCAATTCACTCCGCTGAATTTGATAGACATGATTGAACTTGTAATGTAAAAATAAGCTTAAATGTCAAAGTGAGTGGAAGGAAATAAATGAGGCACCTGTCCTTGACATTTTCTGGGCGAGACTACAGTATGGGGGTGGATAAGACACATTCAAGAGTCTTTCCCAATGTGAAATGTTATTTGATGAGCAAAAGATTTTTTTGCTTCTCTAGTAACTATTAGATCTGCTGATGTTTTTGAATACTGAGAATAATGCTAACCAGCCTGCTCTGGCCCCAAAAAAGGCCTGTATGTTTCAAGAGCAAGTTGACTGCTTCAGCCAAGTAGTGACCTTAAAATGCACTGGGTTGATGTATAGCCCAAAAAGAAGGTACAAAGTTAGATGTCTAGATTCTTCATGAAAGAAATAAGTGTTTGCAGAGCTGGAAGCACTCAGAATGTGGGAGGCTTAGATTCTGATCCTTCTTCTGCCTGGAAGTTATATAAACCTCCTGTGTCTTTGACTCCCTTAAAAGCATCCTAAACAGGCACTAGACATGTCCAGTAGCAAATGAGAGGTCAAGCTTTCAGCATGAGGCATAGATAAGAGAAGCCTTTCTCTGTGTTGTTCTACATGGATGCTTTATTTGAACATTCTTGCTGGCACATCAGGGTACAGCTGATAAATTGCTGCTCTTGAAAGACCTCGATAAGACCTCAAAATGAACCAAGAATTAAGAGCTTATGATTAATTTATTGGGTAACTAATGAATTGCATGGTTTGAGTTCTCACAAAGTGTGCAGCTGTGTGATTAAAAACTTGTGAGTGTAAAAGTAAATATAAAAGGCATGTGATGTAATTAAATTAAAACGTAATGTGATGCTTTCATATGCAGACAGTGGTTTAGATCAAAACATCATGAGTTGCATGTTTGCTTACATAATTTTTTAGGAGCCACTCCCATCCCCAAAATGGCTGTTCAGCTTTTTTTTAGTATGATAATGCAGTATTTGTGAGCAGTGAGTGTCTAGGCTGGTAAAGTCAAGACAGGCGACAAAGGTGCAGAAGGTTAACTGTGATACAGATGAGAAAGATAAATGCAGACTGAATAGAAATCACTGGAAAATATTGTGTTTAACAAACAGCATTAACTGAGAGACAGAGCCAAGGCTTGTCTGGGAGTTTTAGTGGTGGTGTCATGCCTTGTGGAAGAATGTAACTAAAGGTGGAAGTACTGTGTGAAATAGTGTACATTCTATAGTGAATTGATTTCAGGTTGTATTGTATGTAAATTATTCCTTTATATTCTGGTAATAGAATCCAGTCAAAGCATACTAACAAATCCAAACTCATATTTCAAAATATTTCTTGAGGAATATTTTTCTTCTTGGAAAGCCCTGATTCTGCTCCTGAATCCTCAGATTTGGGAATTCTTGTTGCATTGATTCGTGTCCAAGAAATAACAATTTACTTGAGGAAAACCTGTTTCATTTTCCACTATTAAATGATTTTCATTTTTTACAAGTTAGCTATTACTATTTCTCTGATTAAACTCAACTATTGATGCTTATGGAAAGTCCTGAACTTGCTTTTTGTCACCTAAAACTGGTAGCAACATAGCAAATCATATTCTGATTTCTGTAATTTTTTTTCAAATTGCAACATCTCTCCCAAAAGAAGAAATTGAGTCTGGGTTTTCAGCTTCTAGCAAAATAATGGGGGAGGAAAAAGGTATTGGTATTGGTGCTGTAGAAGTCATCTTAGGTACCTATTTAAATTGCTAAAAAAACCCAACATGTCCTGTTTCAAAAATTTGGGAAATAAAAGAAGGATGTCTTACAAGATGTGCAGAAGTATCACTGTAGGCTGCTCTGTTTCCTTACTGCAATTTTATGAAAATTCCCGCAGGCTAAGACTATGCTACAATACAGCAATATTAGATTTTATGCTCTGTTTTATAGCTGAGGTTTTCCAGAATTCTCTGCAGAGAAGAGAAGGGATTATGACAGGACAAAACATACAAAAAAACCCCCAGCAATTGCCTTTACACCTTGTGTATGTCAAATAGAACTTTAATTAAAAACAAGCGCTGGCCTGAATGTTAGTTGAAAGTTGAAGCCATCCTAAAGCACTTAATGTGCCTACTTGAGGACTTTCTGTTTAACCTTTCATTCCAGCTTGTGATCATCAGCTAACTAGTTCTTAGTGTAGGTGCCAAACAGCCACAGCATTTCTCTGTTAACATTCTCCATTAAAGGACTGATACTGAGTAAAAGCTGTTCACTTCCAGTTACCCTAATAACCACTACTTTTGCTCAGTTCTGTATTGTTAGCTGAAATGTACCAGTTGTTCCAGTTTCACAGCTGACAAAATTTCCAGCATTTTCACCAATTCAGTGTGACAAACTTGCAAGTTCAAGAATGGTATTTTCTGCCTGAAGCACGTGGGCTTTCAAATAACTACAGCCTCTTCCTACTGTGTATAATACAGAACTTCACTTAAAGTTAGTAAAACATGGTATGATGGAATTTTCTTTAAAGCAGAACATCTAATTTGTCTTAAGAGCTCACTCAATTTTGAGAATTGGCAATTAAGGAACGCTTACAATTTAAAAAACAAACAAACAAATAGATCTTGTAGTGGACTTTTCTTACCTGTTTTTTTGACAGTGGTACCCATAGTCATCATTGATTTCTGCTGTAGAACCTGGTGGAAAGAGAAAAGTTCTTCACCTTTTCTGAGTGGCTTGGGAGAGGTTCGAACAGCTAGTGGTGTCTCTTTTCAGAATGAGGGCAAAACAGAAAGACTAGGAGGCTTCAATAATCTCTTTTGAGGTTGTTAACCTTACTATATTTCTTAAGTAAGTACATATTTGGGGGAGAAATTTCTGAGAGGCCAAGTCCAAGGACATCTTTTTCCCCTCACTGCATGGGAGGCAGTGCTATTAACTTGTATTATTAGCTAATTATTGTTAGCTGTTATTAGCAGAGAGTGACTGCTGGTACCAGAGCTGCATACAGAAATGGTCATTGAAATGTTGCTGAAGTTGCTGAAACAACAGCAGCCATCTCCACTGTGAGTACAGCATTTACCAAGACAGCAGTCATACCAAGGTGGCCTCAAGAAGTTCAATGCTTTGGGGGATTTTATCAGCGAGACTGAGACAGTTTGGCCCTTGAAGATTGCATCCTACTTTGTGTGAGTGCAGGGTGCTGCCCATTGAGTGCCTGAAAATCAGAGTATTGAAAACTGTCTTAAGTTCATGGAGCTCAGTCATCTGAGGGGCCTCACAATGACTTTTTGCCTTGTGTCACAACTTGATGCCACCAGGCTTCAGGTACACAAGCAGAAGAGTCTGAAACTGTCCATTGGAACCACTTACTTCTTTTTTGAGTGTTATGTAAAAGATCTCACTATACCACCAGTGTTGCATTTAAAGTTTTCATGTGTGAAGACAACCTTTTTTTCCTGCTTACTACAAGGTGCAATATAAAAAAAAGGTTTTTTTAGGAAATCAATTTATTAATTTCCTTTTTTTCTATCCTCTATGGCTGGCTGAGGTATTTAATTTGTTAATGATGTAGTTTCATGTAGTGTTAAAAGTATGTAAGCATAGTGCCTGAATATCAAACTCAGCTAGGGAGGAGTTGAGTGGTAACCAGAAAAAACAGCTCAAGTTCAAGGAGCTGAAGGGATTTTGGAATACCTGTTTTGTGTTAATTTAAGAATGCAGGTATGCATTCTAGGCAGGTATATGCCTGCCTAGAGCTGGCTTGCGAATATGACCTACTCTTCTTCTCTTTCTGTTGGTGAAGAAATTGTACCATCCAGTCCATTGGTAATACAGACTTGATTCCCCTTTCAGGTTTGTGACCAATTTTTGGGGGGTTTCATTAGTATGAGTGGAAATTCATTTGGAGCATGTTACTAATACTGTGTTAAGGCTCTTTTTACTGACTGTATTTGACCTTCTAGTGTCTCCTAACAGGGTGCAAACCATTGAGTAAAGTTCATAAAATTTACTCTCGTTTAAAATCACTGCTTAATGCCTGTTGCATTGGTGGACATCTAAAAAAAATAAATAGCAAAACCCAGAAGTACTAAGAAAAGCAGTTGTACCATTTGTGGAAGTTTTTTTAAATATTAGCTCAGGTTTGAACACTTTTTTAAAGAGAATCCTATTTTTTCCTACATTTAGAAAAGTCTAGACAAAAATAGGAAGTCCAGTGCATATACTCTGGGCTAAAATTGATAGTTCTTCAAATGACAGAATCAAACCAGTTTGTGGAACTTTAATTAAAATGTTGAGCAATATTGAGTAGAGAAGTTGTGTAGCATCTGCTTGTCTCAAAAACCTTAACTGCTGTGCAGTTTTAAGATTGCCTATTGTAGCCCAAAGGATTTTAAAGCACACTGCAAATACAAGGGAATATAAACTACAACACATACCCTTCTTGATGGAAGCTCAACCTGACAAGGCTTCTAAAACAAGTGACTTGATTTACACAGGTGCTGTGTATTTACAGTTTCTTGATTAGGTTTTTCTTTGCCTGATGGAAATAAAAGTCAGGCAACACTCAATTTGTTTAAAAATCAGTTTAGTGTTGTTAATGGGACTTTTGACTAAAATGTAGCCCACTCAAATACCTTGTGTCAAAATAATATTGGACTGGGATAGTGGTGGAATATTCTTTGTCCAAAATGCAGTCAAGAATATTGTTTTTCTCAGTTAGTACTTAGCTATGCCTATTCCAAAAACTGCTCTTGTCCCTTATCTAATGATGGGGTGAGATTTTACTCTTTCCCATATTATCATTCTGCAGGAGCAAAAGGGGTGGGCAGGGGTGGTACACAAATTCATTACTACTGAGCCAAATTTCACTATGTAGAAGAATGTAAGAATTAGAAACTTTGTTTAAGACCGGCAGCTAAGAGATTTCCAGAAGGACTCGTAACTTCTTCCAGCACACCATGGGCTGAAAATGTGCTGGCTAACCTGTACGACAGATGATGAAAGGGATATAAAATAAAACTCAAGAAAGATAGAAGAAACTGTAAATTCCCAAGCTATAGTCGGGGTGATGCCATGATGATTTTTTGCCTCTTTTATATACCCTTTTATACATCTTTTATGTATCCTTAGTGCTTTTAGTCCACACACTTGTAATTCCCCAAGTCTGATAACAGCTTAGACCCGAAGTTCCATTAAGCCAAGAGACCAAACATCTTGGAAACGTTGCAGTTGGGTCAGAAAGCCCCAGACACCAAGGTCCTCTCCAGAACACATTCTGTAAACCAAGATAGGCCCATCCAGGGGGAAGGTTCCTCAGGATGGGGGCTTCACTTGAGCCTCTCACTGGGGACTCTTTGATAGATACGCTAATTTGCAAGGTCTATAACTGTATACACAAATTACCATGTTTGCATTCTGGGGTGCATTTTGGTCCCTTTTACCTGGATGAGGTGCACCTGAGGATCCTTAAATAAATACTGAGGTAAAGCCCTTTTTTCCCCTCTAACCGTGTTTGGCTTTTAATCTTAAGACCAGCAAAGAGCAACACCAGATGGGAGACACATAAAAATATACTGAGGAAATTTTAAAGTAGAATAGCTGGGTTTCTAACAATGCAATTGTTCAATATTGTAGTACCAGGAGGTGTGACTCTGATGCCAAAATCCAGTTTCTCAGACAACACTGTGACCTAGAAGCAGGTTAATGTGTTATCTCTACCAGAAAACCTAATGGAAATGTTAATAAAATAAGTTTTCTGTATTGTGAAGTCTGGCTTTATGAGTTTCTTGTAGTTTTTTGTAAGAGTCAGCAAACCTGGTTAAGACGGTAACTGTTTGGGTATGGATGAGTAACTGACCAAAACAAGGAGGCAGGCAATTGGGAAAAATCTTTTTTGGTATTGATACAAAATATTCAGGGTAATAAGGAAAAGGGCTAATGGGGGGCGGGGAATGAGAGATTTAATAATTATGCAGTAAAATGTCAGATGATATTCATTACAGGCAAAACTAAAGTGATGCAAGTGAAAAAAAGCAGTCCTATGTTATCATCCAAAATGAGAGGATTTGAGAAGGCTATTAGTACTGAGGAATAAGACCACGCAGTTCCATGATAACATCAACTTGTTGCTAGGCAGCAGATCAAAAAGCTAATGAAATACTAGGAATTATTAGAAAATGAATAGAGAACAAAACAGGACATAATTATGGCAATGCATAAATTACATGGCTCACCCAAAAGTTGAGTATCATGTGCAGCTCTTCTCCTGTCATCTCAAAATAATTACATTAGAGCTGGAAAAGGTTGAGGAGAGAGCAGTGTGTGTGGCAGAGCTGGTTCTCTGTATGGCCCAATTAACTAGACTGGAGCTCTTCAAGAAAGAAATTCTGGGAATGAGTAAATCACTAGAAGTGCATAGAGGGCAGACAGGGATGGAGAATAAGATGAATTAGGGACTGTCAGTTGAACCTAGGAGGAGCCAGGCTCAAAGCAAACTAGGGGAAGCATTCCTTCATGCACTGAATAGGAAAGACTCTCAGGGTGCAAAAGGTTGATGGTGCCTGGGGCAGGCTGGATGCATGCTTGGAGAAGAGATAAATTGCATGTTGATTTATAGACAAATTGGTAGTCAACAAACCACAAATGATCAGAAAGTAGAGTATGAATGCAGAGAGAAGTATTGTTTATGCTTGAATTATCTTTCTTTGTTGTTGTTTGTTTGTTGTCTGTAACTTGTGGTCACTCATAGAGTTAAAATTCAGGAAGATGCTGAAATGATAAACTGAATGCCCCAGTTCTCCAATGTAAAAATAGTTTGTGATAGAAATTATTATCATATTATTTCAGATAAATCCTAAAAACTGTTATCTAATACACTCATGTTTAAATTCTCTCTTTTTCATTACAGGGATAAGCAAATTTTTCCAAGTCTCTGGTAGTCATGTGAATTTTCAGAAATTATTTTTAATATCAAAACATAGCATTACAATCCTATAAAAATGTCCCACTCAAAAATATTCCACCTAAGCAAAAGCATGTCTTGGCTGTAGAGTTTTTGCCCTTTGTAAGAAAGCTTACTTCTCAGTAGAACTAAAGTGCTTTAAAATCTGCTAGGATAAAAACGAGATTTCTCAGTTGCACCAAAGGCTCCTTTATTGATATATGTATAGGAACTGTAAAACTGTTAATTGTAAAAATAATTCTTTGGGTGTTATCTTAATATTGGCATCTTGATAACTGTGATTCCATAGCACTAATATTCAAAAGACTTTTATAGATGGTGTTCTATAAAAGCAAAACTTTTGTTTATTAAGACTTTGTTTCTGTTATACAGACAGCCATTTGGAAGAATTTCCTACCCTACTTCACTGTGCAGCCAGATTTGGCTTGAAGAACCTTGCAGCATTTCTACTCAGTTGTCCAGAGGCCACACGGGCTTGCAAAATAACCAATAAATATGGAGACGATCCAGAAAGTATCGCGAAGAAGCACGGGCACAAGGAGCTAAGAAAATTATTCAAAGAATTGTCAGTAAGTCTCTATGCTTTCCATATGTCATCTGCAGCCAGGGAGCTATCTATGATGATGTACTGCTGAGATCCCATAGTATCACTTCTCGTAAAGCCTAATACGTTGTAGTCCTTCTGTCTGAAAATATTGTTGTACTCCAGTCTCAGAAGGAGGGGTCAAAACGGGGTACAGCCACTTTCTTTGTGCACTGACAAGTGTCAGAGTGGAGATCAGAGGCTTTGTGCTGCTTGAATTTTAGGCATGTGATGGAAAGGAGAACAGTGAGCCAGAAGTACCTCATGTAGCCTGGGTAGATGGGTGCTTTCAGCACCCTAACAATGGTTATATTGTAAGTAGTCCAGACCAGCTGTCTAGAGTAGGAGATAAAGACTTCTTTAAAGGTCACTTTAAAAGGGACTACTAGCTCTCTTAGCATTGCCATTTTTCACCATTCAAAAAAGAGTTGTTTCCCTGCCTTGCCTGTTCTTGCCACTGTGAAGGAAGGGTAAATTTTATCACCCTTAGATGGAGTAAATCTTTCTTCAGCTGGTTATGCAGGAGGGGTTTGGGGCAATAGTTGCCCTTCCACATGAAAGGTAGTAGAAAAATAAGGGTCTCTGCATAGTTGTACCATGCAAACTATTGGAAATAAAGCCTAACAAAATTGCAGTAAAAAAGCAATGTACTATAGTGACACTTGAGAGCTTTAACCTATTTTAACTCTTTTTGTGCTAACTGTAACATGTGCAGATATGATAATTCTACAGTTTTTTATACTGCAGTTGAGATCAAATTTAACTGAAGAAAATATGATCCTCTTTCCAATCCAGCGTAAAGCTGTCCACAAAACCAGCCTGTCTTCCTGGATCACCATGTTAGTAATTTCGCATTTAACAATTTCTGACTGCTCTAATTGTCTCATAGTCATCCTTACACTGGTCAGAAGTCTCCTGCCAGTAGCAGTCCGATGTGTAAGGTCAGGTTTTTCAGTTCTTGGAGTTTACCACTTTGACTTGAGGAGAATGGAACTGTATTCCCTAACCTCCCTACCTGTGTATCTGGCTAGGTTCTGTCTCGGTATGGTCAGAAACTCCCAGTAAAGCTGTGTCTAAAGAATTGGTAAGAACAGGCAGATTATGAACAAGGGGATCTCTAACTCTTGGTGAAATACCTTGATTTCTTTTCTAAAGTGGTCATCTGAGCTGAAGGGTTGAAACATGGATAAAAAACCATTTTGGAAACTTGGTTTCTGTTGATAATTTTTCACATTTAATGATAATGATTAATTCCATAGGACATTTATTTTTTACACTAATGTTGTAGAAACTCAACTTCTGATGTGTCTTTGTTGTGCACTCCACATGGAACTGGAAGCTTCAGAAAATGGGTAATTTTGTTTTTGTCCTAATGCACTCATGCTCTGTGGTTTGGGGCTTCTGCAAGGGGAGACAAGCATGCAGGGTACAGGCAGACTCAGCTGATACACAGAGAGTACATTGCATTTCTACAGTCTTTTCACGTTTTAATAGACTTTGTCAGTGATGGAACAGTGCTTGTGAGGGTGATATATTTCACTCTAAAAAGCGTGTAAGGTGTGTGCATAACTCTGGTTAGCTTTTCTTTATTAGTGAGGTTATTAACTGTCCTAAGAAAATCTAAGTATAAATTTGTCGGTCTAAAACATACTTAAAATGGCAGCTGAGTTCTACAATGTAATTTTTCGTTGAAACACCTCTTTGATGGTATATACCTGCTATTGTTTGCACGTAGACAGTTAACAGTAATTGTCCTGTGCTTTCCCAAGTGTAAATACTTACACCAGTACTGAAGTAAAAACTACTCTATGGGCACTGTAAATGTGTGTAGTCTGGATAGGACGTGCAGTTGTACTTCCTGTTTTCAGTTGATTCAAATGGTGTGGCTTAGTAATGCAACACAAGTAAAAATCTGAGCATGCTTCAAGTCTGCCACATGTGTAATACGATATTATAGAAATGTTAGCTCCAACCACTAGAAGAAAAATGGCTTATTTGTTTCCCCTGTAATAGTGCACTTAAGCACAAAAACACCTACTGTACCTCTGTAATTGATGGGAATGTGGAAAAGAAATATTTGCATGGCTCTGAGCCAAGAAGAATTTAGTTTAACCATGTTCCTGGAACTTCCCATTACAGCTGTAGTATTGAAATTGCTTATTTATTACAGTAGAAGTACTTTTGCATTTGGCATGCCTCTCACTGTTTTAAAAGTGTTGCTTGTGTTTGGCTATTCCTTTAAGAAGTAGACCCAAAATACACAGAGTAATTCATTGCCTCTATCCTAAAGAGCAATAGGGTTCCAGAAGAATGAATGCATTAAAACATCCATTTAGTTTGTCCAAAATCTTGCAAAGTGTCTTTCATTTGCTGGAGAAAGACCAAAAAAAACCCCAAAAGTGTCAATTTGGGCTGGAGAATTTTTAGGGGAGTAAGAATTCCCTGAGATAATTAGAGAGAGAGCATCAAAAGATGAAGTGGCAAAAACTCAGCTACTGTTTCTACCTTCAAGCCCAGGGGGCTGTGCAAGGCTGTACAGCCCTTTTTGGTGTCTGCTGGGCAGATCAGTGCTCTGGTCTTTTAGTTGCTGCTGTTTTGCTGGTGAGGCCCTCCAGCTTCCCTGTCCAGCAGGCTTAGTGGAAAGGTGCTCAGGGCTTTGTTGGCAAAAGTGAGCCATAGGAGCTGGCTGGCTTGCCCACTGGGTCATCCGCATGGCAAAAGTTGCCTGCCCTTGTGTAAAGGGAAAACCTCTTTTCTGAAGCTGGACACTGACAGTGTCAGTGTGGGGAGTGTTACAGCCACAGAACACAGATCTGGAGTCCCTGGTGGGCATGCTGGGAGCTGGTCTCCTGATGTGTCAAAGCAAAGCACAAGGGAAGGATCCCACATCATGAGGCATGCTCCTCAGCTATATGAATGTGGAGGGAAGAGATTTTTCTGCTTTTAGTACCACTGTTAAGTGCAGTGTCATTAAATGCTAAAACCTCACACCCATTAGGATCCTGTATGTATTTGTACTTCCACAAGTGGTAGTGTCTGCCTTCTGTCAGAAATCCTGCATTTCAAACGCTCCATGAAAATGTCTTCTCTGGTGAGGGACACTATATTTGTATTAAAGTACTAAGTTGGTGAAACTGTGTCTAAAAGAGTATTTAGTGGGAATTATAATGAAACTCAGTTTCAAATGTGCCAGCACTTTTTAAAGCAATTTGTATTTTTTGCATTTTACCACAAAGCCACCTCAATGGGCATTCATTTCTAGTTTCTGCATGTTTCATTATAGTTTCAATGAAGTAATTCCCTCTTCATAAAAGAGGGATATCACTTAACATTCTGTGATAACATCCTGAATTGTCAGTCTTTTGGTTTTTATTCCTCTATAACTTCAAGTATTGGAGTGTTTTCCACAATTGCTTTAAGGCTGCTTCGGTTGAATCAAGTGTGTCAATTTAAAACTAGTAAGAGACATTTGGTAGGAATACTGTCAGGAGTCCTTGTTTCAGTGTATCTGAGTCTTTTGAGGTTCAGTTGATCCAGCTGAGGCTCAAATGCCAGTAAGAAATGGTTTCCATTAGCCTCAGGTCAAAACATATCTGTAGTCAGCTGTTACAGTACCTGTGACAGGTAGTAAAGTGGCAGTAGTTTTCTGGGATATCGGGGCTCTATTTCAGGTGTTTGCCTTCTGCATATGCTCTGTCTCTGAAAGCTGCTTTGACATGAGCTTGTTCTTCTGGCCACCAGCTGTGGCTTTCAAAATCTACATAAAAATTCTACCTCCAGATTATAAAGAAATCACTTAAATTATGTTCTTATTCAGCACACAAAGGAAGACTTAAAAAAATAATGCTTAGAAATGTTCTCTCATCTAGGTGAGTAATGAGGGGAGTATATTCAATTTGTGACCTGACCATTTAAAATTAGAGGTGACACTGGTGGCCAGTTCAGGCATTTGTGCTTTGACATGGGCGTAATTCTTTGTTCCAGAACTTTGGGTTTCTAATTTCTAGCTTCTTTTAATAAGAGCTGTGTAGCTGAATGTGTCATAGTTAGGAAGATTACTGTGTACCACTGTAGTATACATCACAGGTTCTAAAAAAGACACAATTCAGGAAGTGTTTTATTGGTTGGTTAACGCAAATACTTTCTGATTGCTGGCTTTGGCCTTGAAAGCAGATTCCTAGGGGTGGCATAAACATTTAAATATAAAAACTGAAACGTCATTTCATGTTGTCGCCACATATTTGAGACAGCACAAATTAATTTTTATATTTGAAATACATGTGTCTTCTGACATTTCAGAATTGGTTACCAGAAGTGTAAGGCAGAAAATGCAGGTTAATAGAACTTTTTTTAACCTGCCCTGTAGCCAGGCCTGTACCAATCTGCAGCAGAACAGGAGACTGATAAAAGAATCTTCTTCCTCTGCCACTAGCAAAACTCTGTCTGGATTTCTTGTTTAACCTAATCTTCTGTCTGCCTGCTTGCGGCATCCCTTAGGCAGCTGTTGAAAATATAATAGGTATTTAATTCTGTACATACTGGTGTAAATTCCTTTAGAATGGAATAGACTGAGATTGCCCTGCATGGCTGTTCAGAAGCAGGTTGTTTTCTTTCCAGAAGGGAGAGTTACAGCGATTCTTTCTAATGCTTTTGAGGTACATCCTGCTAAGTCTGGATCCTCAGTTACTGAGTTCACTGCTCTTAAAAGTTCCCTCAAGTAGCAGAAAGAAACACAGTCTTACAGCTGGTCATAATTTTCACTTGGAGCCTCTTTTATGGAAGATATATGTTTTAGATAGTGGGGAGGGGGTCGGAAAGAAATTTTTCTTCCTGAAATGCCAAGCTATATTTTTATAAATCATAGCAAACTTAAAGGATGGGCAGAAATGTAAGTTGAGAAGTAATTCATCATTGTATACCTCTCCCCTTTCGTCTCTTACTTCGAAGTGCATGGTTGAACCAGAATACAGAATCTCTTGAAATATCTTCACCTTGATGAAATAGAAAGCAGTCTACAAAAACAGGGTATTAATGATTGGAAATCTTTAGACTGCAGGAATGCCTTCACCAAGGATTCTCATAATTTGCTAAGGAGTTATAGAAGCTCATCAGGAATCAGCATTTTCTGAACACAGAGTATTATTCTTCCATTTATGTTTAGCTTTGTTTTTCTGTAAAATACTATATAATGTGGCAGAGCTCCTCAGCAAGAAACAGATTTTTACATCTGGTTGCAACATCTTCATGAGCTATTAATTTTCTGCTGGGGAAGGATCACATGTAGAAAGATGAAGAATTTTACAGAATCTTAAGTGACTCTGATTGCTGTCAATATTTCTTTAATTACTTTAAATGCTATTTCAGTATTGCACTGGCCCATAGCTCATTACTTTCAAATATCTGGTAGACTATGTGACAGAGAAGAGGATTAGTCTGGTTTCTGAAATGCCTTCTAATCCACCAGTGAGTCCTTGGTGAAGCCTGCTGGGATTTAATTCTTGCCACAATATTTTAGTGCTCAGAAATGTCAGTTACATGCATTCTTTGGTACACTGCAAGTTACCTAGCTGAAATGAATAAGTGACTGACTGTATTCTTCGATACTCTTTAGTGACTGGATATTCACAGATCAAATTCTTAAAGAGAGGCTTCCTATTATCAGGTCTTGGTGTTTTATGTTTAAGATTTGGTTTGGGGAATTTATTTTACTAGGTGACAAGATTTCCCTCTTTTCTTTTTCACGTGTTCTCAGAAGGATGTGCTTCCTGTAATAATAACTTGCTAGCATATACTGCCTTTTGAGGTCAGGCAATTTATGCTTTAGTGAAGAGATAAGGTAAAGAATGAGTACAGAAAATTTTGGCTTCAAGGAGGAAAGGGTGGATTTTTCATTTTTAAAAAAAACAGCCATTACACTATACACATTTTAAAAGTTTCTGTATTGACTTTTATTCGGGCTAGAACCTTGCACCTTAACTGTGATTACATCTCCTGTCAATAACTATGCAATGGAGTGCAACCTTCTTGCAAAAAGAATGGTAAGTGGAACTGCAGATTTGGACACCTTACGTTTGTATAAGGTGCCTATTGAAATTTGTGTGTAATTTAGAATGAATGAGAATTTTTTTTCCCAAGAATTGTCTGGTATTTTGTCTCATCTTTTTGATATTCTGTAATTATAGCAGTGACACAGTGAAAGTCAGTTATTTGCAATTCACTATTTCTAAAAGCTTTTACAGTTTTTAATGGAAACTTGAATACTAATGCAATTTCATGCAAAATGCTTGTAAATTAGAAGTAGGGAAAATGCAAAAGGATTCTGTGATGATACCTCTGTTCTGAAATGTATTTAGGATTGTAAAAGCTAAAATACGGATTTTCACAGGTTTTTGTGACTGCTGACAGGGTGACGTCAGCAAGGATACTTGGCTAAGTGCCCCATTTTTCAGAAGTGCTGTATAGGCTGGAAAGAAGCATTCTTATAATTTACCTGCATTATTAAGCTCTGAATTTGTTTGAATGTTTGAAAACCATTTGGCTACGCTGTTTATGTTTATGAAAAATGCAAATACAATACTTTATCGGAGAGAGAGAAAATAAGTGACCGTGTTATGTTGTTGTAGGAATCATTGGCATGCCTATGTCAAATCTGGCCTCTGCATCTGTGAATAAGTGTGGAAATGACCAAGTTGAGGTAGATGAAGACTCTGCACTAGCTTGAGGGGATGTTAGAAGGTATATGGTAATGATATGTAGAATAATGACTTTTCAAAGAAAATGAGCTGCTTCCGCTCAACCTCTGTCATGGAAAGTGAACAAATTGGACATGAAATACTGTTATGTATAAGGTCTCATTTTTCTATTCAGCTTGTTAAGAAACTGCTGAAGCTAGAAGCATAGGAAGCTTGCAAAAGGCTAGAGATTTTTGTGGATGTTGAGAACTTTTAGTCACTATGCAGTGTGTTTTCATCGTGAGGGCATGAGTCCTCTACCCAAGTTACAAACCAGTTGCATGAAGTCAAGCAAGAAATTTTACCAAGGAGAGAATACCCCACAGTTGTCCATTTAAACACATGTTCCTTGCACCTTTCAATCAATCTTCCTGAACTGACAGTATCAATAACTGTATTATTAGGTGTGGAGGTCTTCTTCCTTAAATACAGATGTCTCAGAAGTCCTTACAATGCAAAGAAAAAAATGAAGTTTTATAAAATTGTCTGCTAGCCAGTTTACTGCAGAAGGAAGGATTGCTGAGGCATTCCAATGGAAAGTCTAGAACCAACTTTTAGGTCTTTCCTCTGTCAGTTGAAGCAATTTAAAGCTGTATGCTATATGTGTGGCTGTCAAAAAGCAGTTTTACCTTTACATAGCATGTGCTGCCAGCCTGATTATCTGGAATATGCCCTTTGGCTGCCTCCCAGAGATCTGTGAGGAATCAAACATTGTCATGTCTTACAAGCTGTTGAGCGCAAACAAAGATAGCGTATCAACCATGCCTTTCTCCAGCCGCTCAGAAGGGAAAAAAGCAGAATTTTAAAGTATACAAGTGAAAAAAAAACCACCACAGAGGGGAAAAAAACAGTAATAAGGGGTTTCTGACTTCATGGGGAAAGTGAAGGAAAAGTAGGAGCGGTAAGGAGCTGTTAAAATTACTGTGGTAAATATAATCTGTGAGCCAAAACCACCTACGTTTTGAGTGACATTGTGAGGTCTGAGGGAAGCATTTTGATCGCAGAGCCCTAAGAAAAACTAGGTGGAGAAGCAAGAATTAATGAGTAAAGTTAGGTAAGAGGCTTGCTGAGTCCCTAGCAATCTGAAGTTTCAGTGCTCTGCACAGATCTAATAGTGACTTACCAGGCTTTGCTACAGCTGTAATTTATTGCTTAATTAGAAAAATTGTCTTTGGGCTGTACATCAATAGAATGACCATTAGGGAAAGGCATTTCTCAAAGCTATTATATGGAAACTACGTAAGAAAATGCATTTCTGCCCTGCATAGTGTTAGTTCTGTTTAACACAGCCTTCCAAGGTCTCAATTTATAATTCTGTCTGAGGACCCTGCACAGAAGGCACCCTCTTTATTTTGCCTTCGATTCTTCCTGCCCCCATATGTTTTACAATAAATTATTTAGTATTTCATTGCCAGAACTATAGGGTGTCTACTAATAATCATTTTCATTTCTTCTGTTTGATGAGAGCTTAAAAATGTTTTCTGAGTTCCCACATTCTACCAAACTCAAAAGAACATGCAGCAATTGACATACAGATGTCTGCTTTTGTGAGATAAAAGCCACATAATAGATTGCTTTATAATACACGTTAAATAACCATCACAATCACTGCGGTTGAAATTTATGCTGTGTATGTAGCAGATATGGGCAGACCTCCTCAACCCCACGAGCCACATGCCAGAATCTTCATCCTCACACATCAGAGGTTTGGGAGTTATTCTTGGGCAGTTGTGAAAGGCTCCCCACAGCTCTTACTGTGAATATGAGGCACATAAGTGAATCTTACCACTCTCTGATGATGCCAACCTTCAGAGCCACGTTGGCTTGATTTTACTTGCTCCTGAGATTTCAGGTTAATTTGCTGCCCCTGTGTATAGCCTTGGGATGTGACATGGTAGCCATCCTTGAAATATTGGAGAACTGCTTAGGACCTGCCACCTGTGGCCTTCTAAATTCCAACTGAGTTAATCTGCTGTTAATAAATACAACTTTCTAAGAAGACCAAGAATAAGAGTAGGTAGAGACGGCTCCTGCCATATGGAAGATACTAGCAAGTTCCCCTTGGGCTACTGAGGAAAACAGAAATCAGCATCTGTGCCACCATGGAAGTAATAGAGTGTGTGTGATTCCTAACTGGATCACTCAATCAAACCTTCAAAGATCTTTTTTAATGAGATGTATTTTTAAAAAACACTGCCAGTTGATAGCATGTACTGTCTTATATAAATGGGTCAAAGGATTGAACAAAAGTTTCCATGGAGACTTTATATGACTGCAAGGTGCTTTCCAAATTAATTAAAGTCTTGTGTTGCAAGGAAAAGAGGTCTAAAGGTGATAAAGTACAGTACTGGTATATAGATCTGCAGTCAATTCTAGCCACTGTATCCTAGAGACATCTGTCATCACTGACAACACAATCAGGGAAGTTGTAACTGTAAAAACTAGTGAATTTTATAGAATTCTTTCTTCTCTTCATAGCAGTTAAACAAGACAGACCTAGCTCTGTCTTGCAAGCCTGAGTTAATCATGCACATACAGAACAAGACAAAAACCCGTCTTCTGGGAAATCCAGAACACATAATTTCAGAATTTTGGAAGCAGTCATGTTTAGTGAGAACTGTCCACATGATTTTTTTCTAGTCTATTAATTAAAGAGTAGGGTATTTATTTTTAACTTCTTTTTCTTTTGTGCATATTAAATGCACCTATGTAATGCAGAGAGATTATATTTCTTACTAGTTTTCTTAGTAAGTACAATGACAAAGAAGCGAGTTTGAATATACACTACATTGGAAAAGCATTGTGTTCATTGTAATTCAGTTAATTGAATACTGCTTATTTGTTTAGATAGTAACTGTAGATTAATCCACAGATTTTTCTAATTGGAGGCTGTTTCATGTTAGATTGGTACACAAATTGTTGTAATGTATTATCAGTGTTATTGATTCTATTGGTACTACACCAAGCTCATAACATGATAGTATGTACGATAGAAATGTCATTTAGAATGGCCCCTGAGTGAGTTGGAGAGTAAATATTTCCATGGTTATTGATGTCTTCAATTTTTGATCTCAGCATTGTGAGGAGATACATATGAACATCCCTATATCTAAATTGGTGTCAGTAGTGTGATTTAACAAAGTTATTCTAGTCTTTGGCTCATAACATTTGCAATTCTGTTTTTAGCAAAGCACTGTGTAATTTTAAAGATGTTCTTCATTTTATCCTTTGAGTGTTGCTTTAGATGTAATATTCACGTATCAGTGTAGCTTGTATGTAAAAGTACATTGTGATCTTTCCTAGAGCTCAGATACACAAAACTTTATGCATTAAAATGTGATATTATAAATAAAAATTAGAATTATCTCACATTTCGAAGATCTGCCAGTATTTGTCATCCTGTACATCAATGGATAATTGCTGAACGGTATACAAAATTTTTATCCCAGCTCCTGCCTCTTGTAAGCATTGCATGCTCAGAGTATACTAATTTTTATGAGATTAAAGTTTGAAGTTTATTTGGTAAATACACAGATTAGACACCCTCTGTTCCTGTCAACTTGAATGGTGTGCAAAAATGGCTGGAAAGCTAAGTTCAGAAATCCCAACAAAATTGTTGCCCCTGATCCATTAAGATTGTATATTATATCTGTGTACAGAAGAAGAATAGAGACAAATTATTTGAACCACAAATTTAAGACATGTTATTCCACATTTTTGCTGTCTATAGATACTGAGAGGAGTGCGTGTCAGAGCAGTGCCCATGAGGCCATTTATTCATAAGAAAAGGACCTATAGAAACTCAGGCTTCCTGGTATTTGCGAGCCTCCAAGTCTGGATCTGGCTCTCTGTTTACTCCCATCTTAGCTAATCTCTGAAACAGGGCAGAGCCATGAGGATCTAACAACCTGCCTCAATAAAAAGTCAGAGTCCAACTGTGCTTTTTAATTGATTTCTAATTATAATCACACTTTTTGGTATGCTGCTGATTAGGGATGAGATGCAATTTCATTGTAGGTTTTTCCCATTAACACTAGCATAGTGTTTATTTTAACATCATCCGTACGAACTGTATTGTACCCAAAAAAGCCCAATGCCAGCAATACTCAAAATAATAATAGTGGTGTGCAGCTTTTGAAGTGTTTGCAGAAACACAAATTTCTGTGTCTCTTTTGTGATGTTGGATCCTCTTTCCATTTTTCAGTCTATACGTGATGATTAGACATCATTGCTAATTGAGGTTGCTTAGTCTGAGACAGAAGATGTTGTTCAGGAGAAGTCTTTATGTTCTGGGAGAAGCCCTTAATAGATTTAATTCTGGGTGATGTGATATTTTATTGAGAACCCAATTATGTGAAAAAGCTAAATTTTTCCTCAGAGTGACTCTTGAAGACACTTGTTTTATTTTTTTGTCAGTTCTCTTCTTCTGTCTTTTTACAATTACTTTAACTTCATGCACTGGAAGCTGGTAAAAAAATTGTTAATGTGTCAGGCATCTTTAAACCAACCTCTGTTTCAGCATAGTCTTGCACTATGCTTTGCACTCTGGCTATGGCTGACTTAATCAGACTTTGAGCCTACTCAGCAAATGGAGTATTAAGACCTCTGAACCATCACTGGTTCAGTGGATGCCACTAGGCCTTTAGAATGGAGAAAATCTCCTTCAGAAAAGTTCTTCAGAAAAAACCGTCTTTTCCTAACCCTTTTATATGAAAAGGGCTGGAGTAAGTAAAAAAAAAATGAAATGAAAGCAAATAAATCATTAGGTGAGAGTCCTAAGATTATTTGCAAAGGATAGGACTGTGCTGAGCAGAAGGCAAGATGTAGACGTGAAGCTAATCCATGGGCTGTGCTGGGATCCAGGGGAGGAGGAGGAATCATTGCAGAAACCTAATACTCATGTTTTCTATGCTATCAACCAGTTCTGTTTCACAGGAGTTAATTATGTAAAATTTAGGTTGGTAATTGATCATTTTGTTTGTTTTGTACTTTGTACACCAAGATTTCTGATACTTTATCTACTAGTGGAATAGAGATGGATTTGTGAGCATCTACCCAATTCTTTATAATTTGGGCAAGTGGGACAGTGCTGCAATTTGCCTTTGAGTTTATGTTCTTTGGGCTGAGCAAGTAGATTATTCTTTCCCAGGAAATTTGGTAGATAAAGAATCAAACCCCCAGTTGAATACAAAGTTATCAAAGTAACTGAGTAATTTTTTTTGTTAGACCTTGTTGCTATTTTCATTTTAAGCCATTGGTTTGTTTTTTTTAAAATACCTGTTGAATTTATCAATTTATTCACAACTACTCCATTTTGCTCTTTGTTCCATAGTTCCAAGCCCTCAATAAACATGGTAATTCAGGTGCTTTCACTGTCATTTCTTCTTTGTCACTTCTTGTCTCAGTCAAAATTCTGTTAATTTTTCTCTTGATCAGGGTAGTGTAACACTTATTAAGAAAAGGATGAACACCTTTGGGGCTGTTAGATTTTATTTTCTACACTGAACTAAGAGGAGGGTGTTTTCTAGGACTTGAGACAAAGGGAGTAGAAGTCTGGAAATTCTGTTGTATGTATACGCAGATTTTTTTATGTATGTGAGTTTTTTTGTTAGCGCTACCTAAATTATGTATGCTATTAAAATGATGGTTTTGGTATAAGATGCTGTTGTATTAATTATGTATGACGTGGATATCTTAAGAAGGTGTAAAGCTATTTTAGTCTACTGTTAATTTTCTCTGACTTAGTAGTGCTACACGACACTTAGTAGTGCTTAGTAGCTTAGAACACGACAGAGCTGTTGTTCAGCCTTACATGTTCTTATTCCACACAGAGAAATGTTTTACGCCTTCACATCAGAAGATTCTCTTTTCGTTTGAGATATGGGTCCTGACTTCTCTCTCTCTCTTCCCCTTTGTAACTCCACTTAATGCCCCCAGTGGGGTTCACAGTACATCTAAATGATTATACCCTTGGAAAGTACCCCTGAAATAGCTTCTAGGTCTGGAAAAGAGGCAGCAAATCTGCCCTTTTGAAACGGCTGGTTACCCTGTCCAATACTGCTTGTGTTGCTTATCAGCACACAAAAAGAGGAAAAGAAGAAATAGCTGGAGCAGAGATTGGAGCGTAGCTTCACCTGACATTTTCAGTGATAGCAAGCCACAGTGATCTGCTGCAAGAACAATTGTATTTCTGTCTGTTTGCCACACCTTGAGGAATATCAAGGTAGCTAGGGGTTTGATGCTCTGATCGCAGAGGCGTGATAGTTTTTTGAACGCAGGGAACTTGACCTAGGCAGTTACCTAATTGGAGGGTAATGCAGGTTAGAGCATTATTTCTGAAGAGAAGGAATCCCTTTGTATGACACATGCCATGTCTTTCTGTGGAGAGAAAAGCAGATAATACTCTGCGAAAACAACGCAGCTAGCCTAGAAAAAGGGGGAAAAAAATAAAAGGACGGATTCTGAGGGTAATAGTGGTGGACAGAGGGATAAGAGCATTTTGTTCTGGTTTTGCATGCTAGCGTGGGTGTTGTCAAAGAGCTTGCAACTGAATGCATTCTCCAAGTGAATAAATGTGTTCTTCAAGAAAACAACTGGAAAGATTACCAACCTCATAGCAAAGGAGACGTAACTGCTAAATTCAGAATTAAAATTCAAGTCTTTCTTTCCTGTGCGTTCATGAGAAAAGTAGCCTTCTTACCAGCAATTCTTCTTCCTTGTTGTAGACACACTTTCACTTTTTTGATCATACTGATCTTCTGAGTGAAATACATTATTCTCTAGGTAAACAGCAGCTGTTCCACATGCAGGTCTTGTTATTAAACTTCTGTATCTTCATAGCCTCACTTAGCTAAATAAACATAATATCCTCAAGAAATTATCTCTGGCACATTGTAGCTGGCAGTGCAAGGTGTTCCTGTGTCTGTATGTACCCTGTACCTGTACTTGAAAAAAACTTGAGCACTTACACGACAACATAGAAAATTAATTTTAAGCACTATAGGTAAATCTGCAGTATTAAAAGCTGGCAGACAGGAAGACATTATTTGACAATCAGTGTTTTTTAGGTGCTTCCAAATCTTAGTCCTGCTGTAAGTCTAGTAGTAGATTGGAGATGGACCGTTAGAGACAAATACAGCTAAATTACTTATGTAAGCCTCTGTTGTTTGCAGATCAAATATATTCGAAAGTGATACCTGTGCAGGTGGGCTCAGAGAGATGAAAAGCTTCAAACTTCTAAGTGTGAAGGACTGAGGAAGTAAAAACTCCTTTTACAGAAGTAAAATTTATTTTGAAACTTAAGAAGTCTAGATAGACTTTAGTGTTTGTTTTGGTGTGTTTGGCCTGCAATTTCTCTTTGTGCTTTTCGCTGCCACTAATTCTGTGGACATATAAGTGGTTTAAGGACCTATAGAATGAGATGCCACTGTGAAATTACAGTGATAGTTTGAAAGCATTTTTTAGAATAATTATATTAAGTGTATAGTCACAAAATTCGCAACTTTATTATGGGAACAGTAACTTCAGTGACAACTGAGCTATGTTATCTATTTGCTTACAATTAGAGTATTCATTATATACTCTGTAATTTGCTATGTCTTTATCTAAAAGCAAAGACTAGCTAGATCTGTGTGATGAAAAACAGTGGCAATCTATATACAAAATATCAGAAGGAAGAACTTCTGAACAAAATTATTCCTGGGAGCTATATTTTGCATCTGGTAGAAACAGCATGACAGGGCTCCTCCTTGGTTTTTTACTGCCATGACCAATAAAATGTAGTTAGTAGAGAAAGATTTGTGCTTTTTTTGGCTTCTGAGTCATGTCCAAAATTGATTTGCACATGTTAGCTCGCCTCTTGTTTTCACGAGAAACTGTAGGCTGTTCTTCACAAAACTGGAGGAAGTGGCTGGTGTGTTGTCAAGTATGCAGTGAGGTGGCAGGGTTTTAGAGAGGTCAGACTGCATATGAGGAGCTTGAGGAGCGGCTATCACTCTCCAATCTCCATTCTACAAACTAGTTGCCTATGAGGGAAAAAGTAAGGCGAAGGAAAGGAATTGCTTTCCCTGCCACTTTTTCTGCCTTGCTCCACCTCTCTTCCTTCTCTGGTTGATTTTGAGCGATCCAGAGAGCAGCAGATTGTGCAAGTCTATTTCTGTGTTTGCAGTTCCCAAATCTTGCAGTATTACCAAGATATTTTGATTGGGGCTTTCTAAATGGTGTTTACTGTAGCTGATGACTCAGTCACAGCTGTTTCAGTAACTGTTACTGTATCATTTATACATTTCATACTAAACAGACAAATTAAGTTTGGCAGAGACTCATGCAGTAGGAGCTCAAGATTTCTAACTGGTGCGGGAGCCCCTCTCTCTCTGGTGAAACTGCAGGATGAGGAAGGGGGTTTGACTTCAAGGAGCACTATGGTTTTAATTTCTGATGTTGTGTATCTGCCATGTCTCCTACCAATGGAGCCATGGAGGGAGGAGTCTCCCTGTCCTTTTCCTGGTTCAGTGTGAGGGGAGGAATGGTTTGCTATAGATCTGTGCACAGCTGCCCAGACCAGGTTCCCTTATGTTGTAGCATATGCTCAGAACATCCTTCTTGTCTGGGATCATGGGAAAAGGCCAGCATTGAAACACTGAGAGAAATTTAAGAGTGCCTGCAGGTAGGCCAGCAGAATTTTTACCACCCTCTTTTGATGCTGATAAATTGCATAACTGAGTTTGTGATTCTTACACTGCAGCAGTTTGGAAGCTTAGACTGATACACATTTACTGAGGATTTCAGAGTAGTATCATGGAATTCGGTACTATGAGAATTGCTGGGGCTTGTGCAGAAGGCTCTTTCTGGCTCCATTTTTGCATGCTAGTATGTGTATTTTTAATCCAGTCTAGAGACCGGTGCCGAACTGAATTTGCTAATCTGATGCTTGCTAATCCATATTTGGGGGTTGGGATTCCCCGCTCTGTTCTGGGTTACTCATTTCACGAACAGAGATGAGTCATACTCTTCTTGTGAGACTATTAAGACTCTTGGCACTAGAAATGGAATTAAATCACACAGGAGGTTCT
This sequence comes from Machaerirhynchus nigripectus, assembly GCA_013397975.1. NCBI lineage: Eukaryota > Metazoa > Chordata > Aves > Passeriformes > Dicruridae > Machaerirhynchus > Machaerirhynchus nigripectus. Next base: position 481,172 of record VZRQ01002217.1, read on the forward strand.
GCAGAATCTTATAAGACGAATGCATACCATTGTCGCTGATTCAATTGCTTGGGGGAATAGCTACATCACTTAATGGTTCAGAATTAAGGAGGCTGAGAGAAAAAGAAGCTTGACAGATGTGAATTTAAATTCAAATTATTGGGATTTAGCCTAATGGTTAGAATTACTGAGTTTTAGTTCTGAACCCACAATAATTTTAACTACTATAGCACTGTATTATGCCCAGTCATTGGTAATATACTCTAACATTAGTGGTGGTAATAATGTATTATCCTTATGCTTTATTATTCGTCAAATTAATCCCTTGGATATTTCTTTTAATTTCATTTCCCTTGCTCCTGGAGTTAGTCTGTCTTTAGCCCATTGTATGCAGGAGATGTGCCTACCTTTAGCAAATTTTACCGATTTCTCAGTTACAAAGAATTAGTTTTTGCTTTTCCAGAAAGGCCTATGTATTAATAGAGAGATTCCTCTTTAGAAGATACTTTTTAAGGGAGCTGAAATGTTAGACATACAAACCTGCTACTGATATATTTCTGAAAACAGTATTTAGGAAGAAAAAACAGTATTTAGGAAGAAAAGAATTGACCGTGGTTCTTTATGAAGTGTTTTGTGTTTTCTCCTTTTTAAATTTTTCTTTTCTGTTAGTGTTGCAGAAAATGCTTAAACACCAGAAATAGCTAGAACTTGATGCAAGCAGAGTAAGGCTTTCACTGAGTGAAACATCCCATTATGGAGTCACCAACATTATTTGTTACGGCCCCTTCATGGCAGATTTTAGCAGTGACTCTGATTTACACCCATGTAAGAGTACAGCCAAGGCAGGCAGGCTGGTAAGGAGTGTCTTCTCTATAAAGCCCTGTTATCTCTCTCTACTGTATAACAATATTTTTAAAAATAGCCTTTCTCTGGATACTTTAATAATTGCTAGTGGAGAAATGTCACTCCCAGGTGTTGCATATTTGTTCATTGGGGCTTTTTTCCTGTTTATTTATTTGTCTTAAGATGTGAGCAAAACTATGCAGGGCTTCAGTAAAGCCAGTGCTAAGATGATGGTGAAGTTGTAAGGAGTAGGGGAGCTCTCAGAGAACGTGAGCGTGTTCTAATTTTAAAGGTAGTTGGCATTTTTTAAATACTCTTACTTATTAGGGCCTAGTTCCTTGTTTAAGATTCTCTGTGTGCTTATACATTCTTAAAATGCTGTACTAGCTGTGATTTTGAAGATGGCTTCATCTAAAAATATTTGATTATGACTGTCAAAATACTGCTGAGGAAGAATCTGATTTCACAGGACTGGATTATGTTTTCTAAGCAGGTGTTTCCAGATTTTACACTACTGGTGGTCTTAGTTCTAGCAACACCGTCTGAACTGGTCCAAATATGTGCAGATGGCTTCTGTATGTGGGAAGGGGTTTTGTCAGAATGTCTCAAGCATGCTTGTTTGAGAGATGTGTATGACAGCAGCTCGGTATTCATGGCTGAAATACATTTGAGAGCATAGATTTAATTTGATTTGATAGGTGGCAGAAGACATCTGTCATCTGCTGTTTTTATCAACAAGGGTTTGTCTTCCCCTACCCCTATATTTTTTAAATAATAGGAAAATAGGGAAAAATTATTATTAAAATTTTTCTGACCAGAAAGTGTTGTCATTTTACCTTTTAGCTTTAGTGCTGATTTCACAGAACTTTGTTCAAGCCCTTTGTAATTATTTTCATTTTTGTTTTATTGTCATCACTTATTGAAAAGAATTGTCTGCTTTTTGTGACTCAAGCATTGATTAATTTGATCCTAATTGTGGAACTAATGCCAGTAATACAGTTCTTTTCATTCCATCAGACAGGCTAAAAGATTGCCATTTTCTGCATTCTTCTTACTGTTTTAGTAAAGAAGAACAGTTACTACATTTCTCCAGTTCTTAGAAGTAAAAGGATTTCACAGAATCTTTCAACATTAGCTGAAGATATTTCTCATGTGGAGATGACCAAGTTCCTGACCTGAGTCAGAAGTTATCTGAATAATGAAATAGTTTCCTCTAACCTCTGCAGAAGTTGCAGTATGAAAAGAAAACTTTCATAATTCTAATGCATATATAACAGAATACTAGGTTGCAGATAGAATCTTATCCTCTTTATTCATGTCTCATCTCATTAAACTGGATCCTGTTCATATAAATATATCTATGGTTTTATCATAAATATTCTGGGTACATGGCTGAGTCATGTTTGCTCTGTATTGGTTACAGTACTGTAAGTAGCCATGCACAGAGCTGGAGAGAGAAAAGTTGTACTCCACTTCAACTTGCTCTTGCTACAACAATACCAAAGGATAAGACTAGGGAATGTGTTCCCTGAAGAAAGCTTGCTTTGGTGGCATTAGACTCAGGAGTATAGGGATGTGAAGTTAGATATTCTCAAGTGTTTGGAATCAGATACCAGGTAGTTCAAAGTCATGCATCCATTAGGCTACATCATGGTTCTCCTGAACCTCTGTGGAAACACTAAAGCGGAGGTTTACATATGTGTCCTCTGGCCGTGCACTTTGGGCTACTTAGTCTAGATGATGCACTGAGGAGTGTGCAGGCAATCTTCCACTTTACAGATGTTGTGATTTTCTGGGAAACATATGAAATGTACCCCAAATGCAGAGGAGGAGGCCTCACCCCATCACCCGGTGGATACAAATCACAGACAACATTCACCTAAGGCAGTGACTTAATGGTTATGTTGTGGAGGGGTTTTTTTGGTAGGAGCGTACAGCCTGAGTTCATATTTGAAGGTCAGAAGAGATAGAGTTCATTATATAAATACACTGCATTGTTTATTCATCTTGTACTAATTCTGGTGTGCTGACCTTTCAGCTCTGGAACTGATGTGGCCCCCAGGGTTAAGGCAATATACTTCCTCCAGTTTCAATTGTGTCTTACAGAAATATCTGTGCTACAACAGTGCTTTCCATAAAGCCTGCAGGTAGAACGAGAAGATCGAGGTGAGATGGGTGATTTAAATTGCTGAAAGCATCGCTATCAGAGGTATTAGCAGAAGTGTTTTTAATATGATGTTGTAGGACTGCAGCTCAGTGGCAAGGTTCACTTTTACACTACAGCACAATCATTTGAACAGTTACTCAAAATTACTAAGGCACGAATGAAAGTTACTGTACTACAAGGTTATGTGTGATATTGGTCACTTACCACTAATCTGCCGTAGGTGAAAGGTCTCTGACTCAAGGACCAAACTTGAGAGGTGTCCCAGTTGAAGAGGAGATCACCATGCAGCCCTGTCTGCCTAGCAGGGAGAACTCAAGGAAGGCTCATATAGGATAAACTGGTTGCCTTGCGGTCAAATTGCATGCAACGGGAGACGTGTGCGTGAGACTCCTTGTAACCCTCAACTTCCTGTGCTCCTTGATAAATGAGTCTTGGAAAAGTCACCTGCTATTCTTGTGTTACATGCATGGTTGGTGTTCCAAGCTCCTACAGATTGATGCTCACAGCATCACTCTGCTCCTTTGTGTTTCAGAGAACAGATTGAAACTAGAGGAGTTCTTGGCCTGGCTACAGCTCGGGCCTTTACCAAACTGTTACTGTTTTGGTTAAGGCTTCAAGTGCATCCATCACACACGGTTTTATGAAACAGTGTATTTATTCCCTTTCTCCCCTCCTGAGTCCCATGGAGGATTGAGTAGCTCTGAGCTGTGGCAGAAAAAAAATCCTTTGAAGTCAGAATATACAGAAGACAAAAGGTGAGGCAAGAAAGAAGCATCATAACTGCTTCGGATATTTTCAGATTTCATTCCTCTGAATTTCATTCCTCTGAAGTCTGAAAATGGATGCTGGCAGGGAGTTTCTTTCCTTCACTTTTGAGTTTGTAGGTGGAGAGGGAGCAGATGATGGACAGCAGCAGCTCAAATCTCTGTTCTAGCTAAGCAGTACAGCACAGTGCTGGGCACTCATCATCAGTGTTGACAGCAGCAGAGATGGGGGTGGACAAATGCTACTAGAATAACATGTACATCACCAGGAGGGTGTAGTCCAGCAAATGTGGGAGCTATTCCTGCTTTTTGAGATGCTAACCAATGCCTTAACTTTTAATTGAGATCGGCTGTCCATTACCTAAGGAGTTAAGCTGTTCTGCTAAGGGGTTAAGCTGTTCTGTGTTCAAGCCATCCATTCACACTGCTGTAGGAGAGTAATTGTCTGCATTGCACGGTATTTAATTTCCTTGCCTAATTAAACGAGAAGGAAAAGGAGTGCTGTTGTACAAAGAGTAAATTCCTCAGTGATTTACTTCATGTTAAGTAGATTTATGTAGAAATTCGTGTTTGTGGTATGAAGCTAAATGGTTCCTACCTTCGGTGCCATCTGTCTAGATTAGCCATTCAGGTCAGCAGAGATCAGCAGAAAGGTGGCAGCTAGAATTTAATTTAGCTTTTGTTCTTTGTTACACTTCTGCAGAATACTGTCACCAATTCAGTTACTTGATGTCTTTGTTGAACATCTCAGTGGAAGGGCCAAAGCATGTTCTTCTGAGTGATGGATTTCTGAGCTGCAGTTTGCAGGCAGAGGAGGGTGAAAAATCTATACGGTTTCTCTCTCCTAGCTAAACAAATAAAACAGCCTCAACTGATTATTTACTGCCTCTGTGAGACATGCTGGATGTAAAAAACTGGATGTTTTTTAAATGTAAAAAGAATAAAATCTACAACTCTTTCATCAGGTAACCATGAAAATACTTGAAGAGATTACAAGCAATTCTATATTGGGATGCTGTAACTAGTTTTTATTAATATAAGATTGTAAATATAGAGCAGCTTTTCAGAACACTATTTGCCTAGTAACTTGACTGAAAGGAAAGATGTAGTCATACAGCAGAATTGTAGGGAAAGACAAGAGGCAGCACTGAACTGAGGAAATCACCCTGTATGGACTCATTTTTCAAGAGCAGAAAAATGTTTCTAGTCTGTGCTCTAGAGTTCTTGTCCATGATGAGGGATTTGCAGTAATATGTGTTGACAGTGTGGTTTGTTTTCTACTAATTTTTATTGAGATTCTTACTGTTCAGCCTGATATGTGGCAGAAAAGGACTTTGCTCCTGTTTTGATTTTCTCGACAGTAAATCTCTGTACTTTTCTGAAATTTCTGTACTCTAAAAGGCTTTGGGGCTTTTATTTACTTAGAGATGGTCCATGCTTGCACACTCATTTCCACTTATAAATGATTGGGGGGTTTATTAAAAAAGTAGTGGTAAACACAAATACATATACCTGGAACTTAGCCTCTAATGGGTTTATATTTACTAAACAAAAACAGAAGGCAAAAAGTTTAATGCAGTTCATGGGTGGGGGGAAGCAACTGGGAAGGAGTTTTGATACATGCAGTATTTTAAACACATGCCAGAAGAGTGAGACTGTGATGCATCCAAGCACAGCATTATTGCTAATTAGACAAGGATGTAAAAGAAAAAAAAATCAGTGGTGTCAAAATGTGGACTGACTACCATTCTCAGAGCGTGCTACTCCTCTAAGACCATAATTAGATGACTCAGCTACAGAGTAATTTGGACAGATGGTCCCCATGAATTATTCCAATAACGACTTTGTAAAAACTTCATTACAAAGGTTCTTCACTGAAGAACTCCACGGGTACCAAGTGAAGTTCTGCACCTGAAAGGCACTTGTGTGCTTGTCTGTTCCCATTCATGTCTGGTTGGAGGTGATTAGATTAAGACTCTGATGTAGTTGCTGTTCAGAGTTTACTTGGTGTTATAAAGCAATTGAATAAAGAGACTCACATTACCTCCACAAGAGTAGTAGACTTAGGAAAATTTAAAGCATCAATTGATAAAGTGGGTAAGAGAACAAAATTTTAAAAATGTTTAAAAACTGTTGCTTTTGGCCAAGGGAGTGAATGCAGCTTGCTCAAGTTATCTTTTCTCCTTCAAAATAACCCAAAACTACTTTCTGCTTCACAAAATGATGGTACAATGATTAAAGAATTTTATTGCATCTGGCAAACCTTATAGCAGTTATACTAGTGTGCTTTAACATATTGAAAGTAATGTTCTTCAAATCAGAAGGGCATGAGTCAGATTTCAGGGTGATGCATTCCACTTAGATACCATTGGGATTTAAATATCAGGCTTGACTTTAATCTTCTCTTCCATGTATTTGGAAGGCTGTGAGCATTGATTTTTATGCACAAACACAGAAAAATAAGCTGGCTGCTAGAAAATTATTATACCTCCAGTTCTTGTTCACTGACCACTGAACTCTCAATATGTCATAGTTCTATGTACAGGTTAGGGTTTGGTTACATTAATTTAATTTTTTCCATTTTTCATTCTGTCTTTTGTCTGTGTTGTTTATATCAGCTGAACTGGCAAACTGCTAACAGTAAAAATATGAAGCTGACTGTAAACAACTCTAGCAATCCCAATGGATCCTAAATACTGGCACTTTACTGTTTTCTCAAACGTAACATATGAAAATAAGAAAAAGTTAAAATAATAGCAAATTTTGATCACTGGTTTGTAGAAGAACATATTCATAACAACACAGCTTAGTTTGCAGAAGAGTATAGATTTGGCTTTTGAGCTTGGACCTTTGCTCCCCTCCATCCTGTTTCTTTGTCTTGAATGATAATTATTCATATACTGGGTCAGAACAAGGTATGTGTTGTAAAAAGATAGAAAAAAAGTATGAATATGCATAATATGAGTTCACCATTTATCGTTTGTCTGCCGGTTTGTTTTCTTTCTATTTCTTCTGTGAGCTTTGTTCAAAAATACAAAATGGAGAGCTTCTGGTCATAATGAAACAGATTAACCATAGAATTTAACTTTGGAATTTAACCATTCACAGAACACAAGGAGTCTTTTCTCATCATCTGTGTCAAGGACTGATTCAAGAACATTGTGGAGATCACACATCCATTTGGCTGGATTTCCTAATGTTTATAGATAATTCTTTTGGCCTGTATACATTAGGTAGCAGTGAGTGATCAGTGACTGCAAGGAGAACACTTCCTGCTGGTTTTATATTTTGAATATTGTGTTGTGACTTTTATTCGTCTTCATAGTCTTTTGAAAGCTCTGCTTCCTGAGTGTTGATGTGGCAGGTGAACATATTTGACAAGCACTCTGACTGTCCTACACCTCTCTGATAGGACAAGTGGGGATAAATTTGAGATATCTGTCCATTGATAGATGAACTGCATTACTTAGGTTTTTGCCTTTGCATGTTATTAAGGAGTGATAGATCTTCTAAGTTTAAAGTCTGTGGAATTTAGTGCAAGGATGTGTGGAAAACAACCTGTTATGAAACCCCCGTGTGTGTTATTAACACAATCCTGCATCAGTGTGAGCAGTGGTATCTTTACTGGTCTTAGTTTAATTGAATTGTTACAAGCCCTTAGGCTACCAAAACATTTTAGGTGAGACTTATTTGAGAGGTGTAACCAAGATTTAGGTATTCAACATCCTTCTTCCCCATAAGCACCAAATAGTTGCTTAGTTTTCCGTGGAGCTAGTTTGCTCTGTCAGGTGCTTGCAGATTGCAGCTTTGTGGCTTACTTGGAATCTGAAAAGCAGAAGAATAAAGTCTTGAGAGGTTCAAACAAATGTCTTAATGACATTTTCCAAAGATTATATGTATTGAAAAATAATAGCAAGTATTTATAGGTGGATTTTCTCAGAACTGTTTCTTGTTATTATTGTATAGAAATGCCAATGTTTCACTGGTGTTATATAACCGAAAAATTTAAAAAAAAAAAACTTTTTAAAAAAATTACATCTTAGATGTTTTACACTTACTTGACAGGCAGTTCTGTAGTACAACACTTAGAAGAAAAGCAAGTCCATTTTGGATTGACACCAGAAAAACAGGTTAAAAATAAAAATAATCTTAAAGTCTTGTGCAAAGAAGGTATACATTAGAGAAACAATGCTGACCTATCCAAAAATTATAATTGCATCTACCTTTTTAATACACACGAAGTGTCAGTGTTGTGAATTAAGTTGTTCACGGCATGCAGTGTGATAGTTTTCCACATCAAAGTAAATCCTAAAAGCCAGGTCTGAAGAAGTTGTCACTGCTTTGACAAGCCTCTTTGTGCCTGGCTGCCTGGAGGAGCGCTGCAGCACACCTAACCAGTTGTGACAGAGGAAAGCTAATGTGGCATGCATTGTTTGCCTTGATGGTGTGAGAAGTGTTTTCTCCTTTTATAAAGTGCAGAGCTGAAGAAACACGGAAAATGACCTACCACTATTAGTGCTTTTACGTGCAGAGACGACTTAGATCTCACGTTGTTATTGCTTAATGCCACCGCATTTAAGACATCAGCTTAGAAAAAGAAATTTGAACAGCTGAGCTGTACAATAGCTCGAGTATTTGCAAAGGTAGCATAGCCAGAACATAGTGTAAGGAATTTGTTTTAGTCGTGTTATTGTAATGTGCTACCAGTGAATAGGTATTTGTGGAATCTTACTGGATTCAGCTGGAAATACGTAATGGATGGTAGCCATTTTTATTGTTGTAATATGTGTATTTCCAAAGCATCTTCACGATGTCAGTATAAAGGCTTTTTTCTGATCGTTTGCAATAGTGTACATAGATGTTTTGGTACTCCTGACAAAATGCATGAACATAGTCTTTTCCATGCAAGTTTCACAATAGCTATAAAAGCAAATCTGGTCTTAGGTTTAGCAGTCCATTTCCAGCTGACTTTGTTGTAAGGTTTAGCATTTGGTGGAAAGGAATTTAACTACCATTACCTTGTAAAGATGCTTGCTTTCTGCAGAGTTTGTAAGAAGCAATGAGAAGTGTGGAGCAGAGACCTTTGGGATTATGCTCCAGGGAGGAATGGCAGTGTGAGCTCATGCCCTGTTACTCAACATACAACTGGTTCCATGTGAATGAGGAGAAAGCTTTGCTTGGAGTTTGACTATACCAGACAGCAGAAAGTTCACTCCTCTTTCCAGCTGTCTCTGTTTCCTGTTATTTGAGGCCAGTTCTGGGGGAGGTTATGTTGAAGACTCAGTATTGGTGTGATTAACCTTATCTTTAGGAGCAGAGACCACAACTAAATCCATTTCCATTTAGTATGAATCAGGTGGTTATGTACAATAAACAGGTCACATGCCTTACCTGAGACCAAGATGCACACACAAAAAAAGGGCAGTTCTTACTGCTTTCCTCACCCCACTGGTCAATATAATCTCATTAAGGAAAGCTAAAACCAAATGTATTTACTGTACAGTGTAACAGAGAGAATAGAATATAAAATACATTAACAGGAACTATACTGAAATGTGACCTTTCTCTAAGGTGTCTTTTTTTTTGCTCTTTTGTGACCTATGGGGAAAAGTACATATTAGTTTATGTTCATTGCTACTGTTATTTCCTTAGAACTAATAAGACACTTGTTTATTTGTATGTGGTTCCCTATCTAAGTTTATTTCAAATGGAGTCCTTTGATCTTTAGGTATCTCTTAAAATTTAAGTAAGTCTATACAGTGTCTCCCCAGGATAACTCCAGCAGTACAAAACTTGAAAGTCTTCACTGGAGCAAAATTTAGGTTCAAATGTTGACCCTCTTCAGTGGTGATTCAAAATAGTATTTTCAGCTGTTTATTTGGTCTGAGTTGGTCAAAACCAAGTGTAATAGAAGGGATGGTGAGACTAGAACTGATTTTGCACTTACCATGTGTGTGAAATATCTATCTTAGCTGGGGGATCAAACTCAGGCTCTGAAGTGAGCAGTGTTCCCTGTAAATGGGTGATGAAAATGTAGAATTCACGAACACAGAAAACACACACAAAATAAGGGCCGGAAAATGCACAGGTGCAGCTTATCTCCTCTTCTACTTCCTTGCCCTCTGAACGTTAGACCAGCTCAAGACTTCTTATCTCACACCTATTTTCCACTCAGTTCCTGTCCATGTTTACAGCAATACTTATTTGGCCCAGTTATTTTCACGAGAGTTTGTTTTACTGGATCCTATACTTTCAGCAAAGTGGCTCAAAATAGGTGAAGCTTCAAAATCTAAGTCTTAAGTTACCATGATTAAAGGCTAATTTGATGTCAGAACAACTTTGCAATTTTACTGTTTCTGAAGTGATCTCCCATGTGGCTAAAAGAAAAACTAGAGAAGAGTCAAATATTGACATTTCCAGGCCAAAGATTAATTCAGATGGCCAGATCTGTCAGGTGTTGTGATCACGGTGACTGTGTAGGTTGTCAGCCTGAAATGGTATTTCTGTCCTTAGATTTTTAAGCTTATCAGAAAATGTGAAGCAACTGGAAAGCTTTGAATAGTCAACTCCCAATTCTTACCCAGTTACTTTATAGATTTACTGTCTTGGGAAATAATGCAGGGAAAGGTTAAGAGACCATAATGTGTAATAATTTGGAATTAACATTCAGAATCACCACCACTTTCATGCCATGCAGGTAAGAGATTTTTTTTTTGGTTACACCCTTTCCCTGAAAAAACACCAGTCTAATTAATGGAAAGCCATACATTCATTTTGTCAGTTCCAAGGACAAAAGTAGTTGTCAGAGATTAATAGCAACATGTCTGTTTCGAATGGAGACTGGCTCTGAAAGCCCATTTACTCATTTCACTCCTCCCAGTACTTGTTCTGGCCTCTCTTACAACGATTTCTGAGCTCACTGTATATCCCAGTGCTTCACTTCATTGAAGGATGACAAAGACCCAAGCTTCTGATTTTTTGGATACAGGGAGCTCCTAGCTGTAAAATCCATTTGCTGATTGTTCTATCCTCCAGGGCCAAACAGTAGTAAATGTATTCTCACTGGGTGTGATTTCACAACAAAATGCTAAACTAATGCAGTGCTCAGTGGAATGATACTTAATATTGTTTCGTGCACTTCAGCAGAAAAATGAGCTGGGGGCATACTAGCACCAAAACACAGCTGCATTGCTCACAGTGGTTTTTAATAACGGAGCTCACTGGCACTGTCTCAGGGTCACAGCAGGTCTCACTGTGGCAGGTATTTGCTGGGGCTGCTATCACAAAGTCTGGACAGTGCTATGAGAAAATGAAAACAGGATTGCCAGCTTCCACTGTGCTCATTTGCAACCTTTTGACTGTCAGGCGTGTTTTGATGTCTCGCTCTGAAAACCTGGATTTGATGCAGGAAGCAGTTGGGCATGTTAATGTTTCATGGCTTTCTGTGTTATCTGGAACAAAACAAATTGTGTCCCTTAAAATGAAGTTATGGTACCTTGCTTAATGGCAGCTCCGAAAGTGTTTGTTCCTGCAAAATGAGGAGTCCTGATTCAGCAAAGGGTCTCTGTCCCAGATTCATTGCAGTTCCCCGCTGAAATGGAAAGCAAAGCATGCAAAATTCATAGGCTTCTGTCTAGCTGCATGCAGTGGATTTGCAAAAGCATCTATGATTCTAAAAATTGTAAGTGTTTTTGATGGGAGTTGAATATTTAAGTTCTTTGAATGAGAGTGGTTTTTAAAAACTTTCCGCAATATCATCCCTATAGCTGAGCTGTAACCTTTGTATTCTTTTTAACTGATAGGCTGCAAATAAAAGGGAAATCAGAATTAATTAGATGTTTTACATTAAAAGGAACTCCCAGCTTTTCAAAGTGGAATTTAGAAGAGAAGTCCATTGACCCATACACACAATGATGGCAATTGTGGTGGTGATATTCCTGGTTAATTTCATCCAAATTTGTGGGGAAAATTGGGTCTAGAGAGTTTGCTGCATTTTCTGGACATTTGAAGGTGAAGAAGCAGAAACTGATCCTGCATGACAGCTCGGTGATGTGAATCGTTAAGAACTGGTGTTGATTTCATTACAACTCTTTGGTCTGCAGTGAAATTACTCCTCTATAAATCAGCTGAGAGGCTGCAATAACATAGGCAAGGTCAAGCCACAAGTTCTGCTTGACAATAAAAGCATGTGCAGACTAACAATATTTGTAGAGAGACATTGAAATTGATTTGCCCTATTCACTACTTCCATGGAAATACTAAGATATAGATTCCAAGTATGAGCTAAGAGGGCAAAGCAACCAAAATAATTCTGTGTTTTGTTTATATTACCCCACATCACCCTATTGAAATAAAAAGTAGAATTTTCTAAGGCGTGTGTGGCATAACATGATAGATTTGCTTCTGTGTATGATGAGAAAGTTTTCAGTTAGGTGAATTTTAGTGATGAAAGATTGTCATGCTGCCAAAAGTTATTCCATGATTTTATGACTTAGAAAAAGTTGCTTTATAATCCAGGTCCTGGGAAAATAATTTATTACATCTTTTGAGCAGGAATTTTTAATGTGGATAGAACTGAAGAATGTTGTTTGCATTTTTATATTTTATAATTCAGAAAGAGCCAGAAGGATTTTTATGACTTTTTTTTTTTGAAGTTCGCATGAATAAAATACAGTTCTGTCAAGAACTTGACAATTCTGTTGAGAAGAGGTTTTAGCACGTATAGTAGTATTGTTACAGATGTTTTTATTGCTTGGTGCAATTTACTTAGGAAAGCCACATCTCTCAGGGCAGGATATTTGTGTCAGCTAAAGAGTTTATAGTTTATTTTGGAAAAGGAGATACTATTACACGAGCACTGAGCCAGATCTTTTAATTAATTTTTAATCACAGTAAAAACAGTGAGTACAGGTAAAACTATTGGGGCAACACTGATGCAGTTTTGTCAGAATAGATGTTTTCGGAAGACCTTGCTTTACGTAAGTAGTGTTTTTCAGCAGTACATCTCTAGGTGGGGGATAGAGGCATGTTGAGGGGCAGGGAGTGGGCTGAGATCGCTCCATCAACATCTCTCTGGTGCAAGAGCTACGGAGCACTGGGTGAAACTGGCAAGAGCTGAGTTAAAAACATTGTTTTACACAGAGCAGGTATTGTACTTCTGAAAATTATTCCCACAGGGTGTTGTGAATGCTCAGAGTTCAAAAGCGTGTCCCTTAGGTCAGTGGAAGGTTGGGTTTGTACTTGGAAGAGAAAGTCATGGTGGGTTAATAAGTAGAGGGAAACAGGAAATCTCTTGAGCTAAAAATAGTTGATACAGAGAGTGTCAGAGGTGTTTATGTCCACTGTTGGAACTGGTTTGAACCAGTCTGTTTATTTTGATTTTCTAATGGAATTAAATGTTCTAAGACAGTTTATTTTCCCTGGGATGCCAGATGAGTTGGTGAGTAGTAATAATGTAAAGGTGAGTAGTACATAGGAGTCTAATAGGGCAGTGAATGGGACCCACATCAGGCTATCACAAAAAGGACATGCAACTGAAACTTATATCAGACCCTTTCTGACTCTGGCCCTTGACTGACTTGTTGGATGGAAAGGAAAGTGGGTTCAGACTCATTAATGTTCTTTGTTTCCGATGCTCTAACAGCAGAATTTTCCTGTAGGGTTTTTCCTTGTGATTACTCAATCCTCAGACTAAAAAGAAGCAAAGACACTTAATAGCATTTACGTTTCAAAGAGCAGAGCAGAATTATGCCTCTTCTTGTGAGATACCAGTTCAGTATTTACAGCAATATTCTTTGACAGTCATCCAGAGATGAGAGCTAGCTGTGGATTTTCAAAAAGTACAGTGTCTTTAACCACAGGTCTCCCGTGGTTAAAGTTTCTTCCTGCTTTATTTGGATGACTGTGTAAATTCTCTAGCTGGGCCAGTTTGCTGTGTAGTTTAAGATCTGGGGCTTTTCTGATTTCCATATGTACAAGAACAAGAATTGAAAGATAACTTTATAGACAGCTATTTTTTTGATCAATAAATTTTGGTGCAAATTTCACTTTCAACAAAATCTTTTGGAATACGTGGTTTATTATATATTACCATTGTTGTGATTTTAACTTTGCCATTATTTCTTCTTGTCTGCTATGTTTATGCAACTGTCAGATCCCCAGATTAGAAAAAACCTATTGGCTAGAATCCTCCTATTAATCGTATTTTGCTACTTGCCTTATTGTTTCTGTTAATTTATCAAGGAATTTATTGCTTTAGATCAGAAAACTTAATTGAGCTCACATCTTGTAGTAAATATCTTTCTTGTTAAGACTGTATTAGAAATTATTCCCCCCTGAAGAAAAAGCATCCACAAAATTATAAACATGAAAGCAATTAAAAGGGTTGCAAAAGTAGTCATTATCAGCACGTGACACGAGCTCCATGGTGCGGCCTTACTTGTACAGATTCCATTTTGAGTGTCATTGTATCAAGGCAGAGATTTGCATTTTAATGGAGAAAGCATGAAATGAAGGGCCTGAACCTGTTGGATTGGTATTTAACAAAGGGGCTTTGTTCAGAGCCCAGAGTGTTTTGCTTTAAAGAGCTGGTGGTGAAGAAGTGCAGGACAGGTCTACACTTAGTTGCTGCAGAGTAGGACATGAGGGTGTGTTTGTCATTCACACATACACACACCTGTTAAGATTTACGCTTTTTTTCAACTGCTTGCTTTGGCAAAGCTGAATTGGACTGTGGTGTGTTGAATAGAAATTGCTTCAGTCCATGAGAGAAATGGAAAATGCAGCTTCCCTTGCACATCAGAGTAGGCATAGAGGTAGCTACAGTTTCATCTCTCATAACCTCAAAATGGGAGAGTGGTTTTTAATTCCCACTTCTTCCTTTAACAGTCCCGAAATTGTTTCCTGTAGGATTCAGTGTTTCATGTCTATCTACCCTTACATGGATTTTACTACTCTAGGTTTGGGGGGCGGGTTTCACTCTCTAAAACTCTGCAGTGTTTTTAGGGAAATGAGGCAGTTTCATATAGCGGAAATGAGGCAAACCTCATGCTCTATTTGCAGGCTTTGGGAATGCTGTGTTAATCTCTTATGTCCAGTCACCAGCTGGACAGGGAGAGCACATTGGCTGTGTTTTGGACTGGGCTGCCTAAGCATTCAGTGAGCTGATTCTGTGCAGGAGTGATGCTCCCATGCCTGTCTGCAGCTACACCACATTGATTGCAAAGTTCTAAGTGGCTTTGATTGTAGACAAAGCAAGAGCTTAGTAAAGACTGCTTTACACCAGATAATATTTGCAGTTTCTTTGAATATTGAGAAAAAGAGTAGCTACTCTCTTGCTTTAACTAGGGTGCCACTTTTCCTCCCAGTACACTGAATTGGTATTTTGGTAAGAGGGGACTCTGAGTGTGTGATAGAGCTCGATATGTAGGCTGAATGCAAAGATAATATGAGAGCAGAAGAGAATGTGAACAGAGCTTTGAAGCGACTTCAGTTGATCAAACCCTCTGAAACTAAACACAAGGCATGTGTTTGCAGCTCTGAGACTAATTGCCCCCAAGAAGACACACACACACACTTTCATGGAGTAGTTGCATTTGTTTCTCCTTGTTTTCCCCTAATATAGAGTAGTTTGGGATAAAAGTACATTTTTCACAGGGAACGAAAAATCTTACTGGCAATGTGAATGTTATTCCACTGTGTCAGAATTAGCAGTCTCTGCATCAAGGAATTAATATAACCAGTCATGAAAATAGTGATGTGTTGGGACAGTGGGTTATGCAACCACTTGTAGAAGTTGTGTTATGTATCTCAGTTTAAAATCAGTTAAAATAACACTCTGAACAATATCAGTAGCCACGAATATAGTCCAATAAATCCCTGAATAATAATTGGACTCCTAGTCAAGAGCTACAGAGGTAAATAAGTGCATTGGTATTCTCAGTTTAATAAAAGTGTCAGACTCTCATAAGGCAGCTCCTCAGATGACATCAATTGATTTCAGGACTCCAAATTGCTATCTGAGGATCTGCCCCACAGAATATAATACAGTAAAGGGTTGTGTGCACAGTCACAAACATTCAACATCTTTAAGCTGTTATTGTTGCTTAGAGAGAGCTTTCTGGTTTAGGTTTATATAGTGTCACTCCTTACTGTGTTAACTTCCAGCTTTCCGCATAAGAATTGATAGCACAAGTAAGGTCCCTTGTAGAACTTTTATCTCTTCTCAGTGAAAATCCCGATGGCTTTTTTTTTTTTTTAATTTTTTTTTATTTATTCTTCCCTTTTTTTAATGCTTTATTCCAATTTCATTACTGTTTCTCAGTGCTAGCTGAGGTGGGATTTTGAGAGGTGGAAGCATAGGTACAACAGAGATATAATGCAGTGTGTTGAATGCCACAATATAAATACAGAAAGGAATTTGTTTTCAGAAGGAGAGCAAACTCTGCACTCAGTATAAGCTCATAAAACACACACACTTTGCTGCTATCCTTTTTAATGTCATCACCTTATTAGTAATCTTGAAGAATCCTAACACCAGTAATGGGGAAAAAATCCTAGCCGTGACCTAAATTCCCACCTGGCACGCAGTTCCTGCTGATGGCAGTGGTGGTATGCTTGGATGCACACAGTGCCTCACGGCCCTTTGCTTCTAGGTGTTAAATGGTTTTCCAATCAACCTGCAGAGCTCATTCCCTTCTACCACTGTGGAGACATTAGTAACAAACACATGGCTTCCAGAATAAGAGTCTCTTGTGAGACAGCATCTGAAAACCACATAGAGGCTGTATTTACATTACAGGGCAGATAACCTGCAGGGCACGTCTCAGTCTGTATTCCCAGGCAGGGTCTCTTGGTGGGAAATGTGGATGTACATGTGGGAAGGGAGCAATTGTGCTTGCTGGTTGGTCCCCTCTGTGGTCACTGGAAGTGGTCTAGACAGATGACAAAAACTGCTTTCCGGACAAAAATGGCCTCTGGAACAACAGTCTTGAAACAACTTCACGTGCAAGTTCATTCTGTCCCCTTCCATCTTTTTTAGCTATTTTAAGTTGCTTTTGTGTATCTCTCTCAGCTAGATTATTTTTAACACTGTTGAGACCAGACTTTTCATGCCTTTATTCACTGTCAGTAGTCTTTTATCTTGCAAACACTTGCATTGTAAAATACAAGAATATACTACTATCTGTTGAAAATCAGGCTGTTGGAAATAGTTGCTAGAGTAATGATTTGTTGAAACCTTTTTAAACTCATTTTTGAACCTTGCACTTAAATCATGGCTCAGCTTACTGCTGAAGTAATTTTCTATTCCTTTTGTCTTTTTTTTTAAGGGACTGATAGTATTTTCACCTAAATTGTCTGCTAAATTCATATCCTGATGCTGTAGGAGTGGCGTCAAATTCCTGCTGAATACAGTTGAAAAACCCCTATTCACTTATTTGGTAGACAGGGCAGAAGCAAGATTTTTGCCACAGGTCTTTGACAAGCAGCCTTCTGTCTTTGTTTTGTAAGTTATTCCATATGCTTGTTGGAAAAAAAAGGTAGCGATTTCCATGTGGTTAGCTGGAGAAAAGAAGGCACCAGGTTTGTGAGGAATGCATGTTGGGTGGTGTTTCTGCAAGGTAAACTGGCAGCCAGTGTTCTTGCCATCCCAAGCAAGAAAAAAAGGGGGGAATCCAAAACAAAGGCAGTGCAGCATTTTGTATTGCAGTTGTAAAATTCATGGCTGGACATAGGGAGGAGTTTGAACAAAGTTTTGTCACAGTCTGGAACCACTAACAACCTCTCTAAGAACACAGACTGAGACACCAGTCTGCTGCTCATCAAACCTCCTGTTGTAGACAGTTTTTGCCTGCAAGAATCAAGGAAGAGAAAAAAAATGTCTCATTTTCTCTTAATTTCTCCATACACTCAGGGACTCCAGAATAATTCAGGTGAGATGGGGGAATTCATGAGGCTTAAAATGAATAAGTGGGAAATAAGCATCAGGCTGTAATTGCAGATTTTGAGGAAAAAAGATGTAAGATCTGGGATATTTGAAAGGTGCTGTGTAATGTCAAAATGTAATGGATTTGAGTTCTGATGGAAACATCAGAACAAATCCGTATGTACAAGTCCACCCATTTGCTACAGCAAAGTACAGCTGGCACAACTAGCTTCATGTAAAACAAAAGCACCTGCTCTGAACATGTTCTCCAGGTTTGTTTCATGCTATTAAAATGGGAGGGAGAGGGTGGGCTTTGGGTTCAGTTGTTGTGGACCATGGGTCTTCTCCTCAGTGCTGGGAACAGTCTACAACAAGCCTGTGAACATGGCGCTTGGTTTCTTTCTTGGCAGTTTTTTGTTCCTGTATTGTTATAAAATCTACCGGGGAGAAGAGGGAGAGTATCTGCAATGCCAGAGAGCAAAAATAACAGGTCATTTTAATTACAGTGAACATGAATTTAGAGTGATATTTTACAAAAAGTTGGCTGTTGCCCCAGACAGATCATTTTTTGAGTCTGAAACACAGAGGAGTAGTAACGTAGCAACAGATCAGCTGGTGGTACTTGGCTGACCTAAGGAGGCTGATGGAAGAGTCCCCAGGTGAAGAGGAGGGGGTTATAAAACAAAAGTGCTTGAAGTAGCAAGGTTTGGAGAAGAGAAAAAAAGGGAACAGATTGCCTTAAAAAGGGGAAATTGGTGCCCTTTTCTCAAGAAAAACTGTGTGTTGAACCTCTGACCTAGCCCCAAGGAATGCTGAAATATGGCAAGGAATTTGAAGTGCAGTAGAGCATGCCAGCATCTGTTGTTTCACAGATATTTGTACTTTTCTTTGTTACTTCATTAGGTAAAGAGTCTAGACTCCTTGAAAAAATGAGAGATTGTATGAACTCTAAATTGTCCCCTTATGCACAAGGTTGGAACTTGTGACAAATGAATGCCTAAGGAATTACAGGGTCTCAGGAGCCAGCCTTGCTCCTACAGCCCTCACACTGCAGTCCTGGGAAAGGTGTAATAACTAGTACCTGCCAAGCAAAAGCACTAGAAAAAGAAACTGGAGGATTTGCAGGGCTCTAAGAAATTGAACCAAACAGCCTAAACACTGGGGGACACCAAAGCAAAGATGTGGCTATCTGGTGTAGATATAATTGAGACCATATAGCACTTTGTATAAACAGCTCAGAACTCTAGTTTTCAGAAAAGGAGCAGAATTTCATTCTTTTGTTTATTAAGTTGTGGGGTTTCTTAGTACCACACATTTCAGCTTCAGCTTTTTTTAAAAATCGTGTTAGAGTATGAGAGGAGTAGAAAAAAGCCATTTTCTCTCTGTATTTGGCAGAACCACTTTTTTAATATATCTGCAATGATAAAAATGCAGGAAGATGGTGTCTATATTGTGAGTCTGAGTAGAAGATAGCATGCTTTTCTTCACCACTGAAGCAATTTTCCAGTGCTAATTCTTGGTTTTGGAAGAGGAAGTTAAAGTGGTGATGTTTGTGGTTGACAGGAGATAAAAATGGCATCAGTTCTCTGTGCAAAACTTGTTTGCTTCAGTGGGTGTTAGGGCATGACTTGTATACTTCTCTGTATTTGTAGGAAGTTGCCTCCCTGTGTTTATACCACTGCTCTTTTTGTTGGTCAAGGAAGGTCTGCTGCTACCTTTTTTTTGTGTGCACTGTAATTTCTTCTGCATCAAACTTAGTACATCAGGATGGCTCCTCTGCTCCTACAGGATCTTCTCATTTCTGGCGTTTCCAGCTCTTTCCCAAGGGTCACTGCAGCTGTCTCCAGATACTCTCAATGCCTTTTTTCTTTTTGAACCCCACAGAAGAAACAGAAAAGCTTGTCTTCAGCTTCGTCTGCTAAGTGTAAAGGGCTGGAGATGGCTGTGCTGCTCCACTGGTGTTTAAGGAATTGCCACATTTTGGAAGTACTGCTTGTAACATAGCAACTGTTTACCTTCAGCCACAGATGCCACAAGTGGTGTTATAAATAGCCCATGTGTGTACAAACACAACTCTCTTTTCGTATGAAGAACATGAACTATCTAACTTGCCAAATTTGAGTTGTGAGGGTTAGCTTCTCTTAAGACTTCCTAAAGAGAAGGCATAATATTCTGACTATTATGTTGAAAAGCAACATAGCTTGATTTGAATGTTACTTTTCCTTGCTTTATAAATTGCCTTCTCTTTCTTAATGGTTCTCCTTTTTGCCTTTCTCTGTTTCATTTTCTCTGGTTTTGGTGGCTATTTATATTTTTCTGGTAGATCTTTCTCAGATTTGGGAAACTTTTTTTTCTTTTTTTTCTTTTCTTGTTTTCTTTCTTCCTTTTTTCCCACTTTCCTGTTTTTCCTTTTCTTCTTTCCTTTTTCCTTTTCTTTCTTATTTGAAAATGCCTGTTGCATATTGACTTCTGTGCTTAAAACAGGGCAACAGTTGATAACAGTGACACCTTTACTACTGAATACAGAAGAGAATTAGGGCTATTGATATATTTTTACCTTGTAATTCAGTGAAAGCCTGTTCATATACACCTTGCAGAGACTTGTCTGTGACTTGGGTATTCAACGAGACGTGATGATGCAGATGAACTTCTGTAATTACAGTGCATTAATACATTCTGTATGTTATTTTGGAGTATGCACAGGATTTTAGGCTGCGATATCTATATTCACATGGATTAATTTGACAGAAAACTACAATGAAAAACACAGTGTCTTTCAGAGAGTGGCACCCTTGCTGGATGCTTTGTGAAACAAAAGGTTTACATGAAGAATTTCTCCGGACACTTTTTCCTGTTCTGGCTATATAGGACATTGCCTTAAAATCTGCTGGGCTGGTACAGGGTATTCTGGTACCTTGATCACATAAGAGACATTCAAGGCATTGAGCATGAATCAAGAGATAGCTCATTCCCTAAAATTTCTTTCTGTTGCTCTTAATAGGTTTCTCCTAGTTATTTGCCTCCATTTTAAATCAATGGGTGCCTAGTTTGTGTGTGAGTTTTGGGATACACAATCCTGCACTGAGAACTGTGAGGACAAGTTATTTGTTTAGGCTTCTCAAGCTGTTTGGAGGCCAAAGAGCCTCTCCCCAAGCCATTTTTGTGCCAATACTTTGGAGATCTGTCGACCTCTATTTTACATCGGTTTCTGATTCTTTTTTCTTATGTTACCAAAAGCCATTTGGCTGTTGCATATTTTTTCTGAACTAGGCATTTGCATCTTGAACACTGATAGTGTTTTATTATATAAGGCAATCCTAAAGTTAAACTGGTGAAGAAGGAAAATCTGAATGTCCTGAGTGGTTAAACAGCTGAATATGTAGAGCAAAATGAAGTGAAATGTAAAAATGTAAATAAAAGCTGTCCCTAAAGCTTCTAAATTGTGTACTTCACTGAATCAGGCTGTAGAGTTATAGTTGCTATTTCAGTGTGAGGACATGGGTTATGATGAAGAACACCATCATATTTCCTTAAATAATCTCTTCAGGTAACATTTCTTTTCCATCTAAGATGAGTCTTTTGTGTTAACTTTGGCAATTGCCTTGGTATACTGTAGTAATGTAAAAGTAGTATTAAGTACTAAAACTTCCTCTCCCTAGAAACATCAATGCCTTGTCATAGAAACATCAATGCCTTGTCATAGAAACAAGGTTTTCATTCATCTATTAAGATTTTAGTTGAGTCAATAAAAACCATCCTGGGTTTCTACAATGGAGGACTGCTGAGGTGTAAGAACGTTGGTTCAGTGTCTTCTGTTAAATCATTTGTTGTTAGACACTTGTCCTGCTTTGAGACAAATTCGGAGAACGTCCGAAATGAACGTCCTCTGATAGAAGGCAGGTTACAGACACCCCTCTCCCACCATGCTTGGAAAGAATTTTCCTTGGAGGAAAGTGAAAAAAACCTATTTATTTAACAAGCATAGTGCATGCAGGCACGGAAAACAAAGAATAATGCTGAGTAATAAAACCTCTCACTGTGGAGAAGACATGAGAAGATTCAAAGTCTTTTGTGGGTGTGGCTCTCTCCTCTACAGAGCTGGGGTTTGGCGTGGGCCCCTCCAGGCCGCGGTGTGGGGCCTCCTAGTGATGTTCTGGTGTTGCTAAACAGTCCAGAGGAGAAGGGGAAGAAGCCAAAGTCCCAGGGCTCCATGCTTTAGCTGGCGAACAAGAAGCTAGCTAAAAAACAAGAGAATGCCACTCTCTGCCCTGCTGCAGAGAGCTGAGAGCTGAGGGGGGAAAAAAAAACCCAGGAAGATGCTTTCCTCCGCTCGTAGCAGCAAAAAATGCAGGGGAGTGTGTGTGTCCTTGAAGCACAAAACCTCTCAGCTCTTTTTTTTTCCCCTTTCTCTCAGACCCAGCTTAAAGACACAGAAAGGCACAGGTTTCGTGTCTGGCGTAGAGCAGGCGATAGGGGATACAGCATCATAAAGTCACCCCAAGACAACACTGAGTTTGGTAGCGTGTGTTCATCTGTTCTCTCATCCTTCTCTTAAACATTTTATTGCCTGTTCTGTTCACTCACATCACAGACAAACCTAGGTCACAAAGGACTCCATTATTTCCAAAACTCTGCAGCTCAAACTGCACAGGAGAGAGGTATTGTTTTATTATTTTTCTCCTACTTTGCCTCCTCTTATGGGAAGGAAAAACGATGTGAGGTGTGTGTCCCTTGGGCTATAGAGTCCCATTCTCTGATTTGCTTTTTGGCAGCGTGCTGGCAGGTTATGAGTCATGTACAGATCTTGGGAAGAACTTCCCAAGCAAGAAAATCTGCTTGTATGTCAGTTCTTTTCTCCTTTCTTCCAGATGTGCCAAATCACTGTCATTGTTAGTGAAATGGGTTTTAGTGAAGTGTCAAAATTTAACTTATTCTTTTGGTATTTCTGTTGCATCAGTCATACAAAGCACTTGTATGACTGCAGAACCTGCTGTGCTGAAGGGAAGACATCCCATTTGAATTGATGGTGAAGAAATGATTCAATAAGCTGGGGTGTGCTCAGTACTCATGAGCTCATTTTCCTTTATTAACCTAAGCTCTCCTGAAGTACAAGAAACACAAGTGCAATAGTCTGCAACCATTTTGAACAAAGAAATGTGAACAAATTGCGTGCAACGCTGAACTGCAGGAGTGACCAAGGGTCAAAGCCACGTATCTTCTGTGTTGATGGTATCTCTTCCTGGCTGTTGATGGTATCTCTTCCTGGCTGGGGTTTGCTGCTTGCTAGTTCAGCATGAGTTAGCCAGAGCCTGGTGCTCCACACTACAAGCAAAGTCAATGAATTCATGACTCAGGCCCCAAGGTCCTTTTTCATCTGTCAGTCTGTACCTCTCTCTTCTGCCAGTCTGTCCTGACTACCTTGCTGCTGAAGTAGAGACAGCTTGGAAATTGCAAGTTTCTTATTAATCTATGATGTGACTTCCTATTTTTCAGGAATGTTTAGGTATTTGTAACCAGTTTGTTAAAGCTAGATATTTGGTCTTTTGTATCTCTCTAGCCCCTTAGGTCTCAAAACAAAGGAAAAAAAAAATTTGTATTTTTTTTTTATTCTTCGGTTCTTCAGCACTCAGAGAACACAAACCTTTCAAGCGTTTTAGGCAGGAATGGAAATCCCAATATGAAATACACTTGGGTCTTGCTGGTTTTCATATTCTTTAAACTGTAATTTCCCTGCAATAGCATTGTCTCTTTATGGTTTCACTAAAGCTTTTGAATTTCAAAACATACTGAATTCTAAGTTTTCCTATTCACACTGCTCACTTATTCCTCCTTAACCAGCAAAGTTCTCTCAATGCTCCACAATTGCCTGCTGTGACAATAACCTCTCTTCAGCATTAGAGATTATTTTAAAATAAATCCACAATAAATCCAGTTTCTAAACATCCTCAGCACACGCTGCTGCATGAAGTTACACATACTGTGAGTTTGTTCAGTGAGATGTGAATATCCAAGATTTACCCATCACAGGAATTGTATGACAGAGTTTAGATGCCTTATTAAATTTCCACAAAAGGGAATTTGCACTCTAACAGAGAAACAAAAAGATAAGGCAGGACACTAAGCAGTCAATTGAAAAACAATACCAGAGTGCTATGGGCAACAGGTAATACAGTGCCATCTCTATTTTTTTTTTCTTAATTCCTGCTTGCAAGGGTAACCACATCTAATAGGAAGTCAGTTGTGACAAGTGACCTTCAAGTGATAGTTGATAGCAGTAGTTCATTGTAACTCTTTTTTTCCTCCACAGACCCATTTTTATAGGCGCATTGTATAGATCTTTAGATTCAGACATTCTTCCTACGCTGTTTACACATACTTAGGAAAAAAAAATATGTTAAAGTCCCTTTGAGGCTGACACACATTTTACTACATATGAAGATCTGCCCCAAGAGTGTAGCCCAGCATGCTCATGCAGCAGAGTGTGCACAGCATGACTGGCAGAGGCCCCAGGGGAAAGAATAAAATTGGATTCCTTTTGCAACTGGCTGCTATTGTTCTTCCCATCTGCTGCTTGGGTCCTTTCAGCTCCCAGGCTCTTGTAAAGTTACCCAGTCCTTACACTCAATAGCTACTTTCTGTGTGGTGCTGGGGGCAGAGAAGATGAAGGGTAATGAATTAGTTAAAAATTGCTGTATGTCCTGTTGGGAAAAAACAGGAACTCCCTTAAGAAAATGAAAGTGAAAAGATAGGATTCAACTGCTAAATAGTAACTCAACTACCTCAGCTTGCTTATATTGCTTTCTGTTACATAGTGTGGTATTATTGATAGTAGTGGCTACAAGGTGTCTGAGAGAGAGATGGGAGCAGGAAAAAAACCCAGTCCACTAGTGCATTACATCCCAAGTTCAGTAGCATCTTGTTCTACTCTAATGCTGCAGGTATGTCTGCATAATGCAGAGTTTGGCCACTGCTTAAAATGAGAAACCTCAGTAACTATGCTTCTGGATCCTGACAGTGGATTAGCAACATGTCATGGACTGAGCAGGTAATTGCAGCAGACTAACATTGCTGGTGTTAAATAAGAACATGATGCTGTAGGAAACCACACACCGAGTGTCAGATGCAGGTTGCTTTGCCCTTTTTCTCTCATACTTTAGTCTTTTTCTACCTTGGCTCTTTGTCATTTGCTCCTTCTTTCTTGTCTTGAGAACTGAAAGTGCTCACTGAAAAGGTAATATTTGAGATCATTATTCATAGTGAGTTGTAATCTTGTAGCAGCTGCCATTAAAACAACTGTCCAATACAGTTTTAGTGAGCTGTGCTTGCTAAGCATTTCCCAATACTGATCTTACTAGCACAGCAGCAGGCTGATTACTCCAGTTTGATTGGCTCCCCCCACCTTAAATTGAGAAGAAAAAGTGTTACATGCTTTTTTAAACAGAAATTACATAGTTATTTGTCTTTATGTCTCTCTTGAAGCAGAAGTAGGTGTCAATGCATGTCGTACCATCAAAAGTGATTTTTATGGCTTTTAGCAGGTACTCGTTTACCTTCTGCGAGCAGCAACTAAGTGTATTTGAGTCATCAGTCAGGGAATGTATTTCTTTAGGATTTCTGCAAAACACTTATATTTGTTTAGCCTTTCCTCAGGTGAGACAGATTTTATGATATATAGCATGCAATTCAGTGCATTGTGTTGTTCAGCCCGTATTTGCTAATGTAAAATTCTGAGATGATACAATGCTGAATTTATGAATCTATCTATCTATCTATCTGCTTTTGGGGATTACATGGAAAGCAGTTACAGCAGAAATCAGACTGTGGTAAAGATGGAAGGAAGGCAGCAGCATAGGTCATGTAGGATGGTCTTATCTAGGGGCAGAGACCCAGTACCACAGCAGGTTTCCCAAGTATGTGTGATTCCAGGTACAAATCATATAGATCTAGTCTTGAAAAGACTGTAGAAGATCAGGTGACTGCTCACTGTTGGTTTGTTACTGTTCACTAAGCAAACAAAGCTAAGAGGACTGGGTATTTTCCGTAAGATACATGGGAGCATTTCAGGGAGAAATACCATATAAAATTAAGGCAAATAAACCTCTATTTCTTTCAGTAGCATCTTCTGTTAACTTGCATTTCACGTTGTATAGTTTTTTGCTCAAACATCAGGAGTTTCTCTTCATAGCCAGCAAGATGGTTAGAGGAATGGAGCCCCCCTCCTATGAGGAAAGCCTTGAGAATTGGGATTGTTCAGCCTGGAAAAGAGAAGGCGTTGGGGTGACCTAATTGTGGCCTTCCAGTGCCTGAAGGGAGCCTACAAGAATGATGGAGACTTTTTACAAGAGCATGTAGGGGCAGGACAAGGGGAAAAGCGTTCAAACTGAAATAGGATAGGATCAGATAAGATATTAGGAACAAAATCATTACTGTGTGGGTGGTGAGGCACTGGAACAGGTTGCCCAAAGAAGTTGTGGATGTCCCATCCCTGGAAGCGTTCAAGGCAGGTTGGATGGGGCTCTGAGCAACCTGGTCTAGCAGAAGGGGTCCCTGCCTGTAGCAAGGGGGATGATCTTTAAGGTCTGGTTCAACCCCGTCCATTCTGTGATTCTGCAATGGAAATATTCAGGTTAAACACAATGTGACTTTATATTATATAACAGATTATTGAAAAGAATTTGTTTCTGCTGAGTTGCAAGTACTTTGGTTTGCCTTTTTAAAAATAAGCTTGGCGTTCTTTTTCTCTATTGCTACCTTCTCTACTCTGTTTGGGGGTCGGGATTGTCAGAGGGCTTGTAGAAGCCAGGAAGATGAACTTCATATTGCTTGTGTGCTGTATGCAAAATGGAACCAAATTAGATAGGACGTTTTGTCTCTTTTAGCTGTTTTTTGTAAATGCAGGATGTATTTCTGAGACAACAGGTTATAGTTTGAAAGTAGTAAATAAACAGCCATCAAATAAAACCAGCTGTCGCTGAAATATGTGAAAGCAGCAAAGCACCTTAAAATGAAATTATTTGTCTGAACACAGTAGTGTAGAGGTCACTGACCAAATGCATAGATTGTCTTTTTGGGAGAGAGAGAAGAGCTTTCACTTAAATTGATGTCCAGCCAGCTCAAAGTAGTTTGCCAGCTGTTACCGAGTCATGCAACTTGCTTACAGAATGAAAAATTATCATCGCTATTTTAAGGAAAAAGGGAGATAGGTTCTGCCAGAGACTTCACCTTCTCATTTGCTTTCTTTTACTTTAACTACAGTATCACCACCCTTCAGTTCATACAGTGCCACATGTACGTAAACTAAAATAATGCAGAATGGCCAGAGTACTAGCAACAAATTTATAATAGTTGAATCTGAAAGCAACTATATGCACCAAGTTTAGATCCATTTAGAGTCAAGCAAAAATAAGAGAAGGACCTTGCTTGGCCTTTGAAAACTAAATTGTACAGAAGCTAATTATTTATCTGATTGACTAGGGGTGTAATTTACATGATACCTGTTTCAGAGGGAAAATTGTCTTTTACATTTTTCCTGCTTTTGTTTATTATAAAGTGCCTGATATTACCGCATGCTGCAGCAGTGTTTTCCCACAGAAGAAGTGTTTCACTAGATAACTTTTTTCTGGTGAATATATGCACAGCCATGAGAATAGTAGCTTTTTAATAGACATAGTTGAATGCAGTACAGGTAATAACTGCTGTTTCGACTACTTTTCTCATTCTTTAGCTTAACTGTTGTTTAGGAATGCAGAGATCTCAAGAACCTGAGTATAAGAACCTGTATCTGAAAACTCTGACAGTTGTTAGCACATGTATGTGGAACATATTCTAGAAATACCATGGTATTTCACAGATTTATGCACTTTATCCTATTCATCTTTAATTCAATTTTTTTTTTAAAGTTGCCTAGATAGAGCAAAACTCCTGCTAGTTTTTGTTAAAGGTGAGAAATTTCTGAGCATTTACCAAGATCCAGGGCAGAAGAGCTGAATCTCAGAAGTCACCAAAGAGGTTAGAAATTTCTGTTACTTGAGTTCAAATGAGAAACAATACCATGACTGTCGGCATCTAAAAGGTAGTTATTATGCAAAATACAGCAGCTGCTTATATATTAGGGTAGCACTCTGCAGTGTATACATAGAACACAGAGTAGAAAGTGAGGAATAATGTATTGATGCTGGAGAGCCCGAGACCAATGATAAATCATAAATGTTCTGCCAGTAGCATCTATGCAACTATCTTAGACTCCAGCCCATGACATCCTTGTAAATAATCTGGAGCATAAGCCTTTGAAACAAACAGTGCTGAAAGACTGAATGTTATTTTCCTCAGCCAGACCATATTTTCCTCATGAGAAGAGGTTGAAAGTTGCCTGGGCTGTGGGCACATTTGATGCATTTACTCAATGCCTTCTGCATCCTCTCCTTCCAGACAGAGTCACTGATTCTTTCAGGAGCCCAAAACCTTGCTAAATACCATTTGTTTTCTCTTCTTACTTAAGCATTAGCTGTTCTGTTGTGCTAATCTTAAGCTTTCCACAAGTGCTGCTCTTCCACTTACTCATTACCCTTTCAGGTGTGTTTCTGTCTAGCTGTTATTTACTCTGCAGTATTTGAAACATTTCACACCCCTAGATGATATTGTGGTTATCTAAAACATAATTACGCTTTTCAAAGACAAAAAGTCTTACCTGCTCATATAATTGCTAAGAGAATCGAAGAGATTTTCTGAGCCAATGACATTTTCTTGTTTTGGATTTCAAAAAGAAAAAGCTTTTATATGTGCCATCTAGGGGGAAAAAAAGCAGAAATAAACAGGTATGAGATGTAAAATTCTGTTGTATTTCCTGTCTGTCAGTCACTTAATGAATCTTCAACCTCCTCTTCCACTTCCCAGGGACCTGAGCATCTGTGAACTCTCCTGCAGCTGAGAGTGTATTGGTGCTACCACTGTTTCCACCAGCAGTGCTCACCAGCAGATAATTGCCACTTGAAATTAGTATTTTAATGAACTGATCTCAGCAAATGTAAAGCAAAATCTCCCAGGCATTAAAGAAATAAGTGGGAGGGAAAACTAATAACTGTGAAGTTCAACAGACGGATGGTCAGAGTGCTGGCTTGGCAAAGGAGTGGAGCTGGTTCAGGTTTTGCTCCTGCAAGCTGCCCGCCCACTTAGGGACAAGGCCTAGTGGGACTTGGCAGTGGTAGGTTTGTGGTTGGGCTTGAAGATCTTGGAGGTCTTTTCCAACCTAAATGATTCTGTGCTTCTCTCTCTGCTACTGCTTCATCAGCTGAGGGAGTGGTAATTTAGTAACTACACTGAAAGTTCAAACAGTGTAATCACAGTCATCAAGTGAAAGAGAAGCTCTCTGGAGAATGGTTATTGCTTTGCCTAGGGGAAAAAAATCAGAAAAGCAAGAAAAAATTCTTACCCTGCTAGATGGAAAAAAATTAACCTGTGTGAGAGATGGGAGTGCTTTTGTGGGGTTTGCAATGATTACACAGCCTGTCAAGAAGCAGTGGATATTTTGTTCAGCAGAATCAGTACTCTACAAGATTTGAAAGTCTTTCAAAAAATTGTGTGGGTGTGTGAAAAGTGAAGTAACAAGAATTGTCATTAAAGGAGAAATGAGCTAAAATGAGTCTGTGGAGAAATTTTGTTTTTGAATGTTCAGAAGAAAAATCCCTTGATACTCAGTAGCTGGATTAGAGAACAGCATAAATGCTCGGAAGAGGGAAACTGAGCACAAATTCTTCAAACGGAGACTGCAGCAATTTGATTTTAAAAAACATATTTTATATACCAGTAAATTTAGTTTTGTGATTAGAAGTCTCCTTTTGTTTCTCTTGCAATAGTTGTTTCTGTCTCACAGCCATACTCATGAAGGCTGTATAATAATAAATGAACAGTTACCAACACACCAAGCCTTTACTTACTTTGGGTTTTTTTTGTATATTTCTTTCCCAGTGGGTGTGAATTTCTACAAAGAGAGGGCTTTTATTTTTTTTGTTCCAGAAACTCAGTGAAAAGCAGGAGTTAAAAAAAGTTGCAGAAAGTTTGCGATGATTTGATAGACAAGCATAAAAAGTAAGTGTGAAATTACACAAAATAATTTTGCAAGTAAGGATCAGTACAGGGATTCTGGCTGATATGCAGTGCAGTAAATCTGCTTGTAATGAAGCTAAAGCAGACATGCAAATGAAATGGTTTAATAAGGGAGCCCAGAACGAAATTTCTTAAGATTACAATAGATTGTTTCAAATGAAACAATTCTTTTTTGCTGTTATTAAAATCTCTGAGCCCAAAGTTGGGTATTCATTGATGTTTTAATTTGTTTAGTTTTGTAATATAGTACGAATCATTTGTTTCAGTCATACATTTGCTCCAGACTGATCACAAATTCATTAGATTTTGGCAGTGGAGCATTTAATTTCTCATTTATTCTATGTAATCTATCTTTAGTAGTTATGTGCATTTTATGTACCTTTAGCATATTGCAGTGGGAACGCTAGCATTTTGTTATCTTTTGGTATTGCAGAAAATGTGGTACCAGTTGAGACTTCTGGCAAATTTTATGCAGAGGGAATTTTACAAATTACTGTGAACGTCACAGTATTATTTTTATTGTCATTCTGTGTCCTTTCTTGGTTTTGTACCTTATTTCGTATGTTTTTTATATTCTAATTTGTTAGGATTGGTGTAAGCACCACATAATTATTCTTGTCCACCAGATCGTGTGATACTCCTGATTTGAATTAATGTGGAAAAAGTAGAAAATGATGGGTTAAACTGAAATCCATGCAGATAAATGAAGCAATTATGCACACACCTGTGACACCAAAAGAGAAATCTGTGCTCTGGGAATGATAATGCTGCACTTTTACAAAGCAGGAACATGCCTTTGAAGGATTCAAAAATCTTGTGTCCTGCTCAGGTTAGAATCAGAGGGTCAAAATGAAATTTTAAAGATCATCTAGTCCACCCCATCTGCCACAGGCAGGAACATCTTCCACTAGATTATCTTGCTTAAGGCTGTGTCCATCCTGGCTTGAACACTTAAAGCTGTTCGGAGTTAAAGGCATAATGGATGTATGTTTTGCATTTCATGAAGAACTGGGTCATATATATTTAAGATTCAACAACTCTGCTGTGTTTATTATGTCCAGACATCTTATAAAAAGCCACATGGTGTAAGCAGCTGCATGAGGAAGGCATGAGGGGTTTGCAATAAATTATGGTCGCTTGCTACTCTGAGAAGTCATTCTGAGTAACAGATCAGTCACTGCCTTTTGTTCCTAGAATGAGCAGATTTATTCAAAAATAGTTACAGATGTTAAATACCTGTTCTTTTTGTGGTCTAACTTGTGTGGCACACACAGGCTTAGGTCAGTTGCCTCTTGCCCAGCTGGCTAATGGATGTCAGTGACTCTGAGGGTTCTGTCATCTGGTATCAATGTTGCGAGGCCTCAGTAAGGCACAGTAAACTGAAGGGAAATAGTGGAAAACATAGCACTGAAAGGCATCAGTGAGAAAAATCACAGGGACTTTTAATGTCCTTGCACTTTTCCTGTAAATATGTAGAGCAGGGAAGGGTCTTCTAACTCGTTTCTGGGAGTTGGATGTGCTGATCTCTCTGGCTCAGCAGTGCTGCATGTGCAGCTCCTGAGCACAGCCTGAGATGTGCACAAGTGTGAGATGTGGTGTGGGGCTGAGGCTCTGTCTTCTCACCTGTGGTGAAGCAGAGAACAAAGCTGGGGCCAGCTTGGGCAGCAGCCTGGAGTGCATGGGGCTGGCCCAGCCATGGTCCCTGAGAGGGCAGAGTGCGTTGCACATCAGCTTGCTCTGACACATGGGGAGCAAGCAGAAGGCAGCAGCAGTTTTGGCTGGAAGGATAATATATGCTGTTCTTGGCTTTTTCTAAGACAAGTCTGGCTTAGGTCAGGAGGGCGGGTTCAAGTGTTTGAAGGACTGGATTCAGCCCCTAGGCTGTGCAGCCCACATTGCTTTAAACTTTAAACAGCCCACAATGCTATCTGTTTCAGCACCGAATGGCAGAACATATGCAGGAAAGCATCTTTCCACCCCTGTTCTTCCCATCTGCCCAGCTTTACAACCAGGCTGGTTTTTGTCTTGGATTATAACACTATATTGAATGTTTCATTGCCCTCGTGCTTTGGGGAACTCTGGGTTTTCTCACAGTTTTTTGCAAGCCTGAGTTATCAAGCAAGCTAATAGGGTAGTAAAGGTGTTTGACATTAATAAAGCTAATGAACAACAATGTTGGAGCTGTCCTCATGCATGCAATCAGTTTTATGAAGCTCACTTTTTCAGTCATTTCTCCAGGTGCTCACTCCTACAGGACCCTGGGAAAAATGAGTCATAAATACTTAAACAATTCCAGTACTTTGATGAATATTTTACATTGTAGAATATGTGAATATTAGTAATTAATGCAGACTTGAGAGTTAGAAAAAATTTTATAACCAGAATGGCTGGTCACTAAGGCTCAGGGATGCAGTAGGAACTGAATGAAAGGGAAGTGTTTGCCAAATTGTTTGCATTTCATGAAGAACTGAGAGTGCAAATGGAAAATATTTCCTACAGCATACTAGTTCTCACCTTTGCATTCTGGAAAGCTCTGGCAGGGCAGTGATAATGGGCATAGTGTAGGCTACACCACAGTGAGGGTGAGACAAAAGGAGCAAAAACTGTGAGGATGGATGCCAAATGGAAATCTATCCCTTCTGCTTCAGTTGCTGCACTGAGAGTCTAGGCAGACAGTGCCAGCAGGTCTGAGGAGTGGTACAAGCAAATCACCTGAGGCTGGGGAAAAAGAAATCCAACTGCTGTGTTTCAGTCCAGTTTCGCTGAAAGCAAGAACATTAGAAAGCAAATCTGGTACACCTATGACAAAGAAATGGAGGAAACATCCAGCCAAGGAAAACAGTTTCTTCTGTCTTGAGGTCCTGAAATGACTTACCCTATTTACATCCCGTTTTCTTCTGTGCTTAAATTCACTCCTGGTGAGAGGACATTTTCAGTGTGTTTGTGTACCAGCACGTAGGCTTTCTCTGAGGTCCAGGTCACCAGCATCTGCCTGGAGAGGAATACAGCAGGAGACATTATCCAACAGGTTTTTAAATGCATTGATAAGGTTTTGACATTTTAAGCAAAGGAAACAGCTAGAGGGCTCTTTTCTGTGTAAACAAAGCAGAGGAAATCATTGAGGTTGTCCAGACAGGGTAACCTTGGTGAGAGCGATCTAAGATATGTTATTGTATACAGTTTCTGTGACAGGAGTGAAAAATAACAACATAATAGCAGCATTTTTTTTAAGAAAAGCATATCCATGTGCATGGTTACCTCATTGTGAAGTAAAGGTTGAAAGAGTAGCAAGAGAACAACCCCAAGCAGGAGAATAAGTCCCTAGGAAGTAGAAGCTGTATCGGGTTACTAAGGTCAAGACAGAACTGTAGCACAGACACTTAAGAATACTGTGAGAAAGACCAAGGCTCAAAATGAAATGCAGCTAACAAGAAATCAGAAGTAATAAGAAATGTTTTTATAGGGGTATTTTTCAGCAATTCATTGTGAAAATGGAAAGGCTTATTAATTAGTGTCATCCTGGTTCTTGTACTATTCAGTACCCTATTAGCAATTTAAATAATAGAAAGATTTTTCAAATTCCTTCCAGGTCCATGATGCAGTGTAGTGATTTATGAGTGGGAACACTCTTACACAGTTACATCAAATTGTGAAGTGTTTGCAGTTCACATCAACTTCTAGGTTTTCAAAGCTGTTGATTCTACTTTTCAGAAAGGACTGTTGGCTGCATTGAGATCTGCACTGAAGAGGAAAAAATAAACAAAAGATACTGAAAGAAAAAGTGCTAATGAGACCATCTCCTCTTGGCTTTTTTTCTCAAATGATATTTAGAGAAAATACTTATTTTCTTTAGGATGCCCTGACTCCAAAGACGTAGACATCCATGTACCTGCTTAGCTGGTATCAGATAATTTTAAAAGCACTGCTGTGCTTGGATCTGGGCTCTGCATGCTCTTGTAGCCTTTCTAGCAAGCCCATATAGACTGTGGTAGCTTTAACCGGCATTTGATAACTTGTTTCTCAAAATCCCAGGAGGATCAGGGCTCCAGATGAGCATAGGGAGGGGATAGCTGCTGGAGGCTTTCAGACGGGTGCATCTCAAGGAAGTCACGTGGTAGAAATTGGTGTTTTCTGGTGATCAACACAGGTTCAACTCCAGGTGACTGGCAATGTTATCTTGTTGCTTAATAGTCAGAAGAGGATGCCTAAAGCTGTGCCTGTAAGACAGCCATGCCGTGGTTGTCCTCTGCTCTGAAATGCTGAGCTGAAATGAGAGTAGTGGGAGACAGACAAATGAACAACGCATCTCTTGGCACAACTGCAAACTTTGAATGTTTGGAGTGGGATAAGAAGGAATATTGTGGTGACATGTTATAAACAAATCAGACAACCAGATTTGTCTCAGCCTTGAAAAACCGGGCCTTAGTGGGACTGGAGAGTATTTTTGGGATGTCTGCTAGCAAGCCTGAATTCTATCCGACAGGCAGCGGGAAATGCCCTGGAATCCAGAAGATCAAATTGCCCTAAGCAAATCAGAAGTTCTTACTTTTTTCCTAGTAATATAAGGAATGGATATATTTTAGATATATCCATTTATATCTTGTACATAAGGGTGGATGTGAGCTGTGATTGATATATTTACCTGTGAGTAACTGTTTATAAATGAAGTGCTGATGTCCAGATGCTTCTCACTCTTGCCATAACTTGATACAACATCACTGTTGGGTTAGATTCCTCTGAGTTCTTTAATGTTTCACTCCTCACTATACACTAAGGTAAGTGCACCTAATTTCAATGGTGTCAGCCCTTGCCAGAGTGGATGACTCTGTCTCAGTTTAACAAGGAGCAAATCTTTCAAACACGTGCCTTAAAAAGATGGCTCTTCAGAAGAGCATTGCAAAAAAATGCTGACAAGATGGTTATAATAATTTTTCTAATGAATTCCTGAGTAAGGAACTGAGATAAATCAGTTCAGGCTTTGTATAAGAGGAACAGCTTTGAAGCTATTAAAAAACTTTACCTTTTTGAAAGTCAGTTAATCAGGACAGTTAAAATACATAAGTGAAAGAAAATTAGGTATCTGTCTTTTGACGTTGAGATGTGGCATGTAATCTTAGGACTTGAAACAATTTCAGTCTCTCAGAGGACTTTCACTGCATGCCAGCATTCCTGCTGCAACCTGAGGTAAGGAAATTATTTTGCTAACTCATAAACTAGTTTCAAACATTCAGAGCCCTTTTCCATAGTCTTTTGTAAGCAGCTTTGTGCTGACAGCAACAAATTTTTTTACTCTTTTTTTTTTTTGTAATGCTGATTTCCAATTAAGCTAGTTCTTCCTTTGGAAGGTGGCTTGACATCCATAAGAAATCTCTAGAGTAAATCAAAGACCCATTTTCAGCCAAACAGCCTCAAACATCTTGGAAGCAGCTATGCTGCTGCATTCAAGTTAGTGACCCAGCCCATATAAAAGACACTTCAAACCTAAAAAGCAATGCGCATTCATTCAGGGCATCATGGCAAGGTTTGCAAGCTGAGCTGTGGCACTATTCCAATTTAGTTATGTTGCTTTGCATTCTTAAATAAGGACACTTGCCACTGCCTTTGGAGACACTGCACGATTTTCAGCTGCACAGTGTCATCATGCCCAGTGTCAGAGGAGACTTCTGTCAATAATTTATTCATTATACAGAATTTTTTTTCTAGAGTAAACATATTTAGTTAAAGTCTGTTTCCATCTGTTCAGCTTTTCTGTGTCTCACAGGTCCAGGAGACTTTTAGAAAGTGTAGTCAGAGGCCAAACTTCTGAATTGCATCCTGAATTCCCTACGACTCAGCATTATCAGTGGAGCAGCTATAAACTAGCAGGACAGCTGACCTTCAGTCTTCTGAAACACTCAAGTTTCAAAGATGCATACTAATCATATCTATTGTTCTCCTGTGAGTCACCAGGTTTCCTTCAGCTGAGAAATATCTGTGTCAAAGAAGAAAATCAGAAAGTGCCATTTGTTTCTTCCGCTTATCCTTTTGACCTCATTCTACAGCTGCATAGCCATGAGTACTTTACATTTGCAAAGATAAAAGTGGACACCTTGAAAGAATTTCCTGGGTGTGGTACTCCAGTGTCATAGCAGGAGAACTTAATATATAGAGCTCTCCTTGTTTGATTTCTTCTACACACATCTTCTCTTCACAGGAAACGTATCCAAGTCCTTTTTTGCTCCCACAGTGTACACTTACATTTAGCTCATGCAGGCCTAAATCTTTTGAAGACAAATATTCTGAAAAGCTCTAACTTTGGGGCTTTGAAGAGGTATCTGGTTCCTGTGAAGCATAAAGGAACTACATAAATAATAGGGAAGTTCAAGAAAAGCAGGATTCTCTCACTGATGCACACATTACATGGGTACAGACGGCAGAGATGTTTTTGGAGGCAAGTATAGCTATGTAGAGATCCAGGTGTATTTGTAAACCAGCAAAGCAAAGCAGGCCAGGGGGGCACCTGTTGCACTGTCTTCAGGCTGGTATTCAGGAAATGGCTGTTTACAACAGCAGCAGGGAAGAAGGCATTCTCAGTTCCCCAGAAAAACCTGCTATTTCTCAAAATATTTTCCTCTTTCACGCAGTGAGAACTCTGTCCCTGAGGCAGTGGCTGTGGGTGCCAGGAGGCAGCAGGATACTTGGAACAAACTTCTTGAGAGTCCGGCATGAGCTCCTGAGAATCAGTTTCTGTGCCATGCAGAAGGATGTAACTGCTTATCTGTTCTTCCTCTTAACTTCACTGTCCACTACTCTGCTGTTAATTAGTCTTTCAGTCTGGATGATATATGGACTATGCTGTTTCCCAACTGCTTTGGGGTTGGTGTATTCAAACCCCCGGAGTTAACGTTTTGTGATTCAAAACTCCTGATTAATTATTGAGGGCTCCATTGTGTCTATAGAGGATAGTTTCATATCACACTTACATGGGAATCAAGGTTCCACTGGGTTTCTTTAAAAAACCTGACACTTTTTGAAATTCCATTTGTTTCTGAAAACCACCAATTAACAGATGTGTGTTCTATATTCTAGACAGCAGAACTGTCTGTAGTTGTGTTACAGGTTTGCTTTTAGCTGCTGTGGGTGAGCAGAAGTTTGTACCTCTTCTGCTTGAGGAAATACATTGATAATGTTTTAGAGAACCGATTGTTCTGACCCTCCTTGGGCTAATTTTGCATAGCGCTGTGTGAACGTAACAGCTTTCTAGAGGAACAAAACACCACTCCTGCCACATTTGGTCACTGAGGTAGAACTCTAAGCATGCTTTGCAGTCCCATTTCTGGTTTTTCGGCGCACACATGGCTTTTGGTACAAACCGCTGCTTGTAATGAGCTCCCCAGAGATTTCTTGCACAGTGTACACCCTTGAGCTCTTCAGTCATGCCCCACGGACTTCTTGTTTTTCTGCTGATGATCTTTCTCATAATCTATGAGTGCTTCAGAGTTGGGAGCAGAGTTGGGAACTGTCTGGACAAGCCAGCAAAGTGGTAGGGAAAGGTCAATGAGCTTCAATCCTTGCTGTGCAAACTTGGTATTTCGTGTCAGAACCTTGTGTCCTTTTGATGTATCCAGAGATACACATTCCTTTTGCCTGCAGTACGTATACCACTACATAGCTGCAAAAGCATGATGTTTCTGTCTTCACTTTTCTCCTAGCAGAATGTTGTATATTGCATCAACAGCAAAATGTGAAGGCAGGAGATGATGCCACTAAAAAAAAATACTCTCCTTTGTTTTTCTCTCTAGAACTATGCAGCAAGTGATTTCACTAATTGCAAGGAGGAAGCAGAAGACAGCAACGCTTACGAGCTTATGTTAGGCTCAGAAACTCCACTAGCTGTGGGTAAGTCGTGTTGTTAGACAGCTTTGTTGGTACTGGTATGTGCTGTATTAAATGAAAGAGTTTATGGGCAGAGAGGGCAAGTTATTCTAACACTTTCAATTTCCATGAGTTACTGCAGCTTCCAGGGAGGGCAGATGTCCTAAAAGGAGAAGGCAGTTGAGGGATTCAGTTGGGATAATAAAGTTATTGCTCGGTAAGAAAGACCTCAGTGCAACCACCCCTCCTTTTGAACTCTGGAAATTTGTGATCTCCACTCTGAACCTAGAAAACTGCTGAATTCTCCAAGCTCTCAGAGAAAAACCTTCATAAAAGGGGAGGCACTGCCTTATGTGTGCAGTCGAGTCCTGGGTGGAGGCACAGATAGTTGACATTTTGCAGCTTGATGTTCCTACTTCCAAGCATAGATTGATGACAAGCCTGTTGATGATCTGTGTGGTCGTATGCATTCCCCTTGAAAACTGCAAAGTTGCTTGTTTGCATTTACTGATGGCATATATTTTGCATATATCTTAGAGTATCATGGATCTATGAGACTAAATTTAATCCTCTTTTTATCTTGTTGACAATTTTATCTTTTCAACTGTCTCATACATATGAAAAGGACGTTTCTTACTTGCTCAGTTCAAACTGGTTGCTTTAGCACATATAGGTAGATGATAGACACTGTGAAAAAAACAGGTTTGCTCTGATAAAATTTTCACTGTCTTTGTCACATTGTATATGGGAACACCTCAGGGTGAACACATGGAAGAAGAACAAGAACTGTAGCAGCTGGCCATGTTAGGTGGGTTAATGCCCTAACCTCCCATTTGAATCAGTGGTGAAAGGTAGGCATCACCAAAGGATGACTCAGAATGGAAAACTACCTCAAGGGCTCAAGTAAAGTCTACTACCTCAAGTAAAATCTGCTGACAGACTGTGTAGTTTACTCTGTTACAATACTGAGGTTGACTACTGAAGTTTTGATGCTGTACGAAGTGATTAAAATGTACATTTTCACAACCCTCCACTTTGTTCCTGGTCTGTGGGCCACTAGAGACAGAAAAGCTCTGTTTCCACAAGTCTACAGTCTTGTCTCCCATGGACAATGTTTATTTCATTTTAGAGAGATTCAAATAAGCGCCCAAATCCTGCTGTACGAAAAGAAGTAACACAGATGCGTGAGCTACAGCTTTATTTTGCAAAGTGTTGCACTGTGCTGCATTGCAAGTCAGGTAATAGAAATTCTGGAGGCAGGGAAAACGTGTGTGATTTCATTCTGACAGCAGCTCTAGAAAAGTGTAACACTGCATGCACGAAGATGGTGTGTATCAGAGTAGCAAGGTACAATGAAACTTCCACTGTTGATTTAGTAAATATTTAAAAAGCTGTTCACTGGTGGTATGGATTTGACAGCTTTCCTGCTGTATCAGTTCATGAAAGCTTTATTAGCCATTGTGTTGCTTCTGTAGGAATCCTTGAACCAAGAAATGCTTCCAGATGGCAATTTTTAAATGAAATAATGCTCTTTTTAGTATTCAAAGCCAAGCAGATCTCAGGAGATCAGTATGCAATTGGATCGAGATGCCAACAAGAAGCCAAGGTGGATGAGGAAAAGAAGGATGACCTAAAAGCCAGCAGAGAGGAGACAGAATATGAAGATGAAGAAGAGGAGGGTTCATACAGCTTTCACAACAGTCCTGGCAGTTTGTATGCCAACATAGGGGCTGAGCTCAAAGAGAGCAGAAGAGATTGCTTTTTGTGCAAGAGGCCACCCCCTCCTCCCCCTCGAAATCTGCCTGGCATCCAAAGACAGGACAATCTGCACAATTTATCACAAGGTACGATCTTGGGAGGAAAATAACCCCAGCCACAAGCACATGCAAGGGCAGACAAAGTACTGCTGTAGAGATGTGTATGATTGTGTATGACTTCTAACAGCAGTATCTGGGCAGGATGGCCCTCATGCTACAAAGCCATTGCATGCATATGAGGCCCTAATTCTGCAGAACAAGCATGTGCATGTGACCTTTGCTGCATCAAAATACTCATGACTGGGTTTGTCAGGTAAATACTGTGGTGTGGGCTGCTGGGTTCAGCTTTCCTCACTCTACGTATCTCAAAGAGCTGCCAAATAGTGCATGGTGCACTGGATTTACAAGAGAGGCTTGAAACAAAAGAAGAAGCCTGTATTTTTGTCATGTTGACTTAATTATTTGCCATTTTAAAACATTGAATGCTATCATGATTTAATATAGCTTGAAGTTTCACAGGCAGAATGAATAGAAAGTGACCCTGCAGAGAGAAGTAACAGTATCTTACTATACTTTAGCCAATGTTGTAGTTACTTAGAAGTAAAAAGTTATATTGCAGATTGAAAAGAAAGGGGGAAATTCTGACAAATGCTTTGCCTTTTTTTCCTTTTTTTTAATACATCTGCCCCATAGTGAAAATCTAAAATTTTGTGTTGTGGTTTGATTAAAGTGATGAGAAACTCAAAATACTACTTGCATCTGTTTCAGGAGGGATGATCATCAATTTTTCTCATTGGGAACAACAAGTATGCAAAATAATTCAAGCTTAAATGTGAGTTCTAAATAGTTGTGTAGGGGAAAAACAACCTCTTCCTATTTGTCATAGACACTACTGAGAAGTGTGGACACAAATTGCTTCTCACTTTCTCCACAGCTTATTACTGTTAACTCTGTTTTCAAATGTAGTGTAACGTATTACAGTCTTAAATTACTATCACCAGGTAGTCTGAATTCACATAATTAGACAGAAATAGCTGCTGTAGGTAGGGTTTTGTCCTGTGTTCTGCTGTGCAAGAAAAAAGCTGGCTATATATAGAAAGTCACAGGTGAATTCTAAGAGAAAGGGGGGCAGAATAAAATTAACATTAAAGGTGTGTTTTGCTTCCCACAAAACACTCAACTGCAGCTATATGTGTATAAATGAGGGGTCAGTTTTGGGACACAGGATTTGTTAGTGTAGGTTTGATATAAATGCCCGTCTTGGAATAGCTCTTACATGGCTATATCACCATAGTAACATGACCCTCTCTGCCAAATGCTGTCTGTCTGCATGTGGGTACCAGCAGAGAAAGTTTCCTGGTGTCCTGTGCCAACTCCTGTGCCGCTAAAGCAGAGTTCATCTAAAAATGGTCCTGTGGTAATAGTTCATTTAAAACGTGCTCTGAATTATTCTGTGTTTAGCTGTGGTTTCATCACTGGGGAATGGGGTATCAGAATTCCTCTAGATGAGGATGATGCTTCCTTTCAAAGAGGAGCTCTAATGAGTTACTGCTACACACTTTCAGTCAGCTGCTTGCTTTAGGAGTTGCCGTGGAGTACCTCGAAGGCAAGTCCCCTTCTTCTTCAAGTCTGTGTTTTGGCAGTGGCCTGAGAGTGCCCCCTGTGGGAGTTTAAAGAAAGAATGTCCTACAGAGAAAGAAACAGAACTTGTATAGTGACATGGAAACAAAATATTATTCATATTAAACATGGCAGCTGTATTAACACCACTTGTGGTTTTAAAACATTGTATTATCTTAGCCAGAATGCATGTTGATAGTACATACTATTGTTAATACATTCCATTAACAAATATATCCCACTTACAACAGTTGTTTAGCTCCTCTGAACCCATAAACAGGTAATTCTTTAAATAGCAGCCAAAGGATTGAAAACACCAGTAGTGACCACAGCCGAGTTTAGCAGACACATATATGTACAGGCAGTAAATTACAACACAAGGGAAACATGAGTCAGTGCAAGAATTCCAGGCAGGTCTACTGTTTTTGCAGGAAAGATGGGTAATCATGCCAAGGAAGTTATAAACATTTATGGGAACACCAGCCTCAGTGACAGCTTCTAACTCTTAGCAGTTGGTGGATGTTTTAAGGCAAATCAAAACAAACCCAGGTATCAGGGAAACTGTCAATGCCTTTTAATGCTGTAAAAGGCAAAAACTAAAGGAAAGCAAGTCCTGAGTAGTTATACTGTGAAATATATGAAATCTAGAGAATACAGAGAGACACAGAAGTTATTGAGGTGGGGGGCTTGGGTGGTCTTAACATAGATTGTAAGAGGTCATAAATTATACCTACATTGTAAGGGGCTTTTCAATTTTTTTTTCACCTTGGCCTACAGTAGATCTGTAAAGCCCTCAAAATGCAGTGGGATATTGAAGATGTAGGAAACACAAAAGCCAACATTTCCTAAATTAAGTTTCGATTCCTGAGTCATTTTTGCAACACATAACAAACAGCTTGTCGTTCCAGAATGCCAATGGCTGCAGGTACCACTTACTTGGTTTAGCCATGAGTTACGTGTTACTTACAGTTAGTTACACATGTTGGTGTAACTCTCGTGAGAGCAACTCAGTACTGCTGCAAATAAATCTGTTTATTTTGTGGCTAATAGCCAAGCACCTACATTTGATAATCTGATGTGAAATCATGAGGAGGCCCTGAAGTTGGAATTATTCCTTTGAGACATCCTCTCTAATGAGTTAGATGATCAGAAGCCTCTGAAAATGAGTGTGCTTTAGTTTAGAAGTGAAATTAGGTCTCTGAGCTACTTTAGGAAACTCTGAGGCTCTAAGATAAGTCCTAGTCTCCTTCCTTTACCCTGTATATGCAACACAACTCCTTCCTTTTTCAGAGAGGAATT
Organism: Machaerirhynchus nigripectus; assembly: GCA_013397975.1. Lineage (NCBI taxonomy): Eukaryota > Metazoa > Chordata > Aves > Passeriformes > Dicruridae > Machaerirhynchus > Machaerirhynchus nigripectus. Next base: position 523,481 of record VZRQ01002217.1, read on the forward strand.
TTGTGATGGACAGGAGTAAAAGAGAGCACAGTGATGACCTCACGACAGCATGCTGCAGAGAAGACCCAGGTACCTGCGAGGAGGACAGCGAGGAGGAGCACCCCTACACTTGCATGGCACTGGATGAATGTGTGTACGATCTCATACTGGGGCAGGAGGAGCAGGAGCAGGAGAAAAGGAAACATTGCAGGTCCTTTATCATGAACAGGCCTCCAGCCCCTGCGCCCCGGCCCGTGTGTTCGCCCATCAGAGAGGAGAACACTCCCTACATAGTGCAAGGTTGGTGCTGCTGCCTCGGAAATACTTTCTGGGAGAATGTAGTCGTCTCTTCTCTTTGAGGAGTAACATTTTCTAAAAGACTGAGATCCCTGTTCAGTTGCTTTCAAACCAACACGTTGTTTGTTTCAGTCAACCTATTCTCACCCTTCAAATGAGCTGAGAACATCTCTGAATAATTTTCAGTTTGCATCTGAGATAGTATCACAGTTTTTATTTAGCTTTTAAAAAATGATGACAATATGATGGAAAATGAAGAATCACTGGGCTAGCTGTGAGTGTATCTGTTGCAGCAATGCAATATAGAATGTGCTATTTGAATTGGCTTTCTTTTCAGTTTCTTTATCAAAATGGTTTTACTTTAGGCTGGGATCTCTCTCTTAGAATTTTTTTCTTTTTTTAATCTGATAAGAAGAATTCTCTTTTCTGGGAGAAATGCCTGTGTGAGGATTCCTCTTTCAAGTATATCTTCTCCAATTCGAGATGCTAGAAATGGGTATTTGAGCTATTTCATGGAAATACAAGATTGGAAGGGATTTCAGATATCTTTGTAGTCCAATTCAGACTGAAACCAAATTTGAAAGTAACAAAAGGAATTCAGTGAATATACTGCAGAGATCTCTTTGTAAGTCCCAAAATCCATCCTGCCTGCGTCTCCAGCCTCTCTTACAAAAGCCTGCCAATGTATAAGAATAGATGGTAAAAAATAAGGCTGATAAAGAGCACCATTAGATTGCTTACTTCATGCTGTGCATGTTTTGCACTGAAACAGAATTAATACTACCCAAAACATCCTACCAAATACAGAGGAGCAACTCCTCTTTCATGCCTATCTCAGTCAGTGATTTCTTTTATTCTTCCAGCTAGCTCTCTTAACTCCAGGTTAGGGCCGGAAGGCATGGGCTAATGCATTCCTCATTTAGTTGCTCTTTCTTCAGCATATTCAGGAGGTACAAGTATGAATCATTACAGTGTAATCCAAGAATGGATGGGTATAGTGGGACTTTTACAGCTACAGAAGTCATGAAATGGCTGCTTTTACTGAGGTTGCTAGAGCAGTTTCTCAAATCTTGGTCCACCATCATCGTAGACAGGCCAGTGACTTGGAAACCCTTAGTGGAGATGCTTTATTTGGGAGATTGCTTTTACTGTCTTTGCACGGGAGTGTTTCTGCTCTGTCTGTTCACTAAGATACTGTCAGAGAAGCTGCTTTGGTGGGGCTGTGGTTCACCATGTGTATATATTCATACATACACACACACACAAGTTTTTTACCTTTGCCTTTATAAGCGTGTAGTGGTAGAAAAATTATTTTCCTCTAGTTCTCTGAAATCAGCCTCTAGCTCACGTTCCTTTCCTTACACAATACACAAGGAAAAATAGAAGCACTTCAAGAAAGCTTCAGCTGACCACTCAGGTCTCTGTTTTCCTACCTGTCTTGCTGGTTCCAGACCTAGAACATCTCATTTTTGTCCAGGGATTCCTGAGATAGCTAGTGAAATTTTAGACAGAAGGGATATATCTTGAGATGAAAGATTTGTCTTGCTATTTGGATTGGCAATTTTTGTCCTCCACATTGGTTAAAAAATTCTCTCTCCAGTCCAGCAACATCCCAATTTCCAATTTATTATTTTAGAACTGCTTATATTTGATAAAAAAAAAAAAGGTTGCTTCATCTGTATGAACCAGAAAACTTCATTCCAGTCCATCATTAAAATCTGCATGTGTTTGCAGCACTTCCTTTACAATTTAAGTAGTGTAAAATACTCTAGTTACGCATATACACATTTTTCATCCAGCAAATAAATTGATGATGGTTTTGGGGTTTGTTTTCATTCATTATATTAAAAAGAGCATTGCAGATGTTGCAAAGTCAAATAATCAAAAAGTTAGAATTGAAGTAGTTTTACCCATTCTCCCTGCCAGGAACATTACAATACAGTAATAAGTAGGTAGCCAGATGCAGCTATTTATCTTAGATTATTTTGTTTCATCTAGTGTTTAAAGTGGGTGAGCATAAAAAAGTCAGTGTTTTTCACTCTCATTTTGTTTAAAATATAATTCATGCTTGTCCTAGACCCCATGTATTGTTTTAGACCCTTCTGGTAAAAACCCTTTGATTCTGCATCCACTGAGGTTTTGGATGCCCAGTATGAAGTAACTAAGATTCTTAAGATGAACAGCGTTACATAACACTTCACTCATTCAAAGCAGAGACACCATTGCTTTCAGTGGTCACTACGAGTTCTCAGAACTTCAAATTAAATCCTTAGTGCCTCTGGTCAGTGCCCTGGTATCAGGCATTCACAAGCCTGATTGCTGCCTTAAATGACTCCTCTGACCTTTGGCTAGGGCTTTGTTGGAAAGAGAAGTCCTGTCCTGGAGAGCAACTTTTAGTTATTTAACTGAGCTGTCCTTCCATCCTCTGTATTCACTCTCTGTTTGCTAAATACCTTTTAACTTATAAAACAAATTATTTAATATTCCTGTAAGAAACAGATTGTCTTCACTGCACAGTTCTGGTTGATTTGCAGAACTGTTCCCTGCTGGCATTCAGTAAGACACAGGTCCTGTGGAAAAACAGAATGCATGCATGAAGCACAGAGGGGGCTGTGTTAAGGCTACACGTTGGACCACAAATGGATCCCCATGTACTTCGGGAGTTCATGGAAAACTTCATGCCCCAAGGATTGCAGAGGCTGCTGTGATAGTGCCATGCAGAGATGCAAGAGGATTTATTTTTGCCCTTTATGTACCCATAGATGGGCTCATTTACTGGGCGGGGTGGGGAAGGGAAGGTAAGCACTGCATGGCAGAAATGCCTTTTGCCTCTTGGACTGCATGCAGGTGACTCTTTTTAATTTATTTTTATATCCATATGGAGAAATCAAGTGGCTGAATTTCCATGAGTGCTTTCACCACACATTGAATGAAGGCCATGACGTTACAAAAGAGTATCTTCTCCTCTAAGCAAAAGTAGTGGTGCTTGGATGAGAATTGCAACAAAATAAAAAGCGAGCAAATAGCTTTCTTTGCAATAAGTAGCTTTCACATACATGGAATCTCAAGCTTGCAGTGGGCAGAAAGCCTGCTCCCTGTAGATTGCCCCACTTGGTGTTCTGCAGAATAGGATAGGGAAACTCTTGATCTATAGAAAGCAAACATGTGACATGACAAGAGTCACTTTCAGAGCAAGTTCTGCATTTCAAAACCTAGGCAGTAAACACACAATGATGCAAGTTGTCATAAGTGAACTACCACAATTTACAGTTTGAGCATCTGCCTTGAATTTGCTGACAAATAAATTCTGGGAAACATGGGTGTGTTGAAAGATTTAAAACATAAGTGTTCTAATCGCTTTTACTCAGTTTCATTTATTATACTTTCAAATTTTAATGAACATTCAAACTGCTATATTGAACACTGGTAAACAGACTGCATTATTAACAGAGAGTACATTTGTGCTTTAATTTAGACCACTGCAAGAATTCTATCTTGTGTGTGAAAGGCCCATCAACCAGTGGAGCTGCAAATTGGTGCCAAGTAGCTCTTTGTCCAGATGGTGTGCCCTCTTACTGTACTCCCTTACCATTCCTTAGGTGCTTAGTATTCCTCTGTAGGTTATTTCAGTGTTTTGTTCAATTGTGTGCTGCCAAACCAACTGTTAAATAAACATCTGAGGATGTGTTTTCAGTTTAGAATGCAATTTTAATGTTCCCTGTTGATACTAAGTTTGATTGAGCTGGAAACCAAAGTTCCCAATGTAGTTGTAGGACAGGTGCATGAGTTTCTGCAATGTCCCCCTGCCATTTTTGAAGCCTGACCTACTAGAACTCCCTCAGGGCTAAGGATTACATTACTGTCCTGGTTTAATCATTTACCTCTCACCACCGACCACTAGTATGAAAGGGTTTCTCTGCAGCAAAGATAGCTGTCCTTCAACAGCATAAATAAAACTTCGTAAGCTATAGCCTTTATTTCCTTGCAAAACTCTCACAAGTCTCTGAAGGAATGTATTTCCCCTCTGTGCACTGAAAACATTTTGCTATTTAAAGATAGCTGTCTGTTGGACCTCACACTAGGGTTAAAAATTAGAAGTGGAAAAATATGTTTTCCAGTTACTGTTCCAGAGGAGAATAACATTCTCATTGCTCATCAAAATCACAGGGTATGCAGAAGAAGTAGCATCCAGTGGATATTTTTAGGGAGGCAGAATATCTCACTTACAGAATAGACAGCATAAACCCACTGAAGTGAATAAATAAAATCCAGAACAGAACTGTTAGTGTCTTGGAAACTTATCAAGCTGATTACTGGGAAAAACAGTGATCCCATCCTGAGTCAGTAATTCTTATTATGTCAATTGTTTAAATGCTCTAAAGCAGGGCTTCCAAAGTGAAGCCTCAGAGCCCATGCAAACTGCAAAACATTTATGTCCCACAGAGGGATTTGTAGTACTCTCCTACAGTGAGTATAAAGTACTGCAGTGCAGATGAATTTCATTATGTATTCCTAACTTAAGGGTGTTTTTTCCATGAATGAAATACTAGGAAGCACTGTTTGGCTGGCAGTTAGATTGTTTTTACAGACCTGGTTGGGAGTGATATACCAGCTTCACCAACTGTATTCATTCAATCAGATTTTTTGCTATCTGAACTTTTGGTAGATTGAAACAAGTACTGAATAAGGTGCACAGAGAAAAAAAATATTTTTAGGATGCTGCCTGGTTGCAGGAACCAAACTGTTCCAAAAAGCATATTTGTAGTAAAAACAGATAGAGAGTCCTTCCCTTTTTGCTTTTCTCTACTCAAGAAAAATGGGACTAAAGAAGTATAGTTAGGTTTTATGTGCTGGAGCAAATATTCTTGAGTATGTCACTGAAGTCCTTCCAACTTCCATGATCCGCTAAGTTAAAATTCTGACAAGGGCAGAGGTGTGAGAGTTCTTTTCATTGTGTGTGGTACTGTGGTACACAGTACATTGACACCACCCTCTGAGCAGCACCTCAGACTAACCACTGGTGCCTCTTCTTCTCACTCGCTCTTCACCCCTTCTGTAAGAAGGGGGTTCTGGTATTACTTTATATTATCTCGCTTCAGTGTAGGGGAGTCATCTCTGTAGAATCTCCTGAGGTCCATCCATGACCAAAGTTTCTGGGATTCTAGCAGATTCATATGAGCAGAGCTCATATTTGTCAGACTCAGAATCTCACTGCAGATTGTGAAGAGAATTACTGGTGGGCATATGTTTATTTTTGGATTAATATTTTCACATTGTCATTACACTGTAAGTCCTTTTAAAATCATTTTGCTTTTGGTCTGAGAAAATTGAGTGGTTTATTCTCAGCCAGCTGAATAGCTGTGGAAGGTAGAGGCTGGCAATAGGCTGTGTGAGTTGGGATGAGTGGATGTGATGCTGTCACTGAAAAGCCCTGGCAGCACTGGGCCACTGCACGTAAGGGAGCAACGTGGCAGGTCGGTATTTCTGCCCCTGCACTTGCCGTCACCCAGTCTTCATTCTGATGAAATGGCTGTTGTGTGTTCTCAAAAATGATTTGAGTGTCAGGCTGCACATGTAGACCTAATCAGAATTCCTGTACCAGTGTAGATAGATGTGGTCACGCGTTTTCCTGCACTGGTCCATTAAAAACTGCTCAGTCTTTTTCCCTTTGCCTTGTCATGGTGTAGGTGTACCCAGACAGCAATGCTGCCCTCACAGAACAACTTCTGGGACTTGAACCTTTGTTACCTTTCACCACACAGCCATCCCTTCTCCACAGTGCCTGGACCTCCCTAGATCAGATTCATGAGCTGTGCTGGTATGCTTTTAGTCTGTGCCCAGCTGCCTTGCCTTGGAAAAAGAAAAAAGTCTGTTTACAAGGTCCCATTTCCTTAGTTGATTTCATGTTATGAGTCACTGGAATTTTTTGTTTTCATCTTGAATATGTGAAATATTTTGTATAAATTTTGGGAGTGGTCATCAATCATCTCTTACAAAACTTACTGGTTAGCATTGAATTGATGACCTCTCTCTAGTCCTCATGCTGAGTGATGTTCAGTGTGTTGGAAAACGAAACAGACAAAAGGAAAATGAGATCTAAAAAGATGTGAACAAACATCTGCAGAGTTCTCATCTCCTGAATAATAAGCATCCTTCGACTATATTCCTTCCTTAGTATTCTCTGTGTATTTGTCATCTCTTGCTGTGCTACATCTGATTTACAATCTAATCCCTACCAGAAGAAATAACTCGGAGGTTTTATTTGCCTAGGTGCTATGCATACACAGTTTAAATGTTAAAATGTTTAAATAATGTGGAAAAAATTGAATGGACAGACAGGAGTCTCTCCCTGCAACATATCCTAACAAGCAATTCACCCCTGCTTCTCCATTCTTCCATTAATCAGGAATTAATTACATGACAATTCTAAAATGAATGAAGCAAAAACCTACTAAGAACAAGGAGGCAGCTTGCAAACCCACTGTAATTTGCAACTGAGTTGTGTTACTAAGTGCAACCCGAGTGTACTAATTAATTTGAATTATCACTTAGCCATGTGTTCATATAAAGATTTTGTTTTCCTGTATTTTAATTTTGGATATTTCCTAAGGAAAACAGTCATAGATAATTTTGTTTGAAACATCAGCTCAACGAAGCTGATGAATAAATGCATCTTGAATTTCCTAAGCAAGCTGAATTCAAAATAGTGATATTTATTGATGGATTTTCTTAATCACTGTGTCTTTTCTCCTTTGTGTTTGTGCCACTGAAGGTGTCAAGTAAGTACGTATTAGGTATGATTAGCTCATATATTCTTCCAGAGGGTAGGTTCATCAGTCTAGCTTTGTTTGAATCACTAGTGCATAGTGGAAACTCTTGTTTGATTTTTAGAGGTAGTAATGCCAATACAACAAATCAGGCAACATCCCTCATAGTTTAGATGAGTAAAGTAAAATAGAAATTAGAAACCGTATCTTGGTTGATCATTGCTTCTTAGCTGATATGAATTCTTCTCTCCCATGATCTAACTCTTTGCATGTTTTGATTGCCTGTGTTTCTAATTCTATCACTAAGCAATTTTTGAAATGTCACAGTGCATCTGTGACTCCTTAACATTACAGCTTTGTGTTAGAAATTCAATTAATTCTGAAAATCAAATTCCTGTTCCTTTTGTCAACCTGCAGCTATTATAAAAACTTTCATTCTCTTTTTCTAGACCCTTTATACTCATCACAGTTTCTTGCACAGTTTGTGACCATAAAGTGCTCTTCTTAGTTCAGAATTATACACAAAAGATGTAGATTTCAAGTGTTTCTAACCCTTCTGTGGTGCTAGCCACGAAAATATTAACCAAATTTCAAGCCTCATAGCATTATTTACCTGCATGTGCAGGCAGCTTGAAACAACATCTCTAGTTAGTCTGAGATAAACCGGCAATGCAGGGTTCCTTGGATCCCACTCACTTTCCAAGACTTATGTTAGGGATTTTCCCAGTTTTGTCATACTTTTTAAATGTTGTTTTCTGGTTTCATGTCCTATTAGAAAATATTGCAGTAGTTTCATTCTCTCTGAGTTTGCTTTGCTGGAAGAACTTTGAGGTTACATTACATTCCTAAAGAGAGACCTGACTGCCTGAGACACAAAAATGTATTTAGGGCTTGCAAAGAATTTTGTCTGTGTCCTGTAGCAGCCAAAGAGAGGAGGGGGAATGACATGGAATTACTTATTAGTTCTCTCAGTCTCCCTTAATTCTGAGAAACTGCAAAAGAAGTTTGTTGTAGACAAAAATTAAATGGCATGTATAGGGTCAGGACATTTAATATGTAGATTTTGACCTACAAGCATCTATGGGTACTCTAGCTAGGTGCAACACGATTAAAAATCCAAAAGGACTCTCTTTCTGATCATACAGATGTTGTTGAAGGGTGCACAGTAAGTATGATGGAAGTACTGCAACATTTTAATCAGATTATCTGTGGCAGAGAGGCCCAGAAAATAAAAAAAAAATATACTTACTTGAAGGATTGTGGCATTCTGACACTTTAAAAAATTACTATATTAATATTGCTGTACTGAAGGAATATTTACTTTATCTTCCATTTAAAAAAAATAATGGAATATATTCCTGTGCAATATTGCCTGTTTCTTTTATTTCACTGCTGTATTCAAGTAGTTCATAAGTAATTGGAATGTGGGAATGAAAGGGTGAATTACCAGAGTTCTCCCTAAACCTATGGCAGTTGTACAGTGGAGTGTGCCTGCCTTTCCAGGCATTCCAGAAACAGGCGTTTGTTTTCATTGACCTCACCCACACTGAATCCTTGCTGCCAACTAAAATCATTTCAGCAAGATGCAGTGCATAAAGTGGTTTTAACAATTTTACTTTTCAGTGGAAGAGTAATTCCATTTCTGATTACTCCAGCCCTGCAAAACTCAGCAGAAATTTCAAAGCCTATCAATTAAAGTGCTTTCCAATCAGGCACATTGTTGAGTATGTCCCTTCTCCTCCTTATGCAGTAAAATTCAGGCTGCCTGCATTACCTCTGTGCTCTCATTACTTTAATTTCATCTTTAAAAGGAGAATACTATTTCAATTAGAGAAGAAAACACTGCAACCATACTTAGTAGGAGTCTTTGATAATTACAGAGAAAAGTATTAAAAAAGTTAAAATCTATCAGCGTTTGGCTGAACTAGGGACGTAACATCAGCAGCTTGTGCTGCCTATATAGTTCTTTTTCTCTCTCCATTTCACCTGAGAACTTTTTAAGGAATAACAAGTCCCCAGCTGTTTTCATTCAGCATCACCTTCCATCCAAGCCTACTCAGGAGTTAGCATAAAAACTTTATTCTGCCATGTAGGAGTCCTTCCTTCCTCACCTCTGCATGTAGCTTGTGCTGGTGTTTAGGTGTCACAGTGGTCTTGATTATCCATTTTACAAGTTCTGCTGAGAGAAGAGGGCAAGGCAGCCTGAGCAGGCTGACAAGGAGCAGACTCCACTGGGTTTCCTTGGGCAGCAGGAGCAAGGAGCCAGGACTTCAGGCTACCATGCAGAGCATGCCCGCTCTGCTGCTGGAGCAGAGCTCCCTTGGCCTGGGCTGTGGTCCCGAGAAAAATATTTGCTCCATTGAACTGGCACATTTGCTGCATTGCAGTGATGACAGAGGATTACTTAATTGGCAGGAATTATTCTAGATCCTAGATTGTCAGTTTGTTTAGCGAAAATCAGAACTGAGACTTGAGAGAAAGCTACTGCCACACAGGCTAAGTCAGAAACTGAGCAATTCCCACCTTCTGGGTTTCACATATGCTGCCAGCAAAAGTTTGACTGTAGCATTTCAGGGTGTATCCAGGCTGGCTGTACTCTGGGCACTTCACAGGAGTGGGAATGATGGGCTACGCTAACAGAGGGGTGGTGCTTTGCTGTTTCTAGTGCTTGAATAAAGTAGACACAAATAAACACACACATTTTCTTTAGCAGTGTCCCTATCCTACCTGGTACTACTGGGGTTTTTTCTGCCTTAGCTTTCCCCATAAAGTAAGAAACAGGCTACAGTGCCTGTACCATGTGAAGAACTCCGAGATCTTGCTGTTTCTTCTAAACACGTAATATGCCAGTGTGATAAGTCCATTTTATTTTCTTCAAAGCTTCTTGTTATGGTTTCTCTAACATCAGTAATCCTGCCATTCTGTGCAACAGAACAATTTTTCAAGTAATTAACATTAGACTGACAAGTGAGTTGAAAAATACTCCTGGACTAGAACAAAAAATGTATTCCAGCCGGCTTTTATGAGTCTCCTTCCTTTGTTCAGAATGTGTGATGGGTTTTATTGCCATTTTTCAACTTCCTTATATTCTTAATTTTGTTGCAGTGTTTCAGCAAAGGGCCACTCGAGTGACCAGTGACAACAGCAGGACATACTGCGAGGCCAGGAATCCTGGTACAGAATTTAATTTAGCTCTTTAACTGCCTTGGTATTTCTCAGTAGAACTAGTAGAGTTTTGCTGTGACTTGATTTTGAGTGATTTAGCATCTGTTTTACCACCTACGATTTATATCCTTAATGGTATTGCAGCATTAAGAGATCAGATTAAAGAAAGAAGACTAAAAGTTATAGTCTTGTAGGAAAGATTTGTAGAGTCAGAGTTACTTTACATTTTTCTGTTGCCTTTCATCATTGTGATTAAAGCCAAGAGAAGGAAGGGGACAGCAGGGCTCAGCTGTGCACTAATTCCAGCCATGGAAAGACAGCAGGGGGGAGCAACAGTTTCCTCCTGGGTACCCCAAGATCTGTGTAAAATTAATTACTTGTGGTAGTCCAGTTGTTATTTGAATTGTAGCATATTACAATGTTGCTACTATAAATTCCATTAATGGTATCCTAAAATAATTAATAATATTATGTAAAAAATGAATGAACACTGAGTGAAGATACTTCCTTCTGCTTCAGTTATCAATTAGCAGGTAAGGATTAAAGCATATAGAGCAGCATGTAATCACTGATTTATTACTGCACTGGGGAACTGCAGTCTCCAGTGCTGCTGACATTGCTTTGCAGGAATGCTAAACCATTTAGGAAAAGAATACAGGACCTTCTAGATATTACTGTGGTGGAATATTGGTAGCACAGCTCTACAAACCAATCTAGTGGCCTTCTGTGATGGAGTGACTACATGGTTTTATGGGTCTGAGGAAATACACCCCTTTTGCTGATACGAACAATGCAGTTTTACCTAACTTGGTCTGATCTGCAAATAATCCTGTCAGATGAAAGGTCATTAATCCAACAAAATAGAACCAATTAGCTGAGAAGCAAAAGAGTAGAGATTCATGCTCACTGTGTGCTGGTATGATCAAAAAGAGTGCTGGGAGAAGCCACAGTAGTTGTTTATTCCTTTCCTTTAGTGTATTTCCCTTTGAACAATCCTTCCTTGCTTGAAAGGAAGATAGTGGTAACAGAAAAACTGAACCCCAATCATATTGATGGTTTAAACTTTTATCCTGGCCACACTCCCCATGCAGTGAAACAGGCACAACAGCCTCGTAGAGGGCTCAGAGACCCCCGTTTCATGGCTGCTCATGTGTTGGATCAGCCATTCTAGTGTCAGTATCCTGGAGAGAAGCAGTGCTACACTTCCCTGGACCAGGCTGTGAATCTGATAATGCACATCTCCCTTCAGTTGTGCACCTGTATCACATTCTTCAGGAACACTGGGCTGCAGGGTTTTCTTGTTGCTGCAATGTATTTAATAATTTGGAGGAAGGAAATTTTGTGAAATTTCAAAATGCTTCCTTACCAAATTTCATCCACAACTTTTGAGATATGTACTCATATTGAAGATTGAAGAAGAAAGGGATAAAAAGGCACTGTAGATTTATACAGCAGCCATTTCCTTTAAAATGTCAGTACTATAGTGTAGTGCTAGAAAGAAATTCTTTTATGAACCAACACTAATGGAGAATCCGTGGACCAGGGCAATAGTAATGAACAAAATGTTTGGTATGCTGCTCTGCTGCCAAAGAGTAATGGCAGAATTCTCATTGATCTGTTGCATTTCTCACTTTGTACATTTTGTTGTAGCAGCACACAGAGGCCACACTGAGACAGTAACTTACAGCACTGTGGTACACAACATCCCTCCCGAACAGAAAGAACTCATCCACTTGCAGGAACAGGTGAAAAAGGGGGCGATTTCTGTGGATGAAGCACTTGACAGATTTAAAGAGTGGCAGAACAAAAAGCAGAGACTACCATCCACTCAACAGGTATGAGTTTGAAATTTGTTCCTTGATGGGAATCTTGATCAGAAGTTCTAAAAACAAGATCTTGTGTTTTGGCTCCTGCATATGAGGTCAAAAGTAATAATCACAATTTACATGCAAATCGGCTCCCAAGGAGCTTGCTGCTTATGGTTCTGAATCTTCTAGAGACCCATTTCCACTGTTGCTTGATTACTTGAGAGGTTTTCTGCATTTGGTTAAAATCCAGAGTTAAATGTGTTGGTCTCCTGAGACTTGTGCTTCGAAGTGTTGGGTGATGTGCATCTTTCATGAAACCTTATGTCACCAAACAAACCAAATGTGCTGTTGAGCAGTGTCGGCTAACAGAAACATGACTATATCAAACTTACATTTATTACATTCATTTAATAGATACTAACTTACACCAGGCTTTATGCCTGTCTGGAAGTGTTGAATATACTTAGTGAAATCCACAACAGTGGGCAGTGCTCTACAGCTCCTTTGTATTCAATGTATGGAGTAAATTGAGGTGCACAAAAACAGGATTTACAAAAGCCCACACGCTGAGTCACTGAAAGAACTGCATCAAAGCTGCGAGCCATGGAGAGGAGGTTTGTTAATTACTTCTAAAAAGACACATGGAGAAAAAGGTTATGCCCTCATTTTATATGAGGTCATGCATTAACAAAAATAATTTCTTGTTGTCCTTTAGATCATTTAGTAGAAAGAGGAAAAGCAAAGCTAATTTATTGCTTTTCTGAGTGGGAGAGCTATCAGATGCTGCCAGCAAGGAGAATGCTCTTTGTGTTTGTTTCTACTTGAAAATCTGGGCTTTGTCATCACAGTGGAATGCTTAACAGCTAAAGTGCAAGGGCCTGGAACAGTTTGGGAGCCCATTTCCCAAGCTGGGCACCAGCAGCACAGCACTGGGAATGTGAGGGATGCCCCCTTCCAAATCCATCTGCAGCCAAGCATGCGGATGAATGAATGGTATTGCGGTCTCAGTCAGGGGCATTTCTTGTGGAGGAAGATGGTATCTAATCTGTGCCATGGTAGCAGCACCAAGTTCTAAGTTGTTTTTTTTTCTTGGTGAACTACAAGACGCCTGTATTTCAAGGAAAATTTACTTGGCCTGTTTTCAGTGCTTCAGGGAAAAAGCTACTTTGTAATGGTGGTTTATACCCTGCATTGCATGTGTGACTTTTCTTTGGTTTTGTTCCATAGAAAAGTCTTTTCTTCTTACTCCTCTATAAACATGATGAACTGACTTCAAGCTGTCACTGCAGTTGTTTGTCCTTTACTTGGATTTTTGAGGAAAAATCACTTGTCCAAAAAAAACCCAACCCCAAAACAAAAAACCCAAAACAAACAAAAAAGAACACCCAAGCCTCTGTAATGTAATACCAGAATCGTTGTAACTTACTGCTGGCAGGGGGATAACTCCACAAGACTCTTAGGTAAAAATGCTAAAAATAGCATCATAAACATTTTTCAGTCTTTAAAAATTATCTTCCAGGAGAGAGATGCTTGGTGTTCAGAATGTTAAAGAATCCAGCTTTTTATAGTGACTTATTATTTTTGCTGTAAGCTTCCATTACTGATCTCTGCTGCTGGTTTTATGCTTGTTTTTTACCTAAGAAAAAGTGCATCACCTTAGAGACACCACAATCAGAAACAGACAAGAAAATGAAAACCTGAATGGTAAGTTGTGCTTTTTCTGCCTTTTAGAACTCTGAAGCCTTGAACTTTAGGTATAGTACAGAAGTCTGATCCAAACCCTTTTGGATTGGGCACTGAATTTGTAATGAACATTTTCTGCATCTGACCACATTTATTTTAGCATAATCAGGCCTTCAACAGTATCAAGATTTCATCCCAAAGATGAAATCACTGCGAGTTAATGGGGCAGAAAATTTACGAAGTCTCTGTGGCTCAGCTTTTCTGTAGCCTATTTCCTACTGCATCATCAGAATTTGGGTAGATGGCTTCTTTAGAACAATTTGCTTGATGACTTCAATATTTTATTTGTAAATCAGCCATCAATTTGAAAATTCTTGATGAACTTTCTACTGCTACAGCAGTTTTTTGGAGTATTATGGTCATTATTTAAAACTGTACCATTGGTGATTTAAGATGTTTTTTTCCCTTTTGGGAGGAATGGGATTTTCGGGGTTGTCCTGTGCAGGGCTAGGAGCTGGACTCTATGATCTTTGCAGGTGCCATCCAATTCAGAATATCCTATGATGCTTGTGATTGAATGTCATCTACACTAGTATAAGTCATCTGCTTTTCCTGCAAATTATTTTCTCTCATTATTACAAAAAGAATCTATTAGATGGTATTGGTTTTAGGCCTGTGATTTCTGAAAGTTTCAGTACATATGCTGAAAGGAGAATCAGTGTTTCTTTTTCACATTGGACTTAGTTCCATTTGTATATCTCTTTTTAAAATTATCACCTAAATGTGTTACTTCCTTACTGCAAGAGAGGAAAATAATGCACAGTACTGCTTTCATTATTCTCTTCAAGAGTGTTGTATTTATGGGAACTTGTGAGATATTGTAATTAATTAAGGGAGATTCTTGCTGGCCCAGTGGCAGCTTTGCAGTCCAGATATTTCAGTTTAATATCCTCTGTGGCTGGTAAGGGTGCAGTGTCCTAAGCAAAAGTCTTCACAAGGTGCTCAGAACCTGAGGGCTTGGGATCACTGCAGTTCATGGTAACATGAGGGTGATTCTTGGAAGGTATTTGTCTATATGGTTTCATTTTAAGGCTACAGCAGCAGTCCTGCCTCTGTAGCTGTCCTCCCTCTCCACAGTTCATTTATTGAATCGTACCAGCAGAAATGTAGTATCAACACTAGAATTGTTAATTTTGTGAAATTATCCAGTAACTCAGATAATGATCACTTTCTTCTCTTCTGATCCTAACCTCTCTGCCCTCTGTTACACTATCGTATATCCTGTGATGCATATAAATCAGCAGCTTTGCACTGCAGAAATACAGTGGGAAGAATCATTATGGTCTGTATCCAGCAACAGAAATGAAACATTTCAATGCTTGAAAATAAGAATTTCCTCTAGAATTGGAGGCGCATCGATGGCAAGATTAAACAGGGATCTCAGAAAGCCAATATCTATGTCCGGACATAAACAAATTGCCTGAAACAAAAATGACAATCACTTTTCTTTTCTCCTTCGAAGTTCCTAAGGAAGGCAGGCCAGAGAGCATTCATTTGAGAGACATTTTGTTTCACATGCCATTTAGTAAAGCGGTATGTGTGAATGTCAGCAGTCCTCAGATTTGTTCAAAGAGTTCTAATTTTTACATGTATACACAGGCTCTCCCTGCTGTACCTTTAAAAACATGGGCCTCCCTCTCTAGACACCATGTTTGAAACCAGGATTTGAACAGTCTTTTCATAGACAGTTTTTGAAGTCTTGATTGAGGATTTTAAGAGATCACATCTGAAGTCTGTTAGAAAAGGAATTTGATTTTATTTTAATGAGAAAGGAAAAGATCTCCTACAAATTAGTATGGAACGTAATTTTTAGTTTCTTGATAAGTTTGATCTTGCTTTCACTGTAATGAAGTCATTAATGAGAGTGGCACTCATTTCAGTCTTCCATTACAACATTTGATACTATCTCAAAATTCATGTCTCATTTTGTAACAGTTTAGTAGAGGACTGAATAATACCCTAAAAAAAAAAAAATCAACTGCAAAGCAAAAGGTTCTGCCACTCTTGGAGTGAAACATTTACAAAACCCTATTTTAAGAACAATTAAATAAGGCCTGGGCACGTAGAATGTTCATTTGTAGAAAGTACAGGCACAGACAATAGTTTAGCTCAATGTTATGCAATACACATATGGTCTGACCTGTAGACACTGACAGTATTTTTTCAAGATGTTAGCCAACAGACCAAAACCAACAAAAACAAATACCGGAAATAAAATTTCAGGGAGATACATAACGGGTTTGTGGACAAAAACTCCACTTTTAAATCTGAGTAGCCCAGATTCTTCAGGGTACACCACCAAAGTACTGAACTAGAAGTAGCTTGTTTCCGATGGGAAACTTTATCTGTGAGCAAGGCTCCTTAAGCATAAGGTAAGGCTTGAGAGTCTTGGGTTTGTGCATGTCCACTAATACATAAAATGGCAGCAGCTGAGACAGTATTTAGGCAAGGATTACTTGACAAGTTTCCTTTAAAGTCTTAAAAAACCACTCAGCTTTCACGTGCATCCCACGTCCTTACTTCCTAGCACATGGGAATATTTAAAAACCTGTGTGCTGCCTGTCTACATCACTGGGCATTTGAAATACCTATGTGAATCTCATTTAGCCATTTCCGAACATGGAATTTCAAAATCTGCCTACTATTGCAGTTACATTATGGCACCTTGTGTCATGTCACATCCCACAGCTTTAGTCATCCAGCACCTAAAAATATGCATGAGATTGCAGAAACTACATAAGGAGGTTTGAGTTGCTTGTAGTTAGCTATCCCCTCATAGCTAATTAGCCACCAGCTAATGTCTGATCACTCCAGTACTTGCTCGTTAGGGACGCAGAGGAAAGCGCCAGCTTCCTCATCAAAACTGGGAATGACTGATGCTCTGTTCTCCAGGCTTGGCATAGCAGCAAGAACTGAGTAGTAGGTGTCCCTGCTTCATTGCTAGGTAATGAGCAAGATAGAGGCCACAGCAGACAACCTATAACTCAGCTGGACTTCAGGAGACAAATACTGCATTAAGCAAATGTTAAGCTTGATTTATTATTATTGGTGGTGGTGTTACTACAACTATTATTATTTCAATGCCAGCAGCTTCTATAATGGTTGGAGGTAAGTCCTGGAAAAAATATTAGATGTTTTAGTAGTCCTCCAATGACAAATATACCCAAGGGACATATGAGCAATTCAGTCTTTGCATCTGTTCAGTCTTGGCCTCCCTGGCAGGACTGGCAAGGTTAGTGGCCTGCTGTGGAAAGGTCAAAGCTTTTTCCACAGGCTACTCAACTGCAAGCATTTATTTCTTAGCTATTAAAATCAGTAGGTACTGACACTGGAAGTGGCCTTCCTATCCAAGAAGAGCAACTTTACTAGCTGTTGCTGGGGACTGTTTAATACTGACCTGCCCTGTAAGTAGCCAGGTCACCCACTGGGTAACAGCATCCTCCACAGAATTTCTTCTTCCATATTTTGAGTTCCAAATCTGTAGATGCCCAACTTGCTGCCAAAGACCAAATCTCTTTCCCATCTTGATCCAAAAAAACACCCAGAAGAGCACTATGTGCATTCTACAAACTGGCAGGTTATTGATTACATTTGCTATCCAAAATGTCTGGCTTCATTCCTCAGCCCTCATCAGTGCCTTGTTTTTAGTCCGGGTTGCTCACAGATTGCTTATTCATCAGTTGATGCCTCTCCAGCTTGCAGGTTGTGTCTAAGTAGAGTTCCCTGAAAACCAAAAAAAACACCTCTTATTTTTGAGCACAACCACCAATTTCTGTTGTCTCTGCTAGGGCAGTACGATGAACAAAGACCCTAATTTTGGCATTTGGATCCACAGGCACTAAAACTTCCTTAGTCAACCCAGTTAGCAAAGTTGAAATACCATGGGATCCTGAAGCACATACAAGTTTTTGTATGCTTCAACAGTGAGGAAGTTATAGAAAAGCCGCTTTTTGTTTTCATGACTTCAACAGTATTTCAGTCAGGACTTCCACTCTTGAAAATACTTGCTGATAGTTTACAATAGTGTCCATTGGACTTGTGAAGGAACATCTTTAGCCTGGCTTATTCCCAATTTCTTAGCTTCACATGATGCTCAAAGTTTAAATCTAGAAAGTAACAAAAATGGGTTTCCTGCCTTTTTGTCACCAAGTCA
The DNA here is from genome assembly GCA_013397975.1 of Machaerirhynchus nigripectus. NCBI lineage: Eukaryota > Metazoa > Chordata > Aves > Passeriformes > Dicruridae > Machaerirhynchus > Machaerirhynchus nigripectus. Next base: position 541,393 of record VZRQ01002217.1, read on the forward strand.
GGTCTTCATGAGGCAAGCTCACAGTCCCACTGCTGACAGGAGTTCACCAAGACAATAAATACCCATGTACCTCTCCCAGTTGCCACCAAGAGAGACCAGCCTTGCTGTTGGGAGTAAGATCTGTACAAAATCCACCTCGTGTCATTCTCCCACACAACAACTGCTTATTTCTGTGAATGTCTCTTGCTCCCCTGCTCCCAGGGACATGTGTTGGCTTCATATTTGAAGTAAAGCACATAAAAAGTGACTCATCGTAGAAATGTGTTTTCTGAATTATTCAACTTTCAAGGATACTCTGCACAAGCCTAACTTACTGATTTAAATGATTATTGATTGCATCTTTTTCTTTTTAGTCTACAACTAGGAGCCCAACAGACAAGGAGCAGATGCCTAATTACCCCAGGTAAGAGCAGGTATACAAATGTGCACACACACTCACACACAGACATGTTGTTTGTCATGGAAACAGTCACTTGTGGAGGTACTTCAGAGGTGGTACATCAGGTAGGTACATCAGAGGAGGTACATCAGAGTGCTTTTGTGTAACAGGACAGTGGAAGTGCATCTCAGAGGCTCCAATTTCACAATTATCATTGGTCTGGTTTGTACTAGAACTTCTTTTTTATCAGCCATCAACCTATTCTTGTTTAGTGCAGGGCAGATTAGCAAGCAGTGAGGCACTGAGCTCACTCGTGGGTGCAGCTGAAGAGAGTTCCTGCCAGTTATTGCCACTAAGGCAGGGTATGAACCTAAATGCTGTATCAGAGTCCAGTCCTACATCCTGATTTCACAAGCAGTATCAAACATAATGAATAAAGTTGAAAGCCACAGATACAAGGATGTGTGCAGATGAAACACAAGAACAATGGTCATTTCAGTGCTGGGAAGCTTAGAGGTGAGGATAGTGTCTCCACAAACAGCAGAATTTTCCAATGATTGTGATAGTGAGTTTCTTGGGTTTGGGGCATGTAATGAGCTCTTAATTAGTTGGGGGGTTTAAGTATTACTATCTGCTACCTGTGTGCTTCCGTTCATATCTCATTATATTACTATTATATTAATAGAATGTTATAGTATTAATATTTCTGCTATTATGATGTAATATTATTAATATTATGAAGTAATATTTGTTCACAGTAGCAAATTGAAGCAATTTATTCCTGAAGACAACTGTAATTTTAAAGGCTTTGTTAGCTAAGTTACTTTGATTCAATTTGTCTCTCCAGCTTTTCCAACTGAGGGGAGTGCAGTGGGCTACTGTTGTAGCATTATTTTTTTGAAATAAAATACTGAAAATGGCATTGAAAATGGATTATCTTCAGTGGGGTCTCTTCTGCCACCCTACTCTCATGTAAAGGAGAGGGAAGTTGCTTCTTGCAGGAACTGTGTGTCCATGTCTCATTTCTGGAGCCAACTGCTCACCTGCTCACTGGAGTGCAGTGTCCACACCATGAAACAATTGGTACCCCCTCTGCTGCTGCTGCTTATCCTCTGAATCACTCGTTCAGGCACCCCCCTTTGAAAGTTCTCATAAGAACAAAAAAAAAAAAAGAGTCTTATGACATGAGCTGAAAATGAAAAATTAGTGCTCCTTCAAGAGGCAGCCTAACTCCTACATGGGTAGGAGTTCCTAACGGTGCTGTTTCCTTGAGTGGAGATGAAGTCACCTACATTTAATGAGTAAAAAAGCTTTGAGTTTTAAAAGCTCTGAGGCTGGAGAAAACTATTACAGAAAGCTGGGTAATATCAGAGATGCTGATAAATTCCAGATTGCTAAAGTGAGATGAATCATGCAAGGGGAGAGGGGGAATTACCCCTGGGATCAGAATAGGTGATTTCTGTCACTTTTAGAAAATCATTATGTGGGAGAGAAGGTAAATTAGAAGTGGGAGAACTTGCAAATACAATTTATCCAGAACATTCAATAAATTCTGTTTGTGAATTATCCACAGCAACCTCCAAGATTCTCCTTTTGTGTAAAGTATGGCCTCTTCATAGTTTTCTTGCTCTTTTCTCTCTTCAGATTGGTTCAAAGAAACCACAGGGGTTTTTTAAGACTAATTTCAGGGAGATTTTTGAGTGTTTGACTGTTACAAAAACCTGCAGATTAAACATTCAAGACCTACCTTTCTATTGCTTGTGTTTTGACTCCCCCGACAGTCAAGTCTTCAGCCCCAGTGCAAAGTTCTTAGCTAACTTAGCTAAGAATCACATTTTCCTTACACAAGGTGGGAGGAGGATAAGGAAATTGATATCCAGCTGGTGGACCTGAAGGAATAGAATGGTTTTGATTCTCTCATACTCATTTCAACAAATACAGTTTGATCTTAATCTAAACAAACCTGACCAGTCTATTGAATAACAGGCATTTTTCATCATTACCTACAGTGAGACTCTTCAGCCAGCTGCACATCAGTTTCCCCTGCTTGGCATTCCACATGTGTTCCAGATGTGCCATGACAGCTTCGGGCTCCCAGCCCATCCTGCTGTGACACTGCCGTGGGATCGTTGCTGCACCTCCAGTGCCTTAGAATCTCTTACCTGGGCCAACTCTGGAAGAAGACCAGTATCACTAAAGCAAATTAATAAGATTTCTGGTAAAGTCAGCATCGGATTTTACACTTTCTCTTTGCTTTTTCTTTTTCCGAGATGACAGCTGACAATTTATATAAAGATGTATTGTGTGCTTTGGTTAATAATTCTTTAAGTCATTTCAGTTTTTCCATTGTGCTTGATAAGTTGTTTAAAAGTAGATTTTATGCACAAAAGAGGAAGATTGTAAAATGTTATAAAGATTACGAAGTGAAAGTAAATAAAATTTAGCTTTTACTTCATGGTAAAACATTTTTATATTAACTTTGTAAAAATTTTTCTTTCCTAGGAATAATTGTATTCCATCACCAGTTTAAATAATTGTACTCACATTAAAGCTAATTTCTTACGCCAAACTATGTAAATCAGTACTAATTATCTACTAATGCATTAAAGTGATTACAAGAATTTGGTTTACAAGGATATTGTGTTTTGTTTAGTAAGTTGACTAAGGTAAATTACATCCAGAACAAAACCAAATTACTTTCTACTGCATTAACACAGCAACAGTAAAGAAATAAATATGGTTAATGGGTATAATGATCTGCATTCCCAGAGTGTTATTCTACAAAATTTAAGTGAGCATGTGATGATACAAGAGTATGCAAGATGACTTGCCCTATTTCATACACAAAAACAAGGAAAAAAAATCTCCTTAATATATTTGCTGCTTAACTACATGTTAAAGTGACACCCAAATTTGGAAGAGGGGAATGGAGTTGAAGTTTAGGCCCTCGAGGCTCATATTATTTTTCCAATCTCAATAAATTATTGTGCCAGGTGAACTATTAAGAATAAAAAATAAGCCAAAAAGCCAGTTTTGGGATTTTAAAATAATGACAGAATCTTGAAAGCATATAGATTTAGACTTAATAAAAAAATTATTTTCTCATTTAACTGAGTTGATTAAACATTTTCAGGAAATATATTTGTTCTGAGGGGAAAACCTGCATTTCTGTTAGAAACACTCCCAACAAATATTGCAGATGTATTGCTGTGAAGTCATAAATATTCAATGACTGCTGTATTAGTGTGGTAACATATCTTTGTGTACCATACAAAGCTATTTGAACCACAGCAAAAGCCCTGAAATGTGTAATGCATTCCAGAGCTGGAAATACAGTCAGTGTCTGTGAACTGAGGGGTAGGAGACTATCATGCTTTAAAGGAGAGAAGCTGAGATGTTTTAAGACTTACCTGGCTACATGGAAATGGGAGTGGGGAGAATTATTTGGAAATCCAAATGAATATCTGCTGTTACATTTCCCTTAAGAGGTCCTTCTTTCTCCCCTCAAAAATACTTACATTCTTACAAACCTCGCTAGTCAGTGTATCCCCTGGCAAGCATTCCTGAGGAGCTGACACATGGATGAAAAAGAGAATACAAAAGATGAAAAGGTTCTTCATGTTGGGACCTTGCTGTCTATTCTGCCATTTGTTGCTTGCTTCTGTAGCAGAGGAGATGAAAGGACCTTTCCTGGGAGGGGGTCAGTCCTCCCAAACGTTGAGGCGGGATCCAGGTGCTCTTCTGTGCTGCCAAGGAAGAGGCTGTGGCTCCTTTGCTCCAGTGAGAGCAAACTGCACCTGGGCAATGCAGAGATTTGTGGTCAATGGTAACAAACTACAAAACTGGAAATTTGCAAAAATAAAGCACAGACACTTACATCGAGGAAACAGTATGTTTTTTCCTAGGGAAAAACAGAGTGTAACAATACAGCACCAGTGCCAAACACACAAAGTAGAAGCCTGAGGGTAGCTCCCCTCAGGAAATAAAAGTGCACTCCATGTGCACGCGTGTATTTGCATCTCTGATGTGATATTCCACAGTTTCCAGCCCAGGATAGTTTAAGATTACCCATAACAAAGCAAATCCTGTTCTCTGCTTTTGCTGCTTCATCCAAGCCCTGCTCTAGACGACCCGAATACAGCAGCACCAGCATTCCAGGTTTGGGCAGCCCTGTTTTACAAAAAGCAAGGAGTATTTTCAGTTCCTGCAGCTGGGGCAGCTACTTCTGCCCCATCACAGAAGTACAGTTCTGCTGCAGAGAGCAGAGCAGTCTCAAAAGGATACAAGATAGCAATAGGGAAGCTAGATAGGGAAGACATGCAGTGTCACTTTAAAGAAGAAGTACTTTGCTACAACACAGATTTGTTTATCACTCCAGTCTCCTCTGACTCTTGATATTATAATGTAGAACACCAAAAACCAAAATCAAACAAAATACACCCCACCAAAACCCAGATCAACTGTTGCCAGTCTACAAAATCTTCCTGCAAAATTGTGCATAATCCGTAACAATGCAATTTCTATGGTATTAAATTCCACAATGGCTAAGCAACAAGTTGAAAAGAGGGCTGTTGTTCATTTTGGTTTTGTTTAAACACACAGAATTCCCACCCACCCATACTTTGAGGCAGCCAGCCAAGGCCGCAGAGGAGAAATGAAGGAATGGATGGGGTTTTTTTCCTTCTTTCTCCAAAGGGAATTTTTTCATCTCAGTGTAGTTAATTATGTTCAAGCTACAAGTAAAATCATTACACTTCTACAGAAATAAAAGCATCTGTTCCCACCCCTCTCATACTCAGCATTCACAGTCTGTTTTCTGCTGCAGGATTTCCATACATTTCCTCAAGGTGTGCCACTGACCCTCAGACACGTTTCCAAGCAGACATTCCGACACAAAGGAAGTCCTGAAGTTTTGCTAACCAACGTGCTTCGCTAACAGGGAACATTGGCAAGTGCCTGTTTAGCAGTGCGTGCACAATTAAGCAAATCACAGGAGCCCAAGAGCCTAACTGAGGCAAGATCCCTGTTGTAGGTGCTCTAAGATATTAGCTAAAATATTTGTTTCATTGTAAGCTAGGGGATTCAGTAGCCAACCCATCAGCAATAACACCACTCCACACTTCCAGCTGGCAATATGTATTCCAATAAACTTGAACCAATAATTCACTGAAAAATAAATACTTTTAACACAGTGACATCCAAGAGAAAAGAAACAATGCAGAGAGATCCACGGTGACTCCAGTTATCAGCAAGTTTGATCTGCCAGGAGCCTCATTACAGGAGAGGTTTCAGTGAGTCAGCAGTGCTCGAAGACTGTCCACTTCTTGCTGAGGTAACTCACCATTTGGATGTAGCCTGTCATCCATGAGGGGGTGGCATGGCCTTGCTGGATGTTCACCCTGTGAAAAAAATACTCATAGCATTTCAACACCAGTGTAACACGCAGCAGAGTGAGAATAAATATCAAGTCCTACCTTCATTTTATTAAAGAAGCTATAATCCGTGCAGGAATGTAAATGGTGCTGAAGATAGATTTCAGTCTTCATAGAAAACATGTCCTGTGATAAGAGCAGGAGCAAAATGACAAGTGTCCTGATAGTGCTTGAGGAGGTGTGAGTAACAAAGAGGAGGCAGAACCATGTAGACTGACTGCTCATCCCCTTCATTTACTGTAACCAACTTTCCTCCTGACAAACTTCAGAGTCATAATTCAGTAATGCTGAAGTGAGTCATTCCAGAAATAGGCCCCAAGACAAGCCATCAACAAGCAAGGTGGAGGGACATACTCAGCCACTCTAGACACACTGGGATGCAGTAGCAGAAATTAAGAACTGCATCGAGAGAGCAGGGAAAAGTTTAATGGAAGCAGAAAGTGGTCCCCAGGAAGCAGCAGCCAGTTTATGCCAGACTCCTAGTAGAAGAAATCAGAAGACATATACCAACATCAATGTCAACTCTCAACAGTATTTTCAAAGGCTCTCCTTACAGAAAAAAAAAAACAGGAACAAAGTTCCCAGGTCTCAGCTCACTTCTGCAAGGACCCTCCATACACACAGACAGTAGGGGGTCTACCAGAGGTGAAGAATCCATTGAGGCTGCCCAGCACTGTGGAAAATACACGCATGAGCTGCAATTGTTTGCAGATGCAAGTGGACATACAGTACTAAAATGTTCACCAGAAAAAGTTTACTGTTACTATCTATACAGAGAATGCACCTAGTCTGGTTAAAAAAAACCCAAAACATAAAGCAGGATTTTTAATCAGTCAGCATTAAAGTTCATCAGCTTTAATGCTAAAGTACCTCATTATGAACCTGTGGTTTCAGTCCTGGCAGAAGACAGGCCAAAATATTTCCCCAGCACTAACCTATGAAGCTTGGTTGGGTTACAGCAGCTCTTCAGAAAGTAACTCTGGACCCAGTGCATTTCAAGGCAAGACATGCAGGTCTAACAATTATCTGAAGGACTTTTTCCTAGCATGGATTTGGGTAATTCAGCCACCTTCTCTGGCACTTGCAATACCTTCCTCTGCAAGATTAAGTGCTGTTATCAAAAGTCCTTTCACACAAAGGTATTTGTAGATAAAGAAAAAATCCCCAAACTTAAACAGAGATCATAAAGCAGACTTGTTTAACTTTGTTGTAGTTTTTGAGGTTACCATAAGCACTTCTACATGCAAGGCATGGGCTGGCACACACCATTGCTGTTTAATGCACTACAGGAACACCCACATGGCCTCAGTCTGGAGATGAGAATCCCACAGACATGACACACAGGGCCCTACAGCTCAGATTTCAGTCACACTCAGAAGACAAGAGTCAGGGGACCACAAGGTAGCAGTAAGTATCTAACGGTACAGATTATGGCAAGTAACCTCATCCCTCTCAATTTACCATGTCAGTAGGTTTATATTCCCTTTTGCACCCAAATCTGGTATCTGACTAGACATCAAAATCTAGACAAAACCCTAGACATCAAATCTTAGACAAGCAAATGCCAGCAGCTGCCAGCCACAAAACACAGCCCACACTGGCTGCCATTCTCCCAAGTCATAGTTCTGGCTCACAGCACACGAGGAAGTATGGAGAGACACAAAGGAGATGGAGAGTGGGAAAGGATTAGGCAAGGGGTAAATTGCACCATTACCACAAGAGGGAAGCCTTCATTTAAGTTAAAAACTCCATCACAGACAATACAGTCAAGAACTTATATTGGTCTTCTATCTTAGGGTGGAATCAGTGAATCTATAACCACAGGAAGCAACAAATGAAGTCCCTGATGCTGTGTCTACTGATCAATTACCTTTGGAGCCAAGTAAGCTTCCTCACTAAAAAGAGAAAAAAAAATCTAAAACCAAAAAACCAGAACAAACAAACAAAAAAAATCCCACTTTTTCAAGCACTAACACACTAAAAACTTTGGGATTGATATTAATGGTACATAGGTACTACAGGGCAATCCACAAACTGCAGTGCATACTTGATCTTGCACAATTTCCACTGCCTTCCTGTTAAAGAGTTTCAATCTCACTTAGTGGATCAGGCCCAGCAATGATGCAAGTGCTCTGGCAAACAAAAGTGACCAAAAAGTGATGAGACCAAAACAGGTCTCATTTCTGCTCAGTTCTGCAGAGGCTCTTACTCTTCTTAATCCATCAAACGATTTTTAAGTTGCCTTTATCCATATCTGACTCACCCTAGTTTATTAAGAGGAGACTAAAATCACACTAACTCCTGTGAGAAAAGTGTCTTAAGCATTTTTATTTCTCAGTATCAGACACCTGTGGTAATTCCAGGCACAAGAGAAAGAAAGAGGTGGCAGCATTCCTCTGGTCGGATAATTTCATTACCATTTGAGTATTGTCACATCATTTATTATTTTCTCCTGCCCACCTGAGATAGAGCTTTACGAGATGTGAGCACACTGTAAAAGGAAAAGATACATTGTAACTCTTCTCAGGCAGGATTATTTATTTTCTGGATACTTTTTGTTAATATTTCCTGCTACGTGAGCTTGAACACTGAACTCAATTGCCACCACACAGTATGTGCTTCCTCAATTTTTATGGGTTTGTTTGTTTTGCTCGAGTGTCATTAACCAGACCTTGCATTCTATTTCTGACTGGTGATCTGAATGCAGTTCTTATTTCTTCTACCAGTTTTAGGTATTAGGTGTCAGATTCGTGCCTAATTGTATGCCTTGCAAGATAAACAAAACTGCACACTGGAGGCATTTCAGAGTATAAAACACAAACTGCTTGCAAAATTAGGCTGAGATCAGGATACTAACAAAATCAGCTCTCCAGAGCATGGGTCAGCTTCCCAAAACAGTCTTTTTGAGAAAGCTACACTTCTGCTGGTGCTCGAAACAGAATTAACTTCCTACAGAAAAATGCAGTTTTGCCTGTAAGGAAAGGTAAGGTGTAGCACTATTTCACAAAACAAGGCAAGCAAATAATTCTGTGGATCCAAAGCAGGCTCCCTTCCTCCTCCCAAGTGGGACAAGCACCTTCACCCCAGCACAAAAGGTGGTGTTTAACTATCACTTGTTCTGGGGTATTCCCTCCAGGTCTACCTTTCCCAGTTCATCGTCCCCGCTTAGGATGAGAATTAACCAGATAAAGTCTGAAATACAGGGACAAGCTTCTGATGTTTAAGTGTCAGGAAGAACAGCTTCCTGTTTGCAGCACAGAGCAGCTAGTAACTCAGAGGAGAGATTTGGCTGTTGCAAATGTCATGTCCACAAACGCAATCCTTTCTGTCGGTTTTCCAGGCCTGATGCTCATTATCACCCCGAGATTCTTAATTTCATGGGGTGACTACTCTCTAATTCACCTTTGAATGCAAGATGTCTGGCTTGCACCAAATAACCCAGATCAAGAGTTAAGATTGCAAAAGCTCATAATTTAGAGTGTTCATGACACTGCTGAAGAAAAAGCAGAAATTTAACCTGTGTAGCCTCTCTGATCACTGTCCAGCTGAAGTCAAAGCAAAATTCTAGAAAATTCTGTACTATTATAGCAAGCTGCACTTCTCCAAGCTAAATTAAACAGCCCCTTTATGTTTCAACAAACTATTGGAAAAAATTGTAATGGTGTTCCCGAGGAAACACATGACTTGAATTGCATGTGTAAGAATGTGTGCATATTCTGTAACACCAACAACAGGGTGAAAATAAACTATTTTACCATGGGTATGAGACTGGTTTACTTCAATTACAAGGTTATTAACTCTAAGGTTACAGAGTAACCCCCAATGAAGAGCACAAGATACCTGTTTTAACAGGCAGCTGACAGAAGGCATCTGAGTCTCCCCATGAATTTCCACAGAATACCAAATTAACATAAACTAAAATCAAAGCAAATGAGATTAGATAAGGCTAGAACAAGTTATGCACTACAGGAAAGCATGTGAGCCCCCTAGTTCAAAGGAAGTCACACAATAATGTTTGTTCCTCTCCTACTCAACCTCTCTCGAGCACTTACTGCATCTGTAGGAACAGCTGAGCCTAGCACCCCCTCCTCCCTCGATCCCCTCCCATCTTAGCCTGCAAGATGCCTTGAGGAAGAAAAGCTGATAGATATCCACCCACACACTTCTTATGTCTCCCTCCTGCTTGGTTTCCTTCCCAGAAGGCCAAAAAGGACATGTTTTTTCCCCATGGCATGCCAGCCAACCCTTCTGCAGCCACACAGAAGTTTCCTTTTTTATTCTTCCTTGAACTTCTGCAAGCCAGCTACAGCCAAACCACAACATAGCCCAGAGAAAAACCAGCTCAATAGTGGGAAACACTCTTTTTTTTTCTCCCCATGAATAAGTCACAGATAGCATCAAACTGAACAGACTAATGAAACATCCGCATGTCTGTTTTGCTTCACTGACCTAACCTATTTGCTAAACACTTTGGGCTTTAGGATATCAGAAAATCCCAGAGTCAGTTGCTTGCTCAGCCTCACACAGCCAAGCTCTCCTTATCTAGCAGCTTTCCATGGAGCATTAAGTAAAGCAAGACTCCCAGCACTCACCACAGAAGCTGCAGTTTATTTATTCAGGATATTTAAATACATTTTTGAGAACACTGGCAACCAGGGCATTTTTCCCATTCCTAAAGGGAGCATAGAAGCAAAAATATGTCCAAGACAAAACCACATTGGATTCCAACAGCTGGGGGAGTAGAAACCCCTCCATCCTCTTCTTGCTTGTATACCTCATTGTAAAGAACATTTTAAAGTGGTGGGTGGGCTGATTCCAAGCCTTCCCTTTCCACCCACAGCTTTTGTTGCATTTGCCTCTGTTCCATCATTCATTCAAGCTCCCTCAGCCACTCGCCCACATCTACTCCTCGCTGACAGCCCAGCTGCACACACACATTCCCAATTACAGTAACAGCTCCTGTGTTCCGGTGCTGACAGAACAAGAGGAGCAGTGGGGAGAGAAGGCTCTGAAAGGCCTCAAGATGGACCGTCCCAGGTTTGCAGCACACACACAAGTTATGTGCCAGTGTTCAAGCTCGCTCTTGCAAAGCCACTGAAGCAGCCCCCAGGGAACTATTTGCAAGATCAAATTGTTGCTGATTTTAGATCCAGAGACAGCACCGGTAACCATCAAACATGGAAAGAGGTGTTTGCAAAGGAACTGAAGGCAGCTGAAATGGAAGAGCCTGAACTTGAAGAGATCAGCCCTAACAGCCATGGAAAAGGCATCTCCCTGTTACAGTCCCTGGGTGAGAGATAACCCTGCTCATCCAGCAGACCCGTTGTACAGGAATATTGTGAAAATCCCCACCACCCTTTCCAGACACAAAGGCAGCTGTCAGGTTCTCTGTGCTCAGCTGCAGCCAACTCTGCCCGTGGCCTCACCAGCATCTCACAGAGCACAAACCTTCCACTGCTGAGCCCAGAGAGCCACACTGAACAGCTTCTCCCAGGGCAGACTCATGCTGATAGCACCTCCACTGCAGCTCCCTGGATTTCATTCAACAGCCCAAATTCATGAGCAAATACAGGCAAAGGGAGACTCACAGAAGGGCTGGTGTTGGAAGGGATCTCTGGAGATCACCTAGTTCAACCCCACTGCTACAGAGGTTCACCTGCAGCAGGTTGCACAGGATCCATTCCAGGTAAGTTCTAAATATCTCCCCCACAAGCTCTCTGGGCAGCCTGCTCCAGTGCTCTGTCACCCTCAAAGTAAAGTTTTTCCTCATTTTCAGATGGAGCTTCCAGTGTCATCACTGGACACTACTGAAGAGAGTCTCACCACACCCTTGAGATATTTGTATGTGTTGATAAGATCCCCTGTCTTTTCTTCTCCAGGCTGAACAAGCCCAGCACCCTCAGCCTTTCCTCATAAGAGATGCTCCACTCATGCAATGCTTAAAATTCTAATTAGTCATGTGATGCCTCACATCCTAATAAAGAGTCACTACTGAAGAAATTCAATACAACAAAAATTTAGGAGAGAAAGCATTCATCTTGTACAGACACCGTTAGAACTGTGACACTCAGGCACATCTGGGCCCACTCTTTTCTGTCTCATGTTTCCCTGGCAGCATTTTCCCCTTTTCCCTCAGGCTTCAAGGCAAGCTCCAAGACAGTACAGCTGTGCCTCACACAGCAAAGAATCCAGCCCACCCAGCAGTGGGCTACAAGAACACTCCTGCAAGGAGTATTTCAAGCTCTCAGAGACCCCCTTGATGAACCTGAGCATTACCGGCACAGCATGATGTATGCAATAGCAAAAGAAACACATGGTGGGGCACAGACGAGGAGCATAATAGTAGGAATGGCATAATTCTCTTACTTTATCTTCATTATTTGACAGTTCACCATCTCTTCAGGATGAAACCCACAATCTTATCAGCTGATGTGCTCAGCTGATTGCAGTGACACACACTACATTACATTCTCCAGCAACCAGAGTGTAATAGCCCCCATTGCTGCGACAGATTGAAAGTGCCATTTTAAATCTCTTTGATTTCCTCAGTAGACATGGGTTTCTGATGAATCATTATGTCTCAGTGTAGCAGAGGGGATGGGTTACAACCCAGCTAGACAACCAGCAGTGAACACAAAAGATTGTATAGCAACAAGATATGCAAAGCATGGAAGAAAAATTATCAAATGAAGGCTTTCAACCCTGAACAGCTTAAACCAAGTTTCTAAATTACACAGAGCATTAAATAAGCATGCCAATTTCAAATGTGGTGACTACCTGCTAGGACTGTATTGCAACATCTACTCTCACTTTTAGAGAAATGAGGAGGGAAGGGAAGGATGATGCTGTTGCTGTTCAAGCCCCAGCTGAGACTCGGGCAGCAGAGTGCGTTGTCTGAGCACAGCAGCTACTGCGTGCAGCTGGAGTCTCTACTGGGACTGCAAGATGCCACCTGGACTTTTTTCAGGCGGCCACAGCAAGTGTGGCTGCCACCATACTGCCACAGGTGCATGCATAGAACACCTTGGAAGACTTTGTCCTTGGGAGTAGGGCTCTCACAAGGACTGAGAATGTTAAGCTCAGAGACTCACCCCAGATCCCAGCGCTGCACTTGAAGCCCAGTGGACATGTCTGTCCTCTGAGTGCTTTGGCATCACAGCAGCAGTTCCAGCCCTCTAAGGCATTGAACTCTGGCTGTACTGCAGGAAGGACTAAACACCCACTTGTAAGGAATTAGGGATGCAACACCTACAAGCTCAGTTCTGAGAAGATGACTATCATCAGCCCTACGGTCATTTGGAAATCCAGCCCTCTCAGGTCTCTTCAGTAACCAGCTATTTTAAACTTCTAAAAGGCATAAAGCTGCTCAAATAGAGCCTGTATCTGCAAAGCTAAGACTTAAGAGCATTACAGCATATGCCAGATGTCTTGCCAAGGACAGAGAATAGCAGAAAGCTTGAACCAAAAGTTAAAACTTCATTTTGTGATTATTGTACCTTTAATTGTTTACTAGTTGCTGAAATGTTGTAGCACCTTTTCAGCTCAACAGATGGCTGTGTTGCAAGGATCACAGAATAAGCTGAGTCGGAAGGGACCCACAAGGATCATCAAGTCCAGCTCCTGGCCCTGCACAGCACCATCCCCAAGAGGCACACCCTATGCCTGAGAGCACTGTCCAAATGCTTCTTGAATTCTGTCAAGCTTGGTGCTGTGCCCTCTTCCCTGGGGGACCTACGCCAGTGCCCAACCACCCTCTGGGTGAAGAATCTTTTTCTAATATCCAACCTAAACCTCCCCTGACACAACTCTCTTGTGTCCTGTCACTGGGTGCCACGGACAACAGATCAGTGTCGGTCTCTCCATTTCCCTTATAAGGTTGTTGAAGGCCACATCGAGGTCTGCCCCTTGTCTCCTCCAGGCTGAAGAGACCAAGTAACTTCAGCCACCCCTCATGAAGTTTCTCCTCTAGACCCTTCACCATGCTTGTGGCCCTTCTTTGGACGCTCTCTAATAGTTTAATGTGTTTTTTATATTGTGGCACACAAAACTGCATACAATATTTAAACTGAGGCCACCCCAGTGCAGAACAGAAGGGGACAATCCTCTCTCTCACCCGGCTGGCAATGCTGTGCCTGAGGCACCGCAAGACACAGGTAGCCCTCCTGGCTGGATGGGTGAGTTCATATTACCCACATCCACTGGAAGCCTCCTGGAGTTCAATTTTTCACCGTGGAAGAGATCTAGCAAATATAAGCTATTTCTGAGCAGCAGCAGGGGAAGTTAGTAATGGGGAGAGCACTCTTCAGATGGTTTAAGATATTTAAATAAATGAGGCTTAAAAGCCATTCATTTTGAAACTACCCTTGCCAGTGATTAACACGCTATAACAACTCAGCCTGGTGTTAATCTCCATGGGTAGAGAAAGAAACATTAACCTAGACTGTTTGTTCATAATTTTCAAACTGAAATCTCATAAGATACTTTGGGATGCAGTAACCTCTAGAGGACCTCTGTAAATTAATTTTTTTTTTCAAATATCCACAACCTAAGGAGAGAGGGCTTTAAATTAGTACCTTGCATTAGATGAAACAGCTTCTGATTGTGTTCACTGCAAAATGTGAATTAACAGAGCAACATCAGCAGCTGTGCTAGCAAATTATTTTATAATAAATCACATTGTCAGAGACACACTTTGCTTTCTCTCCCCTACATTCACACAACTGCATTGTAGCAAAACCAGCAGAGCCTTGCCTCATCAGAGGAGCCTGTGCCTTTGAAGGCCATGGTAATGAATGTATCAGGATAATTCAGACATTTGCAAGGTTCAGGCAGGAGCTTGGGAGGAGAAGGGGGAGGAGGGAGTTTGAAAGTTTGGGGATTTTAAAGCTCTAATATATGAGGAAGTGGAGTGCTTCAGCAGTGGGAGCTAACAATGGATGATGCAAGAAGTTCTCCCAGTCTTAAGGGCAGTAAACTAAAGCCACAAAATACTTAAATTATAAAGAAATGGAGAAGGCTTAACTCAGCAGATATAAGTGCACTTGCCAGTCCCAACACTAGATGTGAAAGCATAATTTATGATTAACATTTCAGCTGATACATTCTTTGTTAGCCTCAGTATTCATCCAGATAATATATCTGCTCAATATCCTTTTGTAATTTTGGCAATTGGTTTTGATCAATGGCATTCTTGCTAATAGCCCACTTGTTAATTGGCATTGCAGCATAGCTTCAGCTTCTGGTCAGGCTTGGGACGGAGAGCCCCTTCAGTTCCAGCTCCCGTACCAAGTGCTTGCAATGCCTGTCTTGAATGCAAAGTGAAGAGTGGCTGCTTGTGCAGGTCCCATCTGCAGAGTGTGGCTAACACACACTTAACTCATCATCCCATGACCGTGGGCAGAGCTAACTGGGCTGTGTGGGGCAGCCTTGGAGTGCAGACTCCAGAGACCCAGCGAGCTCACCTAACTTCTGACCAGCACTGAGGTGTGACATGTTGATAAACCAAGTCACACAGTAAGCCTGGAAGAAAGATGCTGACAAGCTCCAGGACTGAAGTGACAAGGCAACAAAATGCCAGGCTGAGTTAATGTTCTGAAATCAGGTGCATTTTTGTTTCCAGTTTGAGTAAACCATACATCCTCCAGGAGCATGGATGAGTAACTTGGAAGAAATACTTGGTAATCACTTTAAGTAGATCAATGAGAGGGTCTGCTGAATCTGCAATTCTTGCTAAAGCATCAACAAAAAACTTACACTGAAGTAAGAAAATTATGGAGGATAAAGCTGAAAACATTGTTATTCACAGAAAAAAAAAAATTAGTTGTTTCCTCTTTGGACAACATGGCTGAAACCACCTCCACATACAGAGTCTTCAAAATCTGTTGTTCTTTTCCATGACTTTCATGTGCAAATGACTTGCACCATGGGCAGCTGTGAAAGATTGGGAACTCCTAAAACTAGAAAGTCAAGTAAGAAAGAATAACACCGGAATATATCTAAAGATACAGAAAGTATTAACTTGACATGCCTACCACCTCTATGCCTATCACCTGTAACTTCAAAATACAAAGAGTGAACCCAAAAGACAAGCTTGATGGAAAGCAAATACGTATAAATTAGTCACTGCAAGTGTTGCTAAAAATATAGCTGATGCCAGGAATTCATCAATTTGAGAGCATATTTCACATGCATACATAGTAGGAATTACACATTCCCAAACATACCTCAGGATATGCCTCAGCCACTGGACTTGGGGGGGAAAAAAGTCATCTCTAATGAATGTTTATACCTATTTGCATCACAGCTTTTATGTTCCTGTCTATTCTTTAGACCAGCCATGAGATCAGCCTATGGTTATCACCCCACCTCACAGAATGCTAATCCCCAGGTATCAGTAGGAAAAAGTCACATATCTCAGTAACAGGGGCTGCTGTACGCTGCTCTCATTTTAGTCTGGAACCAGATGTAGACAAGAAAACAACTCTAAGGAAGGAATTCCAAATCTTGTTTAAATTCAACCACGGGATTATTTATTATATACATCATGTTTCAGCCCAGTTTCTTAAAGACAGGGGAAACAGCATTTGTAGATTAAAGTGAAATCAGAAAGAAAGGAAAAAATAATGAAAGAAGACAGGAACAAATGAACACTGCAAGCCCTGGTACCAAATGCAAGCATTCAGATGCTCTTTTGAAAGCCACTGGAAGGTTGGGAGTAACAGGTGGCTTTGTTACCAGGGATCAGAGCTGGGACAGGCATCTTGAAAAGAGCAGGAGCTTAAGCTCACCTCCTGCTGAATTAGCAAAAGGAAACCAGCACTGTGGTAGCAGTGATTCACAGAGGGCTCCAGGACGCCTTGCTCCACCCTTGGGAAAGAATGGATCAGCTACTCATCTCTCAACAGTAATCAAAGCAACTTAAAGAAAGCCAAAGAAAAGGCTTAGCAGGACAGCACAAGCAGATCCCATTCAAAGTAAGTGCAGATTTGCAAGGCTACCTGCCCATTACACTGGATGCTTTATTGGCCAGAATATGCCTACGCTGGAATTTCTTTGCCATTTAATTTTATGGGTCATGCCCCAGAAGAAAACAGAATCAGAAAATTATTGCAGTGAAGTAAATTAATTACGAGTTACAGGGGGTACCTATTAAGCATTAAGGCTTTTGTTTCTTCTGACTTTATGCATTTGTTGAGCAGTGCACTCACACTCAGCCCCCCCTACCTGTTCTCCAGCATTATATGACCTCAGGAGGCTGTACTCATGCCACATCTCCCTTAGAGCGACACAACTTTGAAAAAATAATATTTACTGTAGTGTAAAAAAACCCCATCGTTGTAGTTGAGAGATGTTCTTTTTGTTTTGACATGCTTCATCTAGATTCCTCTTCCTTCCACTAAAACAAAAGGAAATGTATTGTTTTCACCTCAAGAATAAAAGACAGCTCCAAATAGCTGTTCTTTATGAAAAAATTGTCATTTTCCTCCCTTTCAACTGCTTTTAGAGCTTTACTAAGATTTCGGGTATTTAATGGTCATGCTTATAGATACATATACAAGGAGTTGACTGATCTTCTAAATAATCCATTACACAGAGCATAGCACCAGGTTTGTGTAATTTATTGCAATAGGGAGGCACTGGAGAAATTAATTGTTTTAATCCACATCTCCAAATCATACCAGCTCTGCCAAGAGGCCAACAAAATCCTCAACCAGAAGTTAGGACATATTAGTAAACCTTACCCTCTTTATAACAGAGAATCTGCTGCTTGTACAAAAAAATGCTACATTGCTTGTGTAGAAGTGCTTTCAGTAAGAGTTGATGTGATTCATATCAATTTTAGCACCCTTTGACAAGAGGGTTTTTTCCTTAAATTACGCAATATACATACAAAATGCAGCTCTGCTTGTATAATTTTTTTCATGCAAAGATATTTAACTATCCCATCCCGAAATTCTTCATTTTTTGTTTCTTTCATTACCAACTAGATTAGTCCTGGCATACCTGCAAGCTCTGCTTTTTCATTCACCCTGATGTTATATTTATTATTCATATGTTACAGCAATACAATATTGCAAGCATGCCTTCCTTTTAAAAGGGCCTGTCAAGCACCAGCCAGTGCACACATGGAAGTGTCTGACCGGAACCTTAATACCTATTGCCCCCATCTTACACTTTGAATATTCATTTGTAGTTGTGCAGACTGGCATAAAAATGTGGCTGCTTTTCTTTAATTTTACTGTTGTATATGAACAGTAAGGTATTGCTCTCTTTTACTTTTTTAAAGGAAGATGACAAGTTGGAGACATCCGTCTAATTACAATGGTAATTATGTATTTCAGCATAGGGACAAGACCCTAAGGACACGGTCCTGCCTAAATTTATCTGTTTTCAAGGTTGCTTTTTTACCTAAGCTGGTGACTAAAATCTCAGCATCATCCTGCAAGTGACGTAAGTACTCAATCCAAAACCAGTCATTTATGCCATGGAATGTTACTACCGGGATCAGACTCCACTAGACAGAGCTGTACTTCCAGATCGTGACTCTCAGTGCCTAAAGCAGTTTACAAGGGCGAGGGGAGGTGTTATCTCTGTATTCACACAGCTGCCTTCAGGGAAAGGTAACACGAGAACACTGCATTTATTTACATCAACCAGAACACAGACTATGTCTGCAAATGCAGATGCAAACTCTCACAATGCATTACAAGTTTCATTGGTTAGAGGCTTAAGTCTGTTTTCAATACATATTTAATTTTGCTACTAGTTGTCTTATTTTCTTCCACCTCACAGTAAGAAGTCAGATTACAGCAGGTTTAAAATCAAGCACACCTAATGTCCCATTAGGAGAAATTTCAGACCCTCCATGCTGGAAGAATAACTGATAGCAAATTTTATTCAGTATCAAAATGCCTGTCTGGAAAACAGAAAGATGCCTGCACTGTATGAATATGCCTCACTTATTTGACATTACAGCCTGCAGAGCAGAGTGCAAGCTATCTCTCTTTTAGATTCACAGCCCCTCAGCCAAAGCCACAGCACTTGCTGCGTGCCAGCTCTTACCCAGCAGTAGCTGAGGAACAAGTGATCTTTCATTTGCCAAGCAGTAAAACCCACACAGAATAATTACTGAGCAACAGCCAACATGCTGTAAATCAAAAGTTGTTGCAGAGCCACCTTCTCAGAGGCAGCAAATTTTCTGGTTTTGTATCAGAGATCTGGACTAGTCTGAATTTGGAATAAGACCACATGATGGTACAAGCACAGGTCTTGAAAAATGTGCCCTCTCCCTGCTTGCTAGGCACCCCGGGTGAATAGGAAGTTGGAATGAATGGTCTTAAATCATATTAAATCCCACTCCTCTTAGTAGCTCCCAGGCATTTAAGAACAATGTTGAGTTCTCAAGCAAACAAACTTTCCCTTCTCCCCTCAGGGTTTTCCAAGCCTGTCTGCACTAGTGGTAACAGAAGCCACTGGAAAAGGCTAGGCAATGACTGGGAAGGGGATGCCACAGGACAAGGCAGCTCCAGACAAGTCGTCTTTTCCAGGATCTTCACTTCCATGTGAGCTTATCACTAAGGCCACTGAAAACAAAAGTATGGCACTAGACTGCAGACTAGGACCCTGTTACCCACACAGTTCTTCTGTAAGATGCTCAAGCAATAAGCCTTATTCCACAATCTACTCTAAGCAGCATGAGCCACAGCATTTAGTATCCTTTCAAAAAGTTTGGCCATCCAGTAGAAGACAGTGTTTTGAAAAAGTAACTAAATTCACATGGATGGCCCCAGTACTGCGAGAAAATAACCAATTCCCCAGTGGCATGTCACTTGGGATGGGTTCAGCAGGTTTGCTCACTCCTGTCCACACCCATCCCAGGAAAGAGCGTGGGCCTGTCTGGGGTGACACTCCCCCCCAGCACTCCCCCCACAGCCAAGTACAAGTTATGGGATGCAGCAAGTTACAACTGGCTTTTAACAAGGACTTGTTAAGAGTCCCCATGCCAAACTTCTTTTTTAAAGAAAGATGCTCTACTTGATAAATTATTGTGTTCAGACCACTTAGAAATTGGAGTGGTGGATTGAGAGGTACTTCATAGATACAATTTAAAGAGATCCTATCACCACAGGGTCTGAGTCATGCCAGGCAGGCATAGCAAGGCGGCTACTGAATCCATATTCCTGTGGTGGTCAAAATGTCTGAATGTCTCTGGTATGAACCACACAGAGGCCACTGCTGCCATAAAAAGTCGTATTAGTTTGTTCAACAGCCTTTAAGTAAAGCTATAAAAGATGGAAGACTTCTGCCTGCCAGAAGTTTTCCATCACCTCTTCCACAACCTATGTACTCTGATCTGTGCGACAGAACTTCTCGATCTTAACAGCTGTAAAGGAAGTAAACCATAACTGATATTAAACTAAAGTCTTCAACAACTCCATGATATTTTTACGGGGAATGGCTTCACTTTGGTGTTTAAAAACTACCTGTGACTGAAAATGCCACTATTTCCAGATAAACCAGTATTATTTTTCAGAGACAAAATAACCTTCAGTCAAATGAAACTGAATTCACTGACACTGCTCCTCAGTGAGCCAAATTATTCCAAAAATTCATCTGCCTATAACGAGCACTGACTAATGCCCTCTGAGTACAAAACAGAAGCTAACTTGCAGCAGATGTTACTTTAAAATCTCTTCTAATTTTGGCCAGCTCAAGAATATTCAGATCAGTGCACAGCATGTGCAGGCTCAGAGTGCTGATATGCTCAGTTTCAGCATGGTGTCGCACACACACACACACACGTGGCTCACGTTCACTCCAGAGTGTTTATCCATTAAAATCATAAAGAGCATTTCTCCTTGCACTTACTATTTAATTGGCCAAATTTCTACAAGCACATAAAAAAAAAAGTTGATAGAACACTCCAGATTTAAATAAAATTAATCAAAATGGTTTGGGGTCCCTTAATCAGGATATACAACTATTTGCACAGTTAGTATTGCTTTTAAGAGCAATTGTTCCATATTTCTCTTAAGAGTAATAAATTACAAGGTTCTTTCCTTGCCTTTGCAATCCAGTTTCTTATTTTATCCCTTGACTTTTATTCTCTCTCCCACATGTTCCTCCCTTAATTACAACTTCAAACATTAGAGGAAAAAAACTGTCACAATGAATCAGATGGTTAGTCCATGAGGTGTGATATTCTATTTAATACTGATGTCAGACTGGCAGATCACTTGGAAACAACACTGCACTGCAAGCCAGCTGAAGAGAAATTCACATAAGCTTTTTCAATAGTCAGTTTCTTTAGCTGATTCCGTAGTGGATTTAACCAATGCAAACCAAAAGAAAGCCAAAGAGATGGCCTGCAGCAGTTGCAACACTTGGGTTTCAAACAGGTGTCATTTCCTATAGAAAAGGCACAGCAACTGGGTCTGCAGATCATGTCCATACACAAAATTCAGCTTTCTACCAAGGCAAGGTGCTTCCCCTACAGCATACTATTCTGTATGCTCAGGAAGAAACTAGAAAAATAATTACATTTATGCATTTGTCCTAGCAGAAAGTGTTAATCCCTTGGGAATCACATTTACACTATATTTTCAGCTATCTGCTTTTCAAACAACGTCTCCTAACATTTCTAAGGGGTGTGAGAAGTTAAGCAACAGAGTTAAGGTTACCTAAAGGTCAGAAAGTTCTGCTTCAAGTCACAAGTAGTGCCAGGCTTGATTTAATCCTAGGCTGAAAAGGCTCCCCAGTTCCAAGTCTGCAAGCTTTGAGTTTGAGTAACTCTGGCCAGAAACTTCAGTTTAAATCTACTTCAGTGTTATCCAGTGTCAATAGCTTCCCTAAAAGATTCACAGAGCTAGATTTTTCAGATTGGTCCCTCGTGTGCTTCATGAAGGAGTGAGTGTAGAACTACAGCCTGTACAATTGGCTTGACAGTAACTCTCCCTTCAGTTTCTGACTTCATGCAAACTGGGTATTCCATATGTTTTTTGAAAGGTAAATGCACATGTGAGAAACCTGAAGTGAAAAAGACATAAGAGAACAAAAACACAGATGAGAATCCCACAGAGATGCAGTCAAGACAAATATTGAGTCTCACAGTTCATAATTCAGCAGCCTCTTCTAAAAATCCTGTTGGATATTCGGTGTGATCTCTCGAAAAGGTTTTACATAAATTAGGCCTTTGTGCAGCATCAGGGAAAGCACCTGCAATCAGCAAAGTGCTTCCACTCACCTCCATGAGAGCAAAATGAATTTTGAATAAGCCTTCTTGTTTATCATACAGATACACACTGTTTACTTATTTAGAAGACTGTTCTCTCCTTCCTGCCTCGGTAGGTACTCAGCAATTGCCGTGCTCCTTTAATACAGCTGGAATATTGGAAGCATGAATCAGAAGGTAATACTGCACATAGCATTTTGTTAGGTATTTTATGATAGATTACACTCATTAAACCTGTGATTACTATTTGTATTTATTGTGTTCCAAGGAAGGATTACAAAAGCAGTCCTACAGACCTGCTAGAAGGCTTTAATTGCACATTTGCTGTATTTGCACCAGAAATTAAAAAGCAGAAAGTTACATTCTTTAGGCAAAATTAAAGTTTGCCCACACATACATAATTTTTTTTCTAGTTGCTGGATTTCCCCATACTTTATTATAGAGTTCTGACATATAAAAGGCTCTATTTCTATACTCTACATGATGCTTCAGGGATTAGAAAAGGAGAAATAAATGCACTTGCACAAAAGCTTAAAATTATTCACAGCAGTAACAGTCACTGGTAGTGGTACCTGTGCTTATTTGAGCTGTCTTTTTTCATTTATTGATAGACTTGAGATCAAAGTCCAGTTGGGTATTTCTACTAAGTTTTGGAAGTGTTGCATGGAGTTATTTGGCTCCAATTAAACAAAAAGGTAAAACTGCTTGTTATCATGTGAAAAACTTAAACGTAATGGCAGGATGGGGGCTGGAGAAAATATATTATTAAAAAACCCCACCAAACCCAACCTTTTCTCCAGCAGCTAATAATGTGTCTTTTACGTGTCAGTAAGATACAGGCATGGTCAGATTTCATCCTTTTGAAGGTTGGTGCTGTTTATTCAGCACTTCAAAGGGATTTGACTTCATTTCAGCCTCCAACTGTGACCTCTCGTATAACTGGAAGAAAACCACTTCAGATTTGCAACAGATTTGAAGCTTTTCTCCCTAGAATTGAGATCTTTCTATGTCATATGACAAGCATGGAAATGACCACACTAGACAGGGACCTATAAGACTCCATTGAAGGGAGCTCTTCAGCAGAAACACTTTTAACACCATAATTTTTCCTGTATCAACTCATACAGCCCTAAAGCCATGCTCCAAGGAAACGACACAGAGGTGTTTCTAGGGAACATCCAAGAGCAACACCAAACCCAAGTCTTCATGACAAACTGTGCAGTATGTATGCACTGAACATCTGCAGCCTACCAAATGCAGAAGTATTTTTCCTGACATATACCTAGCCATTGTTTTAACTGCTGGCAAATTCCCTGTCAAAACTCTGTAAGCTGGTGCAAATTATGACAACGAATCCATTTCCAGTTATCTCCAAAGGGTATTTTTCAATAGGGTATTAACAGGAACTCATCATACATGTGAAGATAATTAATGTCTTTTTCTGTATGTGACTTGCTTTTGAAGGGAGGGAGACAGTCACAAAAGGAGGAATCTGACAAGGGAAACATGAAAGCTGCCTTTATGTGATAGTCACATGGAGACAGCAGTCCAACAAGAGGGATAAAGACCACTGGTCTCATCTCACAAAAATCCCTCTGCCTCTGTTTATTAAACACAAACTAATGACCAAGAACTGGGGTGATGCAACTGAGAGTGCTACTCTTCTCCAGTACAGGCAGTATTTACAGGAGGCATCCTGCACAAAACCTCAGAGCTGCTTTAAGCCGAAGGTGGATTTTAGCCAGGTGAGAAGCTCTCTCTCCCCTCAGCCCATAATTATGCACAGTTTCATAATCAATGTTACTTTTCTGTAAAAAACCCCACCCCATACAGAAATCCAAAATGCTCAGACATTACAGACATGAACCAGGTATTTCAGTGGCAATTCTCCCATGAAATCATCAGCTGAGTTGCCAGCAGCACTAAAGGAAACGAAAACACTACAGCTATTACAAAAGCAGCAAATGATCTGTGACACAGACAAGCATTATTCTTTGTTCACAACAAAGATGAGAAAATTGCAAAGAAAACAGAGTTTGAGGCTAGGAAACGAGTTTCTCCAGCTGCTGTATCAGTCAGCAAGATCAGAAAGGCTTCACTCACAGTTGATAATAGCTCTTTTCCTCTTGACATTCCTTGGAAACCACAACTAAATGGCCAACTGTGGGAGGAAAAATGAATTCCCTATATTGTTCGTTATTTCCTATATTATTGAGCTAGAGGATGTCTCAGGAGCAAGGAATTTTTACCTTTATAGAATCCATCCAAGTTTTTCAAGACCATACTGAGAGTTCTATTTCTAAGTTTGCCATCATAAGCAAAGTTTACATTTCCTTTCTTTCCTTCTTGCTACTGGGTTAAAGGGAACACTTCAGACAGGACTTGCATTTAAAAACACCCCCTGATTTTTGTGAAGAATGTGTTTGTGATCCCATCCAGCAGCAGCTTTGGGAAAGACACCTCAGATAGAAGAAACTTCCAAGATGCTCCAGTAGTTTCTCTTTCCATACCACAAACAAGGACTTTGAGAGCTTCAGCTGGCACAAAGAACTCACAGCACTTGCAGTACTGTCTCCCAACACAAATATTCCCATGGTGGATGAAGGTTTTTTTATCTTAATTTCAGGCAAAAAATATGTCATTCAATTTTAAGAGTAAACAGGGTAAGAATGGCACTGTTGACCTAATCAAAACGTTTTGCACCAACATTGAGCTCAAACAGTTCCCACAAAGGGAACAGACTAATAAATAGCCAAAAACCTCCAATTTGTTTTACCAAAGGGGCAAGTGACATTAGAAGCTCAAGGATATCCGAATGTAAAGTTACAGTACACGTCTTCAACAAGAGACTTGCCATTCCAATTTCCTCTGCTCCTATTTATTTTGCAAATGTTCAGTACAGCTCTAGAAGATTTTTTAATAGGAAAAAGAAAGGAAGGCTGCAGCATTTATTTTTTCAGGCTTTAGTACAACATTTATGTAATAGGGCTAGGCTTGAACATATCCTCGACCCTTTCTGTAGGAAAGCACTGGTGCACCCTGTTGCTAAGGCAGGGCAGAGGAGTTGTCATTTCTTACCCAGAAAACAGCCTAAGCAACCATCAGCAAACTGGCAATCGAACTAGCTCTGCTTTAAGTCTGCTTTTTAAAGTCTGCTTTAAGCCTCCAGACTCCAAACTGTTTCTCCAACTTGCTGTCCCCAAAATCACCTGCTGTAGGCTTTAAACAACTTTGAGCTCTCAGCTGGGAACAGTATGGTCTAATGTCATCTGCTCTATTTCAGTCCAGGCTGCCTGTTCAGGTCCTTTATCACAAATATCCCAGTGCACACATCTTTGCTGGGATCTGAGCTTTCTGGTTTATTCCACAGCTCAGCCGTTCCTGCCCTACCCACTGCGGTGTGACTCAGCGATCATTTCCCCCACACCTGCAATCCCTCTCTAGCATTTAGTACCTTGGCTCAGTACTCAGAAGCTGCTCTGACCTGCAGCCCACACAGGCAGGTTCTGTTGCCAAGTGCCTGGATAGCCCAGTTACAGCAGTCTGGAGGCACCAACAGCCACCCTTGGAGACTGGACTTCCAAAGTTTTTTAAACTCAAAAGGGCACGACCAAGATCTGATGTACTCTATGAAAAGGAAGTGTTCAAAGGAAGCCAACAGAAAGTGCCTTAGAGAATACACCCTATATAATCTTATAAGACTTACAGGAATTACATTGATCCCAGCCTTCAAGTTAAGTCTGTGTGTTTTTCATAAAATGAGATTTTTAACTTGGCTGGATTCAGCTGTGAAATATATGGTCTTGCTAAACAGGAACATTAGCTCATTTACCCTGACCACGATATGAACCATTCAAATCATCAATCTGGACTTGGATCTAGATAGATGGGACATCCTTCCAATTTTCCAAAGCCAATTAGGACTCCTGCATTCGTCTATTCAGGTTAAGAGAGGTTCTGTGTTCTTTATCTCTTATTTGAAAAAATAAAAAGAATTTTAAAATTCAGCCTACATTAAGCAGTTTACTTTCATGTCTAGATCGATGCCACCCTGTCATCTTGGATCTTAGTGTCTGGAACAGAGAAGACACTTCTAGTTAGTTTGCCGGACAAATTGATGTCAATAGGAGTAGTCAGCCATGCTAAATCCTACTCCTGGGGGAAAGACCCAGGGTCTGGCTGCAACTGCTCACCAAAGTAGCAAACACTGAGTTCTGACTTTCAGAACAAGTGCCATATTTGGGGAGGGGAATTTCCCATCTGAGGGAGAGCCATAAGAAATCAGGTTTATGAATTCCAGCAGGCAGGTTTTTGATGCCAACTAGTAGAAACACAGAAGGGCTAAACTATGAGAGTACTCAATATCCCTTATAGTACCTTCTCTTCCACCCACCCCCTTGTTCCTGCTGGCTTCCAGCATATTGTACATTGTTTTGCCATTCACAAGTCTATACACAGAGAGCTGAAATTTTTCTCTCTTTTTTAATAACCTGAGAAACTTCCCTGAAACTTGCCTGCCAAGAAGACAGAAGCAAAGCAGTGTTTTGTCTCTGAGGTTTGAAGCACTTTGGCTTGATTTGTGTATTTTTTGAAGAACAGACAGCAAGTAGCTCTGCTGCCACTCTTATGAGTCACAAATTGCCTCCCCAGGAGCTGGCCTCAGCGTTGTCAGGCCTGGGGTCAAGAGCAGATCTGAGGCAAGTTGACAGTGACGTGCTTTTATTTCTGTGGCAATAGCAGAGCGGCAACTTGATCTTACCCAAGATGGCTATTCATTTTCTAAGTGTTTTATAAATATTAACAGTTTGCAATGCTCTAAACTGATACACAAGATGGACCATTATTCCATTACTGCCATTTCAGGGAGGCAGAGAAAATTACGGGAGACGACAGACTTAAGTGTTCTACACAAAACCACAGCAGTGCCTGAACTCAGACCCAGCTTGTAAACCTCAGGCTGCCTTTGTCTGAAAGTCAGCAAATGTGCAAGTGGGATTACATGCCATCACATGGACTCACCAATGTGATTTGGGGACTATTGTAGCCAAGTTTTTATTGACTTATACCCCATTTAACCAGATACTGGCTGCATTACCACACAAATACAGTCAGCCTTGTTACAGGCACATGCTGCTGCAGACCCAGGAAACTTGGGCATCTCTGCCTATGTTCCCCAGGCTTCCATCAAGCAATTACTACAAACCAAGCTGAATGCTTCTTTATCTGAAGTGTCAGCAAATCACAGGGTCTTAGTCCTCTTTGATGTCTTGTGTTCCAGAGGTGAAAACAGAAAAGATTTGAAATCATTACATCTAAACATTACCCATGATTTTCTGCATTACAGCCACTATAGCATATACATACTTATGAATTTTGCTCATACCACTCCTGGAGTGGTAGGAAATTTTCAGCTTACAGATCAAAAACACAAGCAGAGAGCTATCAATAGATCTTCCTTCTCCCATCTTAAATACAGTATCTTCCTTAATATTCATTCTTTTTGTTAGTTAGGTTTCAGTGATTTGCTGCTCCCCCTCCCAGCCAACAGCGAACAGAGAGGAAGCGATGAAAGTCTTTTCCTAAACCTCTCTCCAGGAAATTACATTCACATACACTGAAGTTAAGCAAATACACTAACATTTAAAAGGGATTCAACTGTTTAAGCTGGCAGGCACCCTTGAATGTCCCCAGACTCTAGTGGTTTCATTCCCCACAGTAAACACTCAGCAGCTCAAAGGTGTCACCCTCACGACAGAATCACAGAATCATCCAGGTGGAAAAGACCTCCAGGATCTAGTCCAACTCTTGACCAATCACCACCATGTCAACTAGACTACAGCACTAAGTGCCACATCCAGTCATTTCTTGAACATCTCCAGGGATGGTGACTCCACCATCTTCCTGGGCAGTTCATTCCAAACTTTAACAAACCTTTCTGTGAAGAAATTTCTTCTGATGTCCAGCCTGAACCTCCTCTAGCACAGCTTGAGACTATGTCCTTTCCTCCTGCCACTGGTAGCCAATCAACCAGCCTTTCCAGATCCCTCTGCAGCATTGACACAACAAACAAAAAAAACATCAAACCACCAAACCAGTCTGGACACCTAACAGGACACACAACCACATAAAAGAAAAATAATGGCATTTTCATAAAACTTTGTTATGCTCAAATTAAAGCAATGAAAAACTCATTAACAGTTCTCAGAAATCACAGTTCACACACCCTTAAAAAAGACAAGCCCCAAAACAGAGCAAAGATAGGAAATTATAGGCTAAAACAAATTGCTTTTAGTTAGCCCAGACAGAGGAGCATGGCAACCCCACTATTTCACTTACCCCGTTCCTGAGACAGCTCCAGTGGCAGGCATGTTGCATTACACCTGCCTACTCTGCTGAGCAACCCTCTGGCATTAGCACAGCCGTGGCAAGCAGGGCAACACATTTGGATTAATGTACTCAACCTCATCTTGGATTCAGCTGTGCACTGATACACAGCTGAACATGTGGGCCTGGAGAAATACAAGTGACCTGCAGCTACTACCCCTGCCATAACTTTTATGTTGCTCACAAATTACACCCCACAGCAATCACATAACTTCCAGCTCTTTTTGCAACCATTCAGAGCAATGTTGTATAAAGGCTTTGTTTCAGGATTCCCTTAGAAGCACTACATGCAGCAGCTACTACTCTAATATACTTGCTTCTGGAGAAACCTGCCACTAGTCCCTTTGCCTCATGCTTCCCTTGGGTTTTCCACATGCTGGGCTGGAGCACAGCTCTCTAGCCAGCATTCTCAGCATTTCAGAAAAGCAGCAGCACCCAGTGCAGGTTCAAAAAGCAAACAAGCACAGCACAGCTCCACACCAACCACAGTGGCAGAGGTTCTCCAGGTTCCCTACCTCACTGTTTCCAGCAACATCACTTTCTTACCTCCTCCTCAGCTCAAATCTACACAAAAGTCTAAAGCAGTTCAACCTCCTCTCCAAGGTCTTCTGCTGTGATGCAGGTTCCAGTCACTTTATTTTCAAAGCCAGGTGTTTTGTTTCCTCAGAAGCCTTCAGGTAGCAAAGTCTCTCTTTGGCTCACATTTAATCCCAGCAGAAGCCTGAGTGGCAGTAAAATGCCAGTAAGGCCCAGGAGGAACCATCTGTTCTATTACAAACATCCTCAAGAATGCTACTTTAATCCACTTACCCACTTCAATCCATCTTCATCAAATCTTTAAAGTTTTACAGCACGTTGTTTCCTGGCCCTGCAAAAAGCCTCACTGAGCCCTGCTAGAGAAGCTGTGAAGTCAATTACCACAGCTAATGGCTCCGTGCACACCACCTGGCCTGGGGCGTGGCCTGGCATGCACTGCCTGCCTTCCACAGCACTGGGAGCCTCTTCTGTCAGGGTGCTGGTCACATCTGCAGCCCACACTACAGCAGAGACATAGGTACTTACCTCACCTTGCTGGTACATCCCAACATGGTCAGTCTTCCATGTGTCCAATCTTTCCCACATCTTTTATGCTACTATGTCTCAATTCTTCATAGCACCTGCTTCATATCCACCCGGGGCTACCAGAACAGAGGGTAGGCATGACAAGCTGTAGTCACCTACCTATTCTACTTGCCCTTTTCTAGTCTATATAAAGCATCAGCAATTTTCCTATTTTTCTTTTCCCAAGACATCATCTGTCCCCCACATTACCCAGCCCTGCTTTCTCAGTATACCTGCCCCCAAATCCTCCAGCTGACTCTTCTTAAGGAGTACTTCCCTCGTCTCAGAAGCACACTGCCAGGCTCAAGCTTTTCCTTCTCTTCATTATTTAGTTTAAGAGCTGGCAGCCTGCAGTTTTCAGTCATAGGATCATTTAGGACGGAAAAGACCTCATAAGACTGTCAAGTCCAACCATTCACCTGACACTGCCAGATTCACCACTAAACCATGTTCCTAAGCATCTCCTCCTCAATTCCCCTCACAACAGCAACAGTAGGTGCTCTGCCATTCCCTTCCCATATTGGCATTTCATCTTCTTCCCATCCTTGTACCCGGTGCTGGGGACTTCACCTTTGAGACTCTGGCTTGAGCCTGTTATTTCCAGGAGCCACATCATGACTCCTGTTTACACCGTGCTCAGTTAGTCCTCAGAGATCAGCTGAGCAGACCTTAGTGAAGATTGAACAGTGCCAGAGGGGCTAGTGCCTTCCATATGCTCCCATCCTTGACTGAGTTTTTTAAAAAACTGATTATTCTTGTTTAGAGTATAAAACTACAACATTTTGTAACTTTTAAAAGGAAGTCACTGTTCACCACACGAGGGGAAAGCTCTCTTTGAAGCATCTTCCACTTCACAAGCCACAAATCACAATGTGTCCATGACATTAATTACAGCATTTAGTGTAGATTTCAATTAATGTAAATAAAAGTAATTACAATAATTATTGCTACTGTGGTGCAATTATATTACTAATTGTGCCCTCTCAAACCTGACTTGCATTTCCGGTGTCAGCTATGTCTTTATACACTCCCTACCCCCCTTCCCCTTCAAAGGGAGAAAGACCAAGAAATTTCCTCCCTCACACTCAGCATTCCATCACCTACCAGCAATCTAACCAAGCTGTCCTGTTCTGACCTGCTAGTACAGATATACTAATCTTGTTAGGTTTAGTTGTTCAGGAGACAAATAGAGCAGATACAGCTGGGGACAAAGCAGAATTTGTAGCTCATGGAGTGCCTTCTATTATGTAGTTGCAGATCACATTTTTCTTCCAATACCAGTATTTTCAAGTTTCTTGTAAACTGCAAACTGGGATGCAGTTTCACTTCAAAAATACAAAAGAATAATGTTTCCTAAACCCTCTAGGCTAGGAACTCTGCAGGTATTTCACACCCACACAGGACAAGTAATTACCAGTCAAATGTGGTTAGAGCTCCAATTACTGCTCTATAACTACGTTTGTACCTATGTTTGTGTCTAAATCACAAGGCAAATACGCTCTGGAGAGGAAATCACAGTCCCTGGTACACCACCTGCCTGAAGCAAACAGTCACACATCTACCCTTGCTAGGAAGGCACTTTCCTTCCAGTGGAAAGAAGAGTGGACGCAGAAGATGAGAGGGTGGAGAAATGATGTTACTTACGTGGGTGACATCTCAATACAGCATCAAGATCTGGACACCCACCCAGCTGACAGCTAAGAAGTACTCTGAAGCTGCACTGCTGAGATCTGCGTTATAAACAGACTGACACCTCTCTGTTGTGTTTTACTCTGTGAGCTTTCTCCTCAGCATGGCTAAGCAGACTAGGAAGTAGGATGTTAGTCAAGAAGTGAGGCTGCAACCCAGCAAGTGATCAAAAAGTCCTCGAGAACTGATGGCATATAAAGTGTTGTAGAGAGCACATTGAAGGAGTTACATTATGGTGTTCCAAGTGCCAAAGAAAAGCCGAAAAGATGAGCATGCAGAACTGAAGAGTGAGGATGTTGGTCTATGGCAGTTTTTATCCCCAAATTCAGTTACGACAGAACAATTCTGTAGTGCAGTAGCACCCAGCACATTAAGGAGCGAGAGCCCTGTGCCTAGAACTCACTATGCAAATACATACTGCTATCACTTCATGGAAATACACCATCACTGTGTCACAAGCAGCTACTGTAATTTCCTGACAGAGCAGAGCTTTCTGATTATCATTAACTGTCTTATCAATATGGCTGTCCTTCCTGCACACACTATGGATGAACACACACTGCTGGGTTTATCCGAGCTCGCACAGATCTCTCCCAGCACAACCCTTCACTGTGTGGCACAGACAACCCATTCAACCCACTCCACCCCTCACAGAAGAAGTTACACACAGGGCAAGCCCAAATGTACCATGCTGGTTCTCAAGCTCACTAAACAATCTTGGCAGAAGGCAGTCCAAATATAAAACATTGTGTGTATGGTCATATTTAGAAATCAGTTCTATGCTGCCTGCACACCCAAAGCACTCCCTGAGGTATAGAAGAAATTTGTTACAAGTAGTTCAGTGAACAAGGCCCTTTGTTGTTATCAAAGCAAGTCATTCATTTAAGCTGCTATGTGATTTTTCTTTATGGTAAGACAAGCAATCATAGATTTAGCTATGACTGGAAGAGCAAAAAAGATAGTAATTAAAAAAAGAGTAATTTTTATGGACTTTTTTTTTTTTAATAAAAAAGGGTCAGGGAACCTCATCTAATTCCTTGCCAATTCATAAAAGCTGTATCTTTGATTTCTCCAATATAGCAATGAAGTGAAAAGTTAACAAATCTCTACTGAAAGAGGACAATTCCTCTGCTGCCCCAGAGAAATATGCTCTTTAATACATCACCATTCATCACGATTGAAGAGTTTTTTGCACTTGGATCTGCTGTTTGTAAAAGGAGTTTTAAAATTACATCATAACTTACTTCTAATGAACACTTACCTGTTGGAAATCACTACCAAGACTTTTTCAAGCAAAAGGGCATCTGTATTATCTTACCAATATCTTATTTAAATGGTCAAGAGCTTCCTGCAGAAGAGAAGTTGCAGAAGAGAAGTTACAGAAAATAAGTGAGGAAGGGAGGCACTGGACTAAACCTTACAAGAATTAACTAATTTCAGTATATGAAAACCCAAGAAATTATTTCAAAATCTTCTCAGCATCACGCACAAATAGGATTCTCTCAAACACAAATGCTCTAAAATAAGTTCTCATTTGAAAGTCATTGCAAGGACAAAACATATCTACAGATCAGTGACACAGCAATATTTTTTTTTGTCTTACAGAAACAACTTGGATATTATTTACCTTTCTCCAGTCCGTTTTTTTATTGTTGTATTTACTGTGAGACAAGCACTTCATTAGCTTTCACCCGTGAACTGGAAAAGTGCATTTTAGTGCGGTTTCTGTATCCTTTAGGCCAATGCCATCAAAGCCATTTTGTATTCTCTAGCTAATTAAATCTGCTTGACTCATATAATCTCATTTCATGTTTCTTCTAATTAGATTGTTTTTTTCACTCTTCAGCACTAGGGGAATGCTGCTGCATGTCTTCTTCTCAAGAACCAGCCCAGCCAGAGAAAACTGCTGCTGTTTCTCCAAGTGACTAAGGCAAGCTGGATATAAATAAATTTTCTTCTTGTCTTTGCCACTACTGTTCTACATAAGAAAATACCTAGTATAATAATGAAATGCTTTTCTTGAACAGGATTACTAGTTATTATTATTTTCATTTTAATAACTCAGGCACTGCCAAGACCAACTCCACAAAACACCACAAGGCTAATTTTGGCAACTTCGTGGGTCTCGTTGTAATTTAAAAGACTGAAGATAGCCAGAAATCAATAGCAAATGAACAACTGTGCATGGAGGTAGTCAAAGATAAGGAAGAACATTTAAGTTTTTTATCCTCAGAGTCAGAAACTATTACTTCTCTAAAGGAAATCAAATTGGGATCCTATGAATCCTTCACAGTGCTTTCCCCAGAGCAGCAGCTAATAGCTGTGTTACGGAGAATTACATTATTGCCTAAATTCATAAATTCAAGCTACATCTTCCTTGCGGTTCACTTCCCATGACATTCTGTATCTCCTATTTTTACCTCAAACATTACTGTAGCACTTACCTTTAAAATGGAAGAAGATGCAGAAACTGTGGAGGGTATTTAAATGAGAATAAAGCATTATGACCATAGTATCAGCCACAACAATGTAATTACATTATCTTCTTCAAAAGCAGTGTAATAAGGAAAAAAAAAAGGAGACAATATATTGGGTAGAAAAGAAGTGTAGTAGGGATTAAACCCCCAAAATAGAAAGTAACCTTGCCTTTGACAGGTCCATTACATCTATTGCCAGTAGATTTATGGCTTTCTCTCTGGTCTTCATTCCAGCAACCTTTGTCAGCTTGACACACCTGTACATTTTGAACTGAACTGCAAGACAAGGAGATGAGTTTCTTCTCATATTGTACAGAGATAACTTGTGCATCAAGTGTTGTAAGAGCTCTTAAGGCACCTACAGCATTCCTGGAAAGTATGGGATATTACAGTAAAACAAAAGTAAAGAGCTACACTAGGTATTTGGTGTGTATGCACGTAAGAAATTGTTTGCTGGCACCCACCAATCCATAGAGTAGCAGCCTGCAGAAGGAAAACCAAGTCAGTGCCCTGCTCTGCAAATCCTGGAAATCACTGGGAGTCCAAGAATTGGAATAGATGTATTTTATATATACTGGACAAGGATAATAGCAAAGATATACAGACAAACCTGCTCATACAGAAATCAAAAAGCTTTCTTATGTACTAAATATCCCACTAGCAGAAAAGGCAATTTGGTTTGTGACTAAAGCACTATGCTCAAAATCAAACTTTGTTCCACCTCTAGTCTGCTCTGTGATCTAAAAGTAGGTTCTTCCAATGACTCGCTTGTCTCAGTTTTTCTTCCTTAGGGAATTAACAAAAATCAAGTCTCCTTTGCAAATGTCTAGATTTAAAGGTGAAAAGTACCATTCATACATATTATTAAAATAATCTGATGAACTAGGAATGGTCACATTATTTTAGGAAGTCTATGAACATCCATAGTTACTAGAACACATTATAGTCATAGACAAGAGTAACATTTACAAACAGCTTATATCCAAGAAATCAACAGAGAAAGAATTAAAGGAAACACACGGAATGGGTGGGCTCTTCTTCACAGAAACTTAGAGGGCACAAAATGACTAGTAAATGCTTTTTCCAAACAGCAAGTATCATTGGCTACTATATTCACATTTTAACATTTATAACATATTTTAAAGTATTATTTACAACTCCTGTGCAGTTTGCCTTACAGCTTTTATTAAATAGACACTTGGAGAAGTTATTTTTTTCTAAGGTAATTACAGATGAGATTCAAATAAAACATTAAAATAAATACTTTACCTGGTAGAAAAATATTTTAATAGAGAATTAAAAATAAAATACTTGTACTTTCCTACAGCAAGGAAGTACATCAAAAAACAGTATCTCCTTTGAAGCTGTAGAACTTGCTTAAAAATCAATGAAAAAAGTAACTTAATAGAAAATAACAACACCTCCTTCAAAGCAAAGTGGTGATTGAAATGGAGTATTTTTTATGAATTTCCTTGCGTTCATGTTACAACAGAGTAGTTATGAGTAGATGAATTCTTTATTTCAGAAGAACTCATACACATAAGCATGATTTTATAAAGTTCACACGCAACAGATTGTGATAAGTATTTGTATATTTTATTATCACTTACTTCCACCCAACTGCACACAAAGAAATCACTCAAATTATGAAGAAAGCATACTGGAATGTTGATTTTAGCAGGTTCTTTTTTTCTAAATTCCCCTTTGTAAGATTAAAATACTGATTTTTAAAGGGGATATTTGTGAAACTTAAGTAAAAACCTATTATTTTCTTAGAATACACAACTCTTGAACATTTTTAAAGTACTCAACGTTTCTAAAATATTATGGAGTTGATAAACAGTCGAATTTAACACACGTTCCCTCTAATTTAAAAAAGTGGTTCTCAAAATAAATCAACAATTCCCTAGTGCACTTATAAAGAGAAAAGATCAAAAGCAGGAACTGGTTTCTTTCCTTCCAGTGTTAATTAGTAATTAAAAATCTTAGCTTCATTAGTACCTACTCTGAAATGGTTTGATTTTTTTTTCTTTTTCGGTGGGGAATGGGGATGTTGCACAGACAAATCCTGCAACAAAAGTCATGAAAATTAACTAGTTTTGAAACTGCTTGCCTTCATCACAGTTAAAAAAGCATATGAAACTGTATTATTTTCTTTAAAACACACATCTTCCTCACAGACCTCAGCTTTCAGTTGGTCTTGAGTTGCATGTAGTTGCATGTATTGCATAATTCTACTGGCCAAGTAACACCCTTCCTCTATGACAGTTCAGACATGTCTGATAATTTTAAGTAGAATTAAAAAATATTAGCATAATATTTTTGGCATCGTACAGAAGCTGACAGCTCCTACTGTTTGGATCAACAGCAAGTCCTAAAGAAGAATTTCCTGTATGTGGGGCAAGAAGGACAGGACGGGCCTTGCCACCGTTTCAAAACCGAGTAGATTAAATGAATGTCCCTATAGGGATTTCAAGTGTCTTCCATTTGCAATTTACTTGATGTCTTCAATACTGATTCCGTTTTCACAGCTCAATATTTCCTGCATACAAGGTAATCATCAGGATAGCAGTAAATCCCGTTAGCAAACCAGCGTTCTGAATAAGGAAGAATGTAAGATCCGTCTTCCTTCCCGTCACTTTCTCCCGCAGCATATCATTCATCTCTGGGAACTGAGAAAAGGGATATTTTTAGGGAAGTATTGCCATCTCGTGGTAGCATGCTTAATTAAAGGCATTAAGAACTGAATCATATTGCTGCTCTGGACTGAATATTAGCTCTAACAGAGGGTGAAGGCAGTCACAGGAGAAAGCCACCCTAATTACCCTGAAAAAACATTCCACCGAGGATAGTAAGATGAAATGGTGTTTTTTTCCTCTCTACTGTGACTTCATCTGGTTGTGTCTCATGCAAATTTTCCCTTTTTGATTCCAGCAGCCCGCTAGGTTCCAACTGCTGGTCCATGTGTGCTAGGAGCAGCTGCCCTTGTATTGCTACATGTTGTGTTTCTTCCTTTACTGGTATAAACAGAGAAATTCTTGTTTGGGAAATGGAAGATTAGGATTCTTCTGCTTTATCTACAGGCAAATGGAGTTAAGATGAAAACATGGAAAAAGCTTCAGAAATCAGAAACCTTTTACGTGTGGAAGGTCTGATGGGTTCATGAGGTCAAGCAAGGAAGAAGAGGAAGACAACTGCTGTGAAACTGGTGGTAACACATGAAATATGACATTACAGTGCAGTGATGGGATTCTGTGTTCCGTAACACACATCTTAATGGTTAACACAAGAGCAAAGGGTGACTGATCCACTGCTAACTGCAGAAACAAAGACACTTCCCCTGGAGCCAGTGGAGGTGATGGCAGAAGAGCACAGGCATGAAGTTCCCTGCGTGGGATGATTCAGGGAATGTGTTTGCTGCAGGTAAAGCCAACTAGAGTGGCTTTTGAGAAATAAGCCTTAAAGTATTCTCCTGTTCTGCTGAGAGTAGTATAACCAGAACACAATGACGACAGTTTATTTCAGCCCTAGTTAGGAAGCCTTCAGGCTGGGTGACTCAGAAATTGTATCTTTTTTTGATCTCACAACATAAAAACAGCCACTGAAGGTAAAGCAATCCTTGAACAACAGGCTAAGGTTAGCAGGAAGTGCCCAAACCTTCCCAGAAATCATTCCAGAGCTCCGTCATACTCTTGCACAAGAGTGCAAAACCAGATTAACTTCATGCCATACAGCAAGGCTCATTTGTGCACACACCTCAGTGTACATTCCCACCTGCCCACAGCTTCCCCACACAGTGATCCTGCCAGGAAAGGTTGGACTATGCCAGTAATGGAAGAAAAAAGAACAGCAAAAAGAAAAGGAAGAAGGCATGATATTCCAATTAATCCTACCTGCTTCTGGACAAGCAAACCAGAAGTGTGTGAAAATTGTAAGAAAGTGGAAAGCCAGAGCACTTCAATACTCTATTTCAGACTTTTCAGGGGGAAGAAAAATTCAGATAGGTAACTGATACAATCCAAAAATCTATAAAAAGAAAGAGAGGAGGGGACAGGGAGAAAGACAGATAGAGAGGAACAGAGAGAACAGAACAACAGATACAAAGAAAAAGAATGTTACCTACTTTGATGGATTTAATAACAAATTTGAGTTACTACAAATTTATGCCATGAATTCTACACATCATAGTTCAGTACATTACTATTCATTACATAAGTGAAGCTAAACGAAAAGCATTAGCAATTAAGGTACTGCAAACTTATAAAATAAACTACTTCTATCGTTTATAACTCTGACAACTTACAAAATCCTATACTGTTGCCTAAACTATAACAGTATTTAATTAAATAGTCACTATAAATACATGACAGTTCTAAAGCGCACATAGAACCAAACTGGGGTCTCAAATCTTTTCAGATGCAGGCCTCACTCTTCCAGTTCTGCACTAAAATGGATTCTCATGTGCCAGATGTAAACACCTTTGCACCTGTTGCATCCATTCCTACAACACTGAATTAAACATAGTAAAACTTAAAACTCTTGAAAGACCTCTCTTGTTTTGAGACAAAACATCATCATAAGAGGAAATTTTGGAATATTGCTAAGTGCCCGTGAATCCAGATTTTTTTTGTTATTATTATTAGTCACTGGCATGAGAGGGAGAAAATACTAAATTCTACTGGAGACACTTAGTGGAGTATGTGGTTTTTGCAGAGAAATAAATAACTGAAAATGAAATTATATCTCACCATATCTGCCAGAGAGATGTACAGGAACATTCCACCAGCTATAGCAAAGATGATGTTAGGAGCAAAATTGTTGCCTACTAATATTCCAAAGGCCAACCCAATGTAACAAGAACATGCAGATAGGAAATTGAAAAACAGAGCCTGCCGAGTACTCATTCCTGCATTCAGCAAGATGACAAAATCCCCTAAAATAATAAAAAAAGAGAAAAACATCTTCAGAAAATGATATTGTGGTTATTTTCTGATTTCAGAGGAAGTCTGAAGAAAACACATGATTCGTATACACATTATAACCCCATGTTGTTTTTCTTCGTTCAAGTACGTGATGAGGATTTCCCTTCAATACAAAGGAAACTGAAATATTCTCAACAAATACTGATGCAAGATTGAGGTAAGAGCACGGGAACTTACAACTACCTATGATGATTTTTGGTTTAAAAATTAATTAATACAACACTATATGCAGCATGTATAAACAGGATAATTAATACCTCTCCAATATACAGTCCCAGCTTCCACCCACCTGCACTTGGGAACTTCCTGTGCCAGATGTGTATTTTGGTGCTTGGGAACTTTTCGATGAATATTTTTTCCACTAATTTGTCTAAACTTTCTTTCAACCTCTGCCAACTTTACGCCAGCAGAACCACCTACAACAGTGATTTCCACAGCAAACAGCATGTGCAATGAAATTCCTTACCCAGTTCATGAGGAAATTCTTCACACAAGATGGCTATGGAGGTACTAAGCCCTTGAAGCAGAGACAAAGTGAAAGAAGCCCCAATAGCCAAGCCATCTATGAAATTATGTACGGCATCACTCAGTGTCACCATCCAAGCAATGGTCCCAATCTTTGACAGTGGACGCCCCTTAAGACACTTGCATAAGTTGCTTTGGGTGGCTTCTTCCTGAAAAAAATAGACAATAAAACAATTACACAAAACACTGAATAAAGAAGCCAATGAATCACGCCTCTATCTTTAAATGAATGCCAAGTATAAACTAAAGCACTACTGCATATGGAGACCAAATTGCTTGGTTCAAGAAGCAAATGGCACAGCAGCAGCACCAAATGTTTTGTGTTTCAACAAGGCAAAATGCAGGCCCCAACCACCCTTCTGACTGCAAAGTGTCACCTGGATGCCCTTCAGCTGAGACAGGAAGCCGTTCAGGCCACAGTGGTCTGAATGTCTCTCTGGAGTCTCTGTCGGATAAAGACAGTCCCAAGCCTCCTCTGCCACCTCTATACAAGCATGTACAGTCAGAAGGATCTGATCTCGGCGACTGGCTGCCTCTGTATTTAAAACAACTGGCACTAACTACATCATGGTCTCAGAGACACTCAGCTGCTACAGTAACAGAACATCTACATCATATATAAAACGTGTCTATACTGTAGACACATTCTACATTATAGACACATTCTACAGTATAGACACATTGCAATATTCCATAAAGTTTATTTCTGATTTTGAGCAATGATAATCAAGTCCAGCTATTCAAATTAGTTTCGACGAAGTGAATGTTTAATAAAAACAGTGGTGGCTAATTTTGACTGCACAATTAAAGGCTCAGAGCACGAAATCAACAGGCTAATATAAAACTGCAAAGCACATACACTCCAGGGATCTTACTAATTCTTCCCAGAAGAGGAAGTGATTTATACATGCAGTGCCATGAAATAATGAAAAACCTGAAGCACATAAAAGGAACTGCCATTTTAACTGGGAGCACAAACTAACCTCCTCTAAAAGTTCC
Source organism: Machaerirhynchus nigripectus (assembly GCA_013397975.1). Classification (NCBI taxonomy): domain Eukaryota; kingdom Metazoa; phylum Chordata; class Aves; order Passeriformes; family Dicruridae; genus Machaerirhynchus; species Machaerirhynchus nigripectus. The sequence continues at coordinate 581,592 of VZRQ01002217.1, forward strand.
TGGAGATCTATTTGATAAATTTCTGTACACACATACTCTACTTACAGAATATTTGCAAGCATTATAATATTTCTCCCATTAAAAAAAATTGCTCATAAAGCATTAACTAGTGCTTAGTTACTGGAATATATAGGCAGTAATATATACATCTGTGTGCCCACAGACATAGGTATCACAGAGTAGGTAAGGTTGGAATGGACCACAGTGGCTCATCTGGTCCAACCTCCCTCCTCAAGCAGGGTCATCCTAGAGCACATGGCACAGGATTGCATCCAGATGGTTTCTGAGTATCTCCAGTGAGGGAGAGTCCACAGCCTCTCTGGGCAATCTGTTCCAGTGCTCAGTCACCTGCACAGCAAAGAAGTTCTTCCTTGTGTTCAGGTGGAACTTTCTGTGCATCAGTTTCTGCCCGTTGCCTCTTGTCCTAATGCTCGGCATCACTGAGCAGAGCCTGGTTCTGTCCTTCTGACACCCTCCCTTCAAACACTTAAGAGACATTGATGAATTTCCCTCTCTGTTGTCTCTTCTCCAGGCTGAACAGGCCCAGCTCCCTCAGCCTTTCCTCATAAGAGATGCTCCAGTCCCCTCATCACCCTTGTGGCCTCTGCTGGACCTGCTGCAGGAGCTCCACATCTCTCTTGTGCTGAGGAGCCCAGAACTGGACACAGCACTCCAGATGTGCCTCACCAGGGNCAGGTCTTTCTCTGCAGAGCTGCTTTCCAGCAGATCAGCCCCAGCCTGTGCTGGTGCCTGGGGTTATTCCTTCCCAGGTGCAGGATGCTGCATCTGCCTTTGTTGGATTTCAGAAGGTTCTGCTCTGCCCGTCTCTCTAAACTGTCAAGGCCCTTCTGAAGTGCTTCACAGCTCTCTGGGGCATTGGCCACTCCTCACAGATTTGTTTCATCAGTGAACTTGCTGAGGAGTCATCTGCCCCTTCATCCAAGTCCTTGATGGATAGGTAAAACAATACAGTATTGAACCTTGGGCGACACCATTAGTGACAGGCCTCCAATTACACCCTGACCCACTGAGATCTGCATTCAGCCAGTTCTCACTGTCCACTCACCCAATCCACACTTCCTGGGTTTGCCCGTGAGGATGTTGTGAGAGACAGTGTCGAAAGCATTGTTTAAGGCAGGCAATGTGCACTGCCCTCCCCTCATCCACACACACTGAAGTAGAATGATAGAGAGGAACACTTCTTTGTCCTTATGAGAAGGCCAAAGAGTATTCCAAGAAATTTTCTTTAGTTATTAAAAACAACATTTCAAATTGTTTTGGTTTTGCCATACGCAAACACTATCGGGCAACTGAATTTTGAACTTCAAGGAAATAAAATAATTAATAAATCCTAACAAAATCTTTAATGACAGAGCTATAAGGTCTATCTCATGATTTTCTCACAGGACTCTTATCTGGCTACATTCTTGTATGTAGGAGCTGCCTTGGGACAGGACAAAAGTTCAGGTCAGGAATTTCTGAGTCAGGTGCCTATTGCACTGCCTGGAACTTGTAGATAATAAAGCCTTGGTCGAGTAATGCCAAAACTGCCACAAAGCAGCTCCTATTCAGCCAACAGGAAGTTCTGAAATTATACTTCTATGATGCAAAAAAATGAGCAATGGTATCAAAAAGTCAGGAATTTCCCTGCTGACTCAAACACATAGGTTTTAGACTTGTTCTACATCCTTGCCTTTAGTTTTTGAAGGCTTTCCTCTCAACATTTCCTCTAACACAAGCAGTGTCAATCATATTTTTGAGATTATTAACTTGTACCTGTACTATTTCTGTTTGAGACAGGATCACTTGTGAGTAAGAGACCTCTCTCTTAATCCAGAAAGACAAGCTGAATGTCACTTTAAGAAAAAGGTATTACAAAGCAAGCCACAAAAAATACACGAGTATAAGAAAACCCAAATACAATTAGCAAAGCTCTTCCACCAATTCACCCAGCTTCCTGAGCTAAAGATCTGTTCCCTATTTTCTTCTGTTCCCTGGTGACCATCCTTCAAGCTGACTGCAAAGTGGAGGAGGCATTGTTCTGTAGATCATCCTGATTTCTGCCTAAGGCACATCATCTTTCTTGGACATGTTTCCAGCTTCACTGAGGAAAGGAAAATTGATACGATGCACAGATATTCATTTTAAATGATTCATCAATTTTTTTCCAGCAAAAGGAACATTTTAAGTAATTGCAATTAATTTAGGGTACTAGTATTGATTTACTACTAAAAATTACTTTCTTGATCCAAACTTTCAATTTATAAACTAGGAATCAGTTTCTGAGAGGCTTCTGTTTTATATATATATATATATGTATGTATATATATGGCTATCTGCCATTTACATTTACTGTGCAGTTCTGAAGTACTGTAATTCTTGCATGTAATCCATTTTAGACAATGTCTTGATGACTTCTCTAAATTATGTAAAGTACAATGAGATTGTTTTTCTGGATTTACATTCTGAACTTCGCTAGATCATGTATCCAGTAGAAGTAGATGAACGAGTAATACATATTCTTCGTGTTTAAGATAAGGCAGACTACCGACAAAAATACCCTACAAATTCATGGGATTCCAAAGCAAAAAATTAACAATGTCTGTTTCTGCTGGACTATTTCCACTCTGCCATGGTAGTTTAGCAGACATCACAGAAGAGATGCCAGCTAAGGAGCTCTGTAATACCCAGCTGGACTATCAGGTTTAATTTTTATTTATTATTAGGGCAGTTCTGCCTCATTTGTATCTCCACAGTTTATGGTAAACTAAAGATGTCCTTGGTATTGTTGCTCTTCTAAACAAAGGGGGGTTTTTTTAAACTAATGTCCTCTCCTTTGTTGCCAAACTTAAGAAATTATACAGACACTCTCTTATTTTATCCTACGATATCTCAGATTACTGTTGCTATTTCCAGTGCATCTCTGATTCCCTCAGACATGAACCCGACATGTCCTCTGGAAATGCCCACAGGACCAAGAAGGAATCCTGACACTGCCTCCAGGCAATAAATAAAGGCACTGCAATGTTTTGTTATACAACTCTAACAATGTGCACTCAAGAACACAGACATTTCAGAAATCTGTCTCTGAAATAACTTTCCTTCAAAGTTCCTGTTGTCAAGCCATATTTCAATGCATAGTAGATACAAAATTTGCGTAGAGCACAATGGTTTCCAAGGTGGTACTTACTGCTGCAAGTGAAAACAGAAAGTGGGTGACTAATTAAACATTTACTCTGGCAGTCAATCTCTTCTGGCATTAAAGGAGAGAATATAGCTAGATCCCCATGGCTGAAAAGTTACCACACCTTGGCACAAACAGGCTTCAAACTCTCTCCTTGAAGCTTTCATTTTGATTTCTGACTACACTGTATTTGCCCTCTTTAACAAGCTGTCGATTATGAGGACACATTAAAATTCTCTTGGGTACATGTTAGCTTATGCCAAATGGTTTTGTAGTAAATACTACATTCTTGTAAAGTTGAATGCATACCTACTCCCATGTCATCACCCTGGCTGCCCCAAAGCACCTCAGCCACACTGGCCCTCCCCTGACCCAGCCCCTTTGAGCCTCACTGGAGGAGGACAATGATGTACAAGAATAACAGTGGCTTTTTTGTTGCTATGAACAATATCACAGAATTGTTAGGCTGGACCTCTGAGATCACTGAGTCCAACCATTAACCTAACACTACCAAGTCCATCGCTAATCCATATTCCTAAGCAACACCTCTATGCACCTTATAAACACCTCCAGAGATGGTGATTCCACCACTTCCCTGGGCAGTCTGTTCGAATGGTTGACAACCCCTTCCGTGAAGAACTTTTTCCTAATATCCAATCTAAACCTCCCCTGGCACGATTTGAGGCTGTTTTCTCTTGTCCTGTCACTTGTTATTGGAGAGAAGAAACCAACCTCCACTTGGCTACAACCTCCTTCCAGGTGGCTGTAGAGAGTGATAAGGTCCCCCAAGCCTCTTTTACTCCAGGCTAAACAATCCCAGCTCCCTCAGCTGCTCCTCAAAGTGGGCTCATGCTCCAACTCCTTCACCAGTTTTGTTGCCCTACTTTGGACACACACCAGCACCTCAAAGTCTTTCTTTAGTGAGGGACCCAAAACTGAAGACAGGATTTGAGGTGCAGCCTCAGCAGTGCCACAGGGGAATGATCACTGCCCTGGTCCTGCTGGCTGCACTGTTTCTCATACAGAACGGGATGGCACTGGTCTTCTTGGCTGCCTGGGCTCACATTCAGCCACAGGATATCTGACACTGAAATTTCCGTGCAGCCAGCCTTGGCTCCAGAGTGGATTTTACCCTCTTACTTTCAAAAGGATTTAGTACAACATATTCTCTTCCTTTTCAGAAACGGAGAGGAAGAGAGAGTGAAAGGTGTGAATTTTCATAAGAACAGTAAGTAGTGGAGAAGAATCTTTAATTTTAAGCTCTTAAAGTCAAGGCTGCATGTAAAAGGAGATGTGAGGGTATTCCAGAAAGGATCTTGGGGTGACCTGCAATACTTCATGATCACAAGCACCGCATCTAAACCAGCTGCTAGAAACAAATCTTATATAGTTACATTTTAATATTATAATACATGGTATGATTTTGTTATGTTTATACCATGTACAAGCAGATGGCTAGCCAAAAGGTAATACTGGAACAGGTCCAGATAAAACTTCTGGAACAGAGGACACCGAAACAACATCCATCCCACTGGAGCTGACTGACTCCGCAGAGAGTGGAGGGTTCTTTCATTTGTTTTATAAATCTACAAAATACAACTTACAGACACTCATAATACTAATTCCCTCCTGGTGCCCATGCAGTTTTAATAATTAAGCATGTTTCTTCTCGTTTTTAAGATGTCCTTTATCCACCACACTTCATGACATTTCTGTAGTAAGGACAAGTACAATTTTGGTGCTTTAAACTGTGTGCATCAAATGCCCTGTGAGCCTGCAGGTCAATGCAGAGCTCCCAGATTTTCTCCTGGTTGCTAGGGACAGCCTCTGGCTTGCTCTCCTGCTTGCTCCTCTCTGCTCCCCACAACCAACTTGCTGGTGAATAAACATGGATGGCAAACCAAAAATCTCTACTATGAAAAAAGTCTGCCTTAAGACATCTGAGAATTTTTCTATGTGTTTTAATTTTTTTTTTAATAAGGGACAATACTGCTCCTCCCTGCAGATGGAGAAAGACTAAAGAAGCACAAAACTTTCTCTTCCTAATTCTGTTTTCTTCTCAGACAGTAGGAAGTTGTATTTGCAGCATGAAAACAAACACAAAGAAATACAGAGAACAAATCTGAAAGATAATAATACTTAAACAGGAGGAGTGGCTTCTGTCTTAACATATGACCTCCGTGATTCCCACAGTATCCAAATACACTGCGTTATCACAAGCAGCGCTCACAATAGACTGCATGAAAGTTACTGTACTAGTTTTTCTCTTTAATCATTGATTCAGAGAAATCAGGTTCTCACACTTAACAGCTTTATGTATTCAGGAACCAAATACAGATCATTTTGTGATCAGCATTATCACAACAGTAAAACACACTATCACCCTCCAAGCAAAACAGTAACAACAACAAAACCAAAATTAACCAAATTGTCTGATTAAATACATCCCTCTGTCCTACCCATCCCAACACTGATAGAACATAGCCCTTTTTGTTGGCTACAAACTGAATGCATCATTCAGCTTTTTTAAGCTTTCCCCAAAGCCTTGTGTTTTTTTTCATAGGGTTCAACCAAACTATATGCTGTAAGTTTACAAAAACTTGACAAAAATAATAAAAACTCATATTAACTCTCCCCTCAGATATGCCTATATAATTGGCAGGGATAAAATAAATAAATAGACACAATTTTCATACCTGTGCTGAGATCACACTGATGCTGTCAAAACCAAGATTTCCATTGTTCTCTATGACAGCTGAATTTGCATAACACGTGCCCCCGTTGCTGGATGATGGTGGTTTGGGTGGGTTAGTCTTATCCTGAGAATGATTCTCTTCTCCATTTTCAAAGTAATTATGGCCAGTCTAGGTGACAAATAAATAAGTAGGTAGCTAATTAAAACAAAAGCAAAATAGCAAGCAAAAGAAAATAAAGACAAAAAGGAAAAGGTGGGGGTGTCATATTCATACTGCCTTGCTTTCAACACCAAGTGATTGCTGAAATGAGCAGCAGTGAACATTTAATTTTTTAAATGAACTCCAAACATATGAATATGAACACTCCAAACAAAGTTCCTAACTTATCTCTTAGCTAATCAGAACACATGGGAGACTTTTCATTTTTATACCTTTATGTAGAACCTCCCAAGCCAACCTGACCACAAGTGACCAACATTTTCTGGTTACTCATGGTTGCTTGTCAAATAGAGCTTTTCAGCATTTGTCAACTGTTTACATAAGTAAAGAAACACAAATTCATTTTTTCTGTTTTTAGCTATTACAAATGAGGGACTAGTTGATCATCATAATTTTCAGTATCAGCAACACTTTGAGAGGGAGAAACTTACGATAGGTTAGAGTAGGAAGACAGAGAAGTTTCCTTTCACAAGTAATAAGCAGGGAAGACCAAAAAAATGTTTAGGCTCCCTTCTCTGAGACAAATTTAGCGTCGCTCATGTGAGCACACAGAAGACAAGTACTGACACGGGGTAGGAAGCAGAGCCCTGGGCAATAGAACACAACTGCAGTGTTCACTGAAGCAGGTCTGTGTACCAGAGCTTGGGGAAACACAGAGCTGAAGTTACTGAAGGCCAGAGTCAGGCCTCACAGAGTTGCACTGTGCAGATGACCAAGAAGGTGTATGTGTCACACTGATTTCTCCTGCCCAAAGGGGAGCTCAAGGGGCAGACTCCATTCTCTCCACCTCTTACATATTTCCATGTTTTTCTGATGTGTTTAGCTACCACAGCAACCACTTGGCTGTTGGGAGCAACTGGACCATATACCAGTGAGAGCAGACCACACTCACATTCCATTCCCAGAGCTGCTTGTAACTCCCTCAAAAAAGTGTGATTCCTTCCCCTATTCAAAAGGATTTTAAACAGATATATCAGAACACACAGTAAGGCTGAATTCCTCAGATAAAATAGAAAAACCCACACACATTTTATTCACCTAGCAAGTATCTCACAAAATATGACAGGGACTTTAAGGCAAGGCTCATTCAGTTAGTGATAGGTTTCCTTACCTGGTTATAGAGCTTTAGTATCACTTTAAGAATCCTTTCCACGAAGAAGAGAATATAGAATCCACCAAACACAGCAACAGCTTTCTCAACATAGTTATCTACTTTCGGGTCAAACCCAAATGCCTAACAGTGCAGAACAAAGCAATGTAAATTAGTCTGTAACCTTAGTACATTTCCAGAAAAACAAACAATCATACCACACAGATACCCCTGTATTATAAAAACTGTCTCTATAACAACCATTGGTTTCCAAGAGCTGAAATTGTGAAAGATCCCAATCTTGCTGCATTTTTTAAACTTGGACTAAATGTTAACAGTGTAGCCTATTAAAATTCACTACAACTTTATCCAAGATATTTCTGTTTAGAGGCAGAATAGCCCTTGGTCCTTCCCAATGAACAACAAGACACGGATCTTGATGGCTCTGACACCTTGCAGAGAGGGATCAAAACTAATGGCACAGAAGGCCACACAAAACTCTTTGAAGATTGCAACCCAGACACAGAACCCCACCGCAGCATGCTTTTAAAAAATACACTTTAAAAACTAGTGTGCAAACCAAATAATGATTCCCCTTGCTTACCTCTGGAATGAGCTGGAAAATTGCGTTAGAAAACAGAGTACCAATGGCCAAACCCACAAAGTAAGTTAAAACCTTGGGGAAATACGACTTCTTTAAGAGAGGAGTTAAAATCAATCCCAGAAGTGATGCCAAGTTAATGATAGTCACAGCCAGGAACCCAAATCCCCAAACTGTGGATAAACAAAGAGAAATACAAAATATTTTAGTATAACACCCACTTCAGTCTGCTTGTGATTTCTCTGATTACTAAATTGGCACGGAACCAGTAAAAGAGTGGTTCCCTTGTTGAAATTAAAACTCACAAATATAAAATTCTTAAAATGCATAGGCACTTAAGATTAATATCTGTAGAAAGGAAATATCTGAAAACACTTTCTGGGACAATGACATTTCCATTAAAAATGGAAACCATGCTAGTATCGTGGCCTATCTGCTGCTAATATGAATGAAGTCTCTCTACAGTCAATGAAGAGTAAAAATTAAGGCTTAGGCCAATAGTTGAAGCAGCTATAGCATAGAGAAATGACAAAACTTCTTACTAGTCCCAGAGTCAGATCCAATTGCTGTTTACTTCTAAGAAACTCCATGACAAAAAGACTGTTGTCTTGACTGTACTAGATATAAAAATCCTTCCTGATAAAGGATGACTCCTTCAAATCACCCTGAGGTAGTATCTCAGTTCCTAACACTCCTCCCTCCTCCTCTCATTCAAAGAAGTTCTGCTGTCTGAAAATGCTGCCCATCACTGTTTATCAACAGGTGAGGTGATAGATAGCTGATAGTTGAGACAATTATATGACAGAAATGAAAGTGCATTAAAAAAGAGGTTCTAGGTTCAAAAAGAAGGACATACGATTTAAGTACGCAATGGGGAAACCTTTCCTAAGAACCAGTAAATGTACCAGGGTTCAGCATAATTTTGTTCCCTTTACCATAAGCATAATCTCAGATATTTAGTGTTCAGGCACCAGGACTTGGACAAATCCATATCATAATTATTCTGGCGCCTGAATTACAGGTTGGAGAGGTGTGGTGTGGCTGTTGTTGTTGCTCATAAGCGTTTACAAAGTTGTGCCTCTATGGACAACTTTTTTCCCCAGTGACATCTCAAATCCCTGTGAGTACAGAGAAAAACTTTAAAGTTGCACTAAAGGGGTCTACAAGGATGCCTTAAATGATGTCACAGATCTACAAAGTAATCCACACAGACAGAGGGTTTGTGTTTCCAAATTAACCACAAATAATAATCAACGGCAACACAGAGTTGCCTCGATGAGAACAGTTTCGTATGATCCAGAAAGCTGCATCGTTATAAGCTTGTATGTGTGTAAGGAAGTCACCATAAATTCCTCTCTGCAGAGCAGAAACTAACAGATCAGACTATGATCTGATACTGTTGTCTGGAACACAACTGGAAACCACACTAAACTAGATTCCTCACCTGCAGCTGGGGTGGCTCTACTCTGTACAGTGTTTTTACAAAATGAATTTTATATTATGTCAAGAACAGAAAGCATTAGAAACGTTCAAAGCATTTGCAGATGTATCAATGCCAATTACAACATTCATCTGCCAATTCTGAGACAGCTACACAGAGAGAGGGAAAACACACCACTAGATATGGGTAGATTCACTATGCTACATAGATTAATTTTTATTAAAATAAATGACAATTAAGCTTGTAAACATATTTTTGAAATCAAATTAATAATAAACGGGTTTTCAATGTCATCATGAGTCAGAAAACACTGTATATAGTTTGGAACTACTAGAGAAGTACAAGACTTCTAGTTTAGTGCATGGACATCTACACATAATCTGTGCAAAACTGTACATTTTAAACTGAGCTGACAAAATTCCAAGACAACCAGGGTTGCCAAAGTTCCTGCATTAAGGACTGTATTTCATAATATCATGTATGCACTGCTGCCTTAAAATGATTTTATTCATTAGGACTCCATCCACACTAGTCTTTTCATGAGTCCACACATCTCAGAAAGCTGCTGGTTAGTCTGACTTTATGTACCAGAGCAGGGCACTCAGACGCAGTGCTAATTCTTCCCCTGAGACTGATGGCTCAGTCAATTTTTGCCAGCTACTGTTATTCCTTCTGTCTCTAAACTGTAGCCCCAGTACAGAGATAGCCAAGATACCCGGAGGCACAAAAAAATCCAAAAAATAAAACTGCAGGAGTGCAGGTAAGATGCACATTTCTTGTGCTGCAACCAAGGGAGGGGCAGGGAGAAGGCTGCCTTGCTTATCTTGCTACTGGACATTGCTTCTGAGCTGGCCAGATAAAAGAAAAATAAGAGGGATGGTCTGAATAGCTTAAGAGGTCAAGGATTCCATGTCAGACCTAAAAAAAAGAACAACAGATCCTACTCTCCAGTGCAGCTATTACGGCCTTCTTGGCAATATGTGTCTCCATATGATGCAAGCAATCTACAACAGTCATGCTAAATTGGTGCCGTGGTTTCAGTGATTACTCAGTTAGAATTATAATCTTTCACTGACACAGCAAAGTGCCATGTTTTAGAAATTATCTCTAATTCTTGTTAAAGATGATCATCTATATTAATCAGAATGTTATTAATACTAGTATTACAGAAGTTATGAAAAGCACTTCTGTGTATCTTCTCATCCTGAGAAGATATCCTGACATCCTAACTTTTGACATTAATTCAGTTGACTCCCTTGGAACAGTAAATTTATTTGGAATACTGACTCAAATAAATAAGTCATTATATATATGAACCTTATTAGTGCAACAAGTGATTTCTTTAATCAGATGAACTGTCCCTGTCCAGTGCTTTTTACTGCATTGTACAGTTCTGTGCACAATAAATACAAAAATAATAGTGAGAAATAGAAGAAGGAAGAAGATTAAGGCTGCTGAATCATGTAATGATCTTCCTCATGGAGGGGTAATCACAGAAGATGACATGAAAGCAGGAGTCAGAATTTTGAAGGAATGTGAGTATTTTTCCTCAGTAAACCAGTCACTGGCTTACCTGATGGCCCCCCTGCAAATAACTCCACACAAATGCAGCCCAAGTAATTTTATCTTGACCTGCCTCCACACATGCAGATTCCACTAAGTCTCATTTCCCACTACAAATCATCTGCACAAAGTTCCCTTCTGTACTCCCATCTTCTCTCCTATTAACCAGCTAGCTGTTAGTGAGACTCCTTATGTTTCAAGACACAAACCATTACCCAAACAAAACAAGTCAGAAAGGCTCTTCCTTAAGTGGGCAAAATATTCCATAACTTGTCAGTCAGTTCTTTCACCTTTCTTACAGCATTTTAGATAGATCACTGTCAAGAGATACCAATTTTGTTTGGATAGTCTGCTGACCTAAAACAGCAGTTTATGTTCCCACTTTGGAACCATATCCTCCCAAACAAGACACTCCTGTTATTTATAGATAAATGGTTGCTATTCCTCTAAGAAAACCCCACTCCAGCCACAGCATGAATGCAAGTAATAGTAACTAACCTTGCAAAGAATGTGGTTTAGATGTGTCCACAAAGCTTTCCTCATGATCACAGGGGTGAAAAATTAGCTGTTGCAAAACAGCAGGACATATTGTAGAGAAGCTGGAATTTGATATGTGACTGTTGTTTGGTATCCCATGCAAAGAAAAGATTTCTTCACTAGTCAAGCACTGAAACAAAAACGGATTTTGAGAACTTAATACATTAATGCAAACCAAAAAACTAAGACCTACAGTGAGAAGTCCAAGAGTTACAACATGGAAATACTGTAATGCATTTTCAGGGAAGTCTACACAGCATACGTTGTGCATGAAAATACTGTGACGGCTTGATGTGAAGCAGAAGTGATTAAAAGTACTTTAAGTAAGATAAATCACAAATCCATAAACCCCTTTTTCAAGAGACATTTGCAGCTCTTTAGCCCTATGAACTCAGACAGTTAAACCTCACAATATATTTGGAAAAATAGCTTCAAAATGCTTAAAACCTCATGTAATTACAGAATAATTAAATTTAAGAGAAGACTAGATACAGTTAAAATCTCTGTGACAGAGTATGCCAGAAAATGATTGATAATTCAGTGACAGCTTATTCATATAAGTGACCACTTCTGCTTTACAAAAACGCTTCTTAGTTATCTCCCCAAATTAACTCCTTAAAATGCTCTAAAGCTAAAAACACTTTTCATTCAGCTTATAGTGGTAACTCTTAACGGCAAACATTGTCTTGTAAAACCATGAGATAAACTCCTGCTTGGGATCTTTGCCTTTAGCTTAAGACGTAGCAGTGTCTGATGGATCAACAATAAATGTACTTGGCAGAGCTAAACCAGGCCAGGGGCAAGGCAAGGCTGGTTCCTCTGTTTGTCACTTTCACCCAAAAAGATAAAATACAAACCACGAAATATCATAAAATACACCTCTACAGAAAAATTGAGTGTTTTTATGTGAAACGTTCCAAACTGCTGAAATCTTTCATCTAACACTTTCTGTTCATTTACATTCTTTATTTCCTACAACTATAAGGGAAAGTGTCCTTTTTCCGGGTGTAAACAAAAGTTTTGTGCAGTTATTTGCTGCACAACAAACACATACCAGGGTTGAGTCTCAGGACCAAAAAAATCAAATGTTTTCTTCTATTTGAGACATCAGTTACAGCCTAACTCTCCCTGTAGCAAATCTCAGTGTGCTTGCGAGCAGAGAGCACTGGAGGCTTTAGCAAAATAAACACAAATGGTCACTCCCTGCTCTTCTCAGTTTTGCTAGCCTTCAGATTCCACAGCACCTCTCTAATAATTCAACATTATTATTTATAAGGCAATTTCCTCCTAGAGATAAGCCAGAGCGATTGCAAGTCATTTATTTCATCAGAGCTGCTTCCACTCCCGTTAATAAATATTTTTGTTACTGTCCAAAAGGTGAAAGGCATGCACTCATCACCTGAATGTGACTTTCTGGTTTGCCTGGAGGAAGAGAACATGCAGGCCAACTCAAGCAACTTTAGCTAAATTACATCCAGAATGTTTCTGTCCTTCCTCTTTAATGAGTCAGTCTAGTAGAGCACTCAGCCACATGCTTGAACTTAAACATAAGTACAAATGTTGTTAAGGCTGTGAGACCCTGAAGACTCAAATATACAGAAGCAAAGTACATATAATTTTATGTTTCAATGTCAATGCTAATGTCAAAGAAGTCTCACATACAAAATAAATATAGCTTGTAACAGAAGATGGTTTTTGCTTTAAAAAGTGTTGCTCCATTTAATCTACGGGAAAGTAGTGAATAAAGAAGCCAGCACTGAGGATGCAGTCTTTAACAGGCCAATACACAAACCTCTGGAGCTTTCTAAACTGGTTATGTGCCTAACCATTTTACTCTTATCTCTGCATTTTGGAATAATTCAAAATACATGGCTAATATGGCCACAGCAGAACAAAGGGAGGATAGTTGTGGTTTACAGGAATAGCTCCTGTATGGTGCTTATTAGCAGCTCACAGAGCCATTTCTGGATGTCTGTGGTGAAAAGCCCTTAAAAAAACAAGCCAGTAAGAGCTGACGATTTACACCATAACTATCTCTAAAAGAAATCACCTTCAACTATTTCATTCCTAAAATACAGAATAGATTAGTAGCATTTTTAAATACCAATACATTTGTATTAACATTAGTTCACAAAAATCCGAACAATGTTGTAGCAGGAAAACAGACTATGGAGAGAAAATAAATCAGACACAGCATAAATTAATAAGCTTGGCACTTGTAACTTTGCCTACACACAAACATGGAAGTGAGAAATACCATCAGAGAAGAGCTCTTTCATATGAAATTGAGAAACAGCATTGTATTTAATTACTATTATTATTTTGATCAGGGACAAACCCAGAGGATAATGATTCGTATAAATGATTCATTGTTATAAGTCACCTCATACTCTCAGTAAACTCCTACATACATCCAAGAGCTAAAAAGCAAGCTTGCACGAGTTCACTAGCACAATTAAAGGATTAATTAAAAGACTGAGTCTATTAGAAGCCTTGGACTGGAGCAACGCATGTTTGCACACTGCAAAACTCTGCATTTATCTTTTCAGGATAAATAAATAAATACATTAACACAGCCACAATGCTGTAAAAATATAAGGGATTTACTTTGTAAGACTGATGGATCCTCTCATCAGACAGAAAATTTAGCCTCCTGAAACAGGGGACTGAAAATGATGTCCTGACTCTCCAAGTCTGCTGTGGTGTCTGTCCCCTGCTGTGCAGCAAGACCTTATCACAGTGATTAGGTGAGGGGATTGGCTCTAATGTGACTGTCACCCAGTGTTTAGTGAACAATTGCAAAAAACATATAATGTAACTGATCATCCCTGAACTGTTAAAAAAAAAATTTATAAATGCTTTCATCGAAATTGGGGAGGGCTTAAACAGTAGAATTCACACAGTTACAAAATATTGAGCCTTAGAAAAATTAAACCATCAACTAGGTTATTCAAACAGAAGTTTACTTTTACCCTGGTAAGGCTCTCCCAAAAATGACTGACCAATATGGGATTCCTCTAACTGGAAAAATTAGCAAAAAATGCTCCAGTAACAACCACCTTTTATATGCGTCAGTCCCTTCTCTGATCTTCTGCTGTGTTCTTATCATTGCTCCACCTGTTTTATCTGTAGCATTCCACACGCAAAGCACTAAAATACCCAACAGCATCCTGCACTGCAGTTTCTAGATGCTGCCAGATTAAATACCAGCCCAGCCCAGCCCAGGGCTGAGCAGTGGGTCCCACAGTAGCAACAGCAAACAATAAATGCAGTGAATGCCTATTTAGCAAGCTTTTTGTTCTTGCCCCTTTTTTTTTTTTTTTTTTTGCCTTTTTTTTTGCCTTTTTTTTAACTTAGTCTGAGCCTGGATAAGGCAAAATCGAGACATACAGCTGTGCCTTCCTCAACTGACTTGTAAGAAATGAAAGCATCCAATGCTGATGGTGGTAACACCTTTGTGTCACTTAGGACGGGTAAAAACTGGATGATGCAGATGATCATTCCTTCAATGAGCAGCACTCCATGAAAAGGTCAGAACAGATGAAGCTGCTCAAATACACTTGTGTGCTTCAGGGATTTCACACACCCCATGACATGTGCAAGGCAGCTGTCCGTGCTGGGAGCCGAAAACTGCCCACAAATACTGAAATTTGTTGAAAATACTGTAGAAATAAGGCACTTAGAGGGTACAACAGCTAAGCCTATTTAGCATCTCACTGGCCAGGCAACATCAGGTCATGGCACTGGATCAAGACCCTAAGCCACACTCTGCCACTCTTGTCTCCGTTCTTTCAAAAGGCCAAGTTGTAACTAGTGAAAACTACCAAAAAAATCCTCCAAAAAATTCCAAAGAAATACTAGTTCTAGATAGACTAGGTTCTAGTCTATCTACTAAAGTTACTAGATTTTGACTCATCCTGAGATGACAGTTAATTATATCTGATTGTAAATATTGATAAAAATTGTAATTTAATTTTTTCCAAATGTTTTGTTTAAAAACTAAAATGCATTACATTAAAACACAGTATTCAGATATAACATCTAGACTGGCATAAATACAGATTTAGGAATGTCAAAGAAGGAAATAGGAGCATGATTTTAGTACCTACCGATGATATAAAAAAAACGGTGATGTTAACGAGCTTTCTTTCCAATGACCATTTACCTTTCATGGTTTTTTTTGACCAAAAATTTTGAGCAAGTCATTTAGTCCTTTGGCACACACGTATACGGCTACCATACCACAATAAATCCAGGGAGAGAAAATCAAGTATGGTTTCATGGTTTTTATATCTTGCTAATAATAAAAAATACAGAGCGAGTAACAAGCCATCATGTATTAGGCTGCAATTGCTAATTTTATCCCCATTAGTAGGACAAAAACGTGTGGCAATTCCACAGCAAAATGTGAAAAAACGGCACTGACCAGTATTTGTGCTTGCTCAATTACTACTTTTTTCTCTGACAAGAAGTCTTAGCTTCCATATTAAGAAAAGTTGATAACAAAAAATTGAAGAGCAAAGAAAATATAAACCCAAAATAAAACAAATTATAAAAGTGCATGATGAAAGCAGAAAGAGACCAAAAGCACAAGAAATTGGTGACAGTTCAATCCAAAACTGCAAAACAGTGTAAAAAAATTTGGGTTTTTTCTTCTACATAAAAATAATTAGCATCTTTACAGACACCGTATGACACAAGTTACCACAAACACCTACACAAGTGTACCCTCAAACACTATCATCAACAAATTAAATCATTTTTTACTCTCCCTTTTCAAGTCAACCTGGTATCAAAGGAAAACAGAAATCAATCCATGTTCTGTCTTACACACCCAGACTTTCAATCTTTAAGAAAATGGCTGAGCTTCTCATGGATCTTCTCATGAGATTAATAGGCTTACCAAAATTGTTGTGAATGAGACACTCAAACTAAACACTGGGATAAAATTACAGAGACTGCTCCTTCCTGCCAGGTGCTGTATCACCTGTCCCTTACAGATCAGCTCTCCACTAAAAATTCCTTCAGGCTTGGGATGAGGGACTCTCTGAAGAGCAGGGGTATGTTATCTTGATTCAAAGAAAGGCCTGGAAGTCACCCCACTAGCTCTGGACACAGAAGTTAAGAAATGAAAGTGTAAGATAAACCTTGTGCCTTCCTACAGTCAGACACTTAGGCAGCCTGAGTGGACTCAGCCTCCTTGAGGAAGACCTGAATCATTCTCCAGAGGTATTCACTTTCCGCTGTTGAGAATCAGTAGAGGTTAGGCCTCTGATGCCTTCCAACACCCAAACTTGTATTAGGCCGCTTCACGTCTTCCGTCATAACCAGCAGACACTCTGAATTATCATCTTGTAAGCACAAAGACTCACAGTGTTTAAAAACAATCTCACAGGATTTACATGGTGTGAGTATGCATTTGGATGCACTACCTGCACCTGCCCAAAGTCATGGACATACCTGACATCTATGAGGGTTCAAAATGCACTTGCTTTAATGGTTCTAGCTGATGGAGCAACCATAAGGCCAATTTTAAGAAAGAATACAAGTAACTCAGCAAAAAAATATACACATTTCAGTATGATACCCTAGATATTATTCAACATGAACACAATTAGAACAGGCTTGCAAAAAAAAAATTGTTTCAGTTAAACTTCAAGTTACTTATGAGGAAAACGCACTTGTAGGAATAAGAAAAAGCATTACTTTTTTCCCTCTGTAGCCTGTGCCAAAGCCTGTGTACGAGAGCTACGTGCTTTTGCAGATGGAAAACTTGAAGGACTGAAGAATCTACTCATTTCTATGGCCTTTAAAAGAAAGCTGCTTTTCATAGCCATACTCAATCTTGCAAACTTGTATTTAGCATGTGTGGCTGGGAATGTTTATGTTTGTAACACACTGAGTTGGAGCAGTGTTCAATTTGTGAGATTTGAAAGCGGCAACTCCTGCAAATATTGCTGTGCTTATACTGAATACTACATTGATTTCAGTGAGTTATGTACCCATTAAACCTTTATAAAACAAAGAGAGCTTATTCAAGGTTTGTCTCCTTCACAGAACAAGCAGAAGAGCTACTACTCCATGTTAAAATACAATTCTCAAGGTCCCTAGAGCCATCTCTCTTCTGTTTCATAGGGAGTGGAATCAAACCAGAGAAAACAGTCATTCCTGCTTTCCTTTCATTTTTGAGACTAACTTTGTGTCTCTGATTTCTGAGCATATGGAAATCTCCACCAATCTCAAAATTTCCCTTCAAGGAAACAAGTTCAGTTCAGGACAGTCCAGGTAAGTGAAATTACACAGACTTTAAAAGTAGCAACGAGATGTGAGTTTTGTATGGCGACATTAAACAGAGTAAAAATATTATAAAGATAAGTAATATTCCAGTGATATCCAGTCAGTAAATTAAACATCAGTTTAAAAACCTTTGGGTAGATTAACCGATGGGTGTACACTTTGCACTCAGATAAAAGATGTGAAAATTTCTGAAAAAGTTTCTTTACACAAGCAGACCTGTTTGTATATTCGAGTTTGTGCTGTCTCATAACAGCTGTATTTTAACACCTCCTGAAGATTTGCTTACTCAGCTCCCGGAGGGAAATACTAGCTGGTTCTCACACACTCCTTGCTGTTGGACAGATGCTATTCAACCAGGAAAAGTGACAGTTTAAGAGCCGAGCAACGAGGACGGAGAGCTAATCCCGGGGCAGCAGCAGCTCCCTGAAGGACGGCAGCTTCCCCCGTGCCACAAGCTGCTCTCACCGGCTGACCGGTACCGCTGCCCGAAACCCAGAGCCTCAGCAGACATTTGCTCCCTTCTTCCCTCCCTCCTTCCCGACTCCACCGTGAGGAAACACGAGGGCGGCGAGACTTAAGACACTCCGGAGCTGCCCAGCCGCCCCGGCGCCCTCGTTCCTGGACGTTTCCATCCCGGCCCCGGCCGCGGCCGCGGAGCCGCAGCGGCGCCGGGCGCAGCCCCCGCGGAGCCCGTACCTGGTTGTGGTGCAGGTGGGCGAGCGGCAGCGC
>VZRQ01002217.1:600029-780665 GCA_013397975.1 Machaerirhynchus nigripectus
CGGGGGGCGTAGTGGGGACACGGGGCGGGCGGCAGCGCCGCGGAGCCCCCGCTGGGGCGCGGTGCCGCTGCCCGGTCCCCGCCGCCCCGTCGGGCCGCTTACCGAGCGTCCCCTTAGCCCCGCCGTCCGGGGGCTGAGGCAGCCGCGGGGCTCCCCGCCACCCTGTGTCACCACAGAAGGCGGCGCGGGGCTGTCCGAGACGGCCCCAAGCTCGCGCAAAGCGGGAGGATGCAACACTCCCGGTTGCCACCGGCCCCGGTCCAGGGGCCAAGAGTCACACAACCATCAGTCATTGCCCCCGCTGCCGTTCCCAGACAGAGACCAGCTTGCCCGCCTGCCCCACCTGCCATGCAGCACCCTGCCCCACACCCTCCTGCCCTGACCCACTGAATGCCAGAAGGGATAATGGAGGCCAAGGTCCAGGCCCAGCCAGGCACACAGGTATGGCCCTGCCGTACACACCTCACCAACACTATCTCCAGAGCCGAGGCTTCTGGACCTTGGAATGAGTCCTTCGGTTGGCAGCCAGTTAGGCAACCTGCTTCTCTCAGGCCCCCTCCCTCCCACAGGTTGAGACACGGATTTGTGTCTAGTCTACATTTTTAGGAAGGATTAATGCACAAAAAAAGCATGTGATTTCACGTATGCTTTCTAACAAACAGAGAAAATTGTGACTGGTCACAGGTATATTCCTGGGGGCTATTGCTCAAGTGGTTTAGGTAAAAATGCTCATGCTGCAGGACAGCAGCCCCAGCTCAGCAAAGAGCTGTACTATTAAGTTATCCTGTAACTGCCTTTTACAAAATTTCTTACATATCCATGTAGTGGGCAGAGACAGCATGTTTTTAAAGAGTTTGGGTTTTTTTAAAGATTCTCATTTAGATCCCTGAGGAACTGTGCTGAATTATGTGAGCTGAGGCACGGTTCCAGATTCCAAATTTTCTGAAACCAGAATTTTGTACTGTCTGTGCCAAGTAGTCTGGGTAACAGCAGTATGAAGGAGGCATAATTAAAAAGACACTTCTCAAGCAGCAGAACTGATTTAGAGAAATTCTTCACAAAAACTTGCATGCCACAATGCACAAAACATCTAGCAGGAAAAACATGCCAGCAGCATAACCTACTACTGGACAGGGGGGAAGAAAGTCTAGAGAGCTACAATAACATTAATTCTAATATTGAAAAACCTGTCACTGTTTCTGAATGAAAGCCTGAGTAACTGATGCACTTTCACACTTCCATCTTATTTGGTTGGTGGCAGCTAAAACAGCCCGGGCACAACTCAGCTACACATTGTTCCAAATGTCCCCATCTGTACTGGTTCTACCACCAGCCACGGCTGAAGATGCTCCACCCTACCCATTTCTCTATTTGCATGTGCATTTTGGCTCACTTCCAAAGAAATCAGCACAAGATTCTCTTGCTGCTGAGGAAATTGCAACATCCTTTAAGCAGCAGCTATGTTAGTATCAAAACTGGCACCTCCTATAGTTTCTTCTTCAGTGTGTCTGTTTCTAAACACGGCTCTAGTAACAGTTGATTACTGCATTCATTCTGAAATTTTAAAAGTCTAGATTTGAGAAGCGCCTTTTGACCAGCAGATAAATTGTGAGTAACTGCCATCTGGCTATAATGGGTAAATCAAAACAGGTTGCAGGCTGCATCGAGATTTGTCAGTGCTCTGTTTGTGAGCCCAAAGAGTTAATCTCAAAATTTATTATTTCAAGACTTCCTTTTCTAGCAGAAATATAAAAGATTATTTAAATTAGTATAATTAAACTCATATTTGCATTCATTCTTAGGCCCACACTTGCATAATGCTGAAAAGTTCAAGACATTACGGGATAATTCTATTAAGAGTTATTCTCTGTTGGCAATCCTTGGTAGAATGAAAATCCTGCTTTATTTCTGAAACACAACCAAAATATTTCCTCCAGGAGTGATGCATTCATACTGCTCTAGTTTAAAAGAAATACAAAGTTTCTGAACTGTCACTGAGAAAGCCTGCAGGAACTAGAAGGGCACACCAACAATAAGACAAGACGTCATGTAGCTTTCAAACTGTATGCATAGCACTTGAAGAATAACTCCAGCTTTTGTGTATATTTTTGTGATGCACAGGCCTAATCAGAAAGCCCAGTCTTTGTTATGTCAAGTCTGATAAATCTTAGGCAAACACTAACAAAGCCAAATTCTCCTTCTAAACCTGAAAGAACAATCTGTCTGTACACTGCAAACCAGGTATTGCCCAACAGTACTTCACGGTCCTGATTCACTATTGTTTTGTTCCTGCTTTTCTTACACCTGTGGGATGTTGCTGTTACATTGAAACTGCCACAAAGTGCCAGGGCACCAGAGGGTGACTGGCAGTGGGCAAGACAACACATTAATCAGCATCTCTGGTCTTATACAGGGCCAAATCCTCTCTGAGGTGGGTTTCTTGTAAGAAATTCACTGAAGCTGTACCTAATTACACCAAAGCTAGCACAGTTTGTAATCATACTTGTTCTTTACTTACCACAAAGTCAGAAGAACCCTCTCTGCTTATTGTCATTCAAACTACTGGAAAAAATCTATTTGAAAATAGAAATCATATTGTAATTCCGTCTATTGGCAGGTAAAATGTACACACCCATCCCTTGTACTAATATTTTCATCTTTTTTCTCTCCACTCTTAGTTGGGTTGACTATTTAAATGGGATTAAAAAATTATATTCTGTAACTAAACACCTTTGAATGGAATGGCATAATAGCAATGGATATTTTTGGGGAAGTACCAGATAGGTAAGATTGAAACCCTTTTTCACATATTTTCTCTATATAATTCTCTTCACTGGGGTAAGTGAATTCCCAGCAGTTCCATTTGTTCATTTTTGACTTGGCCAGGGAGATTCAAACTCTCACAGCCACTACACTTCAACTTCCAGAGACTCACAGTCATGAATTACAGATGAACAGTATGCTAAGGTAGATACTCCGTTATTGCCAGCTCAGGAATCTTGAAGTTCTCCTCAGTTATATGCCCTTGTAAATACTGAAAGGGAATGCTGAGATTAGAGCTCTAGAAACACAGTCCAACAGTACTGTGAATACTCAAAACCACAGAAGCCAAACAACAAAACTGGCTTCAAATTCTTAACATGTAAAAGCCTGAATCTCATTGATCTCCAGCTCTTGACTCATTTTTGAAAGCTTGGGTACATGGACAGGCACTGGAAAGGTGGCCTTATAGATGACAGTAGAAAAGTTTCTGAAGTTGGAGAATTAGAAGGAATCTTTACTTTGAGGCACAAAATACTGTACAGCTTTCAAAGGAAAATGTGGGATCTCAACTTCCACAAAATAGTTTGACTCTGTGATTTAAATCATTTAATAGTGAATTACAAGTGCCTGGGGCACTATACAGACCTCGAAGAATGAGAGGTATAATGGCATTGCTATGGTAAATTAATCATAACCTGCTTCTTTTCCTAGGCTGCACTGTCAGTACTGTTTGTGTGCTGTTTACTACCCTGAGAAGCGTGGCTCCCACAAGAGGTTAACACCATGCAAGATTTCAAACAGCAAGAGGCATTACTTGTTCTACAACCTACACTAGCCAGTTTATTAGCTCTCTCTGTGAAACTGTAAAATACAGTTTCTGATAAGAAACTTGATACATTTGCTCCTTATGACTAATTATTGTTTAAACAGATATATTTAAAACCAAAACCTCTCTAATAAAATAACTATCCTAAATTCTTTACTGTTCACATTTTCAGTTATAAAGACATTTAGGGATCTTCAACCCACAAGGATATGACTTGTCTTTAATGGAGACATGCAGATGAAATTATCTTCAGTTCATAGCTGCTCACTAGAAAATTAAGCTTGTAAAATTCCACTGACACTTTAGAAATATCATCTGCACTCACCTTGTTAGCATAGGGTCAAGATTATTGAGACCCTATTGCTACTGTCAAGGCTTTAAGGTGTTTGGAATCTGAAGTTTTAGCCTAGGGCCATCTCTAATTTTCACCTGGTAAACAGGCATCTAACTCCCAAAGCCAGTAGCTGTTGGGCTACAGCTCTGGGTGGTATGAAGTGAGATAGTGCCTGCAGAGCCGAGCCAGCCTATAGCAGCTGTGGGTCATGACTCAAAATACCTTAGATAGGTGTGCAGAGAGATAGGGATTAATAACCTGTCTTAAAAATATAGCAGTATTCACCATGAAGATGAACACTGCTCATTTTGCCTCAATTCATCAAATAATCTTTACCAAAGAGTCATTTTCTGGAAAAAAATACAGGTCTTCTGCAATTCTGGGGGGGAAAAAGGCAAAAAGACACTACACATTTTTATCAGTTAAACTTCATCTTGTAAGAAAAGGGAAGTTCAACAGTTTGGAGTTCTTTTTCAAACCTTATTTTAAACTGTACCCTTATAGAAAAGAAATTTTACATTTACAAATTCCAAGTGAAACATTTCAGCCTAGTCCCCCCAAGTCTTGCAAACACACTTTTAAATGTTCTATTGTTCTAGAATTAGCTTTAACAACTTGAAAGTCCCAAAACCACTGATGAAACAATACCTGTTTTGTAGGAACATGCCTAGTAGTGACCTCTTACCTGCTGATGACCTTTAAATCCACCAGAGGATCCCAGGGGATGGTCAGAACACGACTGAAAGCTACAAGCTCAGATTGTATTGCCATATCTGCATGGAATTGTATGTATCTGAAGAACAAGGGTTCCCACAGGATAAAGGAGAAGCAGCCGTTTGTCAATATTAGCTCGATTAGATACGCGCGGCGGTGTCAGCAGGAGGGCTGAGACACAACATGCCGGCCTTGTCTTTCACAGGCTGCATTCTGCAGGGATCAAGATGACCCCCGTGAGACAGCAGTGCCAAACCAGCTGCAGGACTGCTCTAGGCTTTTCCCTCATAATCCAGTAGGATGAAAGAGTAAGTAGAATTTCTGGGGAGGGCCCAGAGCAGCCTTTACAGTTCCCATCACAGGATCAAGGCAGAAAATAATTGTTTGGGATAATTTTCTAGATAAGTAGCCTTCAATACATCAGTCCCTCCCTTTGTTTCTTGGAAATACAGCTGCTAAACACACTTGAATAAGCAAATTCTTACTGAAAACATGAACACACAGCTCTGAGTTCGTGTCAGTATGCTTAGCACATCTACAAAATAGGTGCTATACCAGTCCCTGTGATTAGCAGCTGTGCATTGAACCTGGCTTAAGCTTTCAATAAACAGTAAAACGAGAGGGCAGAAAAGGTACTGCAAGGTACAAGATATTTTACTTCAGGGGAAAACCACAATTGCAGCTAAATCCTTCCTATTTTGGGATGCAGTGGTTACCGTACAGCATCAGGCCCTTCAGTCACTTCTCTTCTACACAATTAACACTGGCATTTTAAAAGTTCTAATGAACAGACACTACTCCAAGCCTGCATGAGTTCTTAAGTACTGTCACCATGCCAAGTTTAAATTCAGGATATACTTCATCTGTGGTGCTATAACCCATGCAAATAATAGCCCACAAATTACAAACTATTTAAATTTGAGACATGGCTTTTAATCAAATATTAGTTCAGTCATTTTGGAGATATTACTTGAAGAGAGAAAACAGCTGTTTTAACTCCATCCTGAGTGTATTTTTTTTTATCTAGCTGCAGGTATCTGCAAATAATCAAAGTTAACTTGACTTCAAAGATATTTAATATCATTCTGCTGCAAGACCAGCAACATCATCACAATGGAGCACCAGAGCTGTGTGCAGTTCATGACAGCTTTCGAATTCTTTGTGCTGTAAGGAACTTATTACTAATGCTTGTAGCCTACATTAGTACTCAAACTCTTCCTGGCATGAAAATGGGTTTTGCTTTGTTGAAAATTATTAGAAAATAGGCTTTCCAAAACTCTAAACCTCACAATGCCTTTGTAGAATACTGCCATAGGATGCCTTTGAGACTAGTTAAGAACTTGACAGGATTGAATATTCATATTGATAATCAAAACATCAGACAGGACTTCATAAAATGAAATAGAAAAGGGTGTGAACCCTTACATATATATACACATATACATTATACAGGTATAATGGTTAGGTATGAGGTCACCCACAGAGAACCTTACCAACTTTTGGATTTCATTCACGCCAAGGTGACACTTCTAATACCATACAAAGAAAGAGCATGCTAGATCAACCAGAGGCAGTTCCTGTTTCAGCTAAGGTTATTCAAATCTGAAGCACTGAACATATGAATCATTATGGAGTTAACTGACACAACAGTGGAATCCATTTTCATGCTTATTTCACAAAATATAACTGTGCATAAATAAACACAAATAAGAGATGTGTTTCGCATATTCTACCACTAAGCAATTTCTAGGAAAATCTTTAACATACGCAGCCAGAGGTACAAGGACACCTGTAGGCTACACTCAGCACTTGAAACCTAGGTTCTGAAGGATCTAGTAAAGAAAGAAGAAAAGATTAAATTCAGTGTTATCTAGTGTTATAATTGGAATTTGCAAATTTTCCAGAAGTTATCTTAGGAATCTGAAAGCTATTAATAACTTATGTGTGTCAAGGATTTTCAGAATGCTTGTCCCTTAAAGTAAAATATACACAATTCAGTGAAACAGAGAGCTATTACTGTTTTGATGTTCTGTACACTTTTACAAAGGTCACGGATGCATCTGACTTCAGGGATTTAACTGAGATGATGCTTATGTGCTAAAAATCATGGGGCAAAACAAGCCCTGCCAGAAGGGTAATCCTGACACTAGGTCTTCCTTCAGCAATTGGAGCTGAAGCACCAGACAAATACTTGTTCTGGTTACATGTGTAAATCAATAAATAATTTCAACTTTAGTAATAGCATGCTCTAGAGCTCAGTAGAATTTATGGGGACAAGAGCCCCTCTGTGAGGGTTCCTCACCTGCAGAAGGAAGCAACACCTCTAGTAGCAAGCAGCTGTTAATCAGTGTTCATTCACTGGTTTTTCCTTTCTGTCCCAAACAAGTTTCCTAGCAAGTAGAATACATTCAGCTATTTCATCTACCCACAGTGCCCTGTTTTCCAAGTTACGTCACACTGCTGAGCAAAGTATGAGAGGATATGAAAAATTCATATATTCCCTTGGCACTCACCAGTAAAGGAAAGTTGTGTACATGCACTGTGGCATTTCAGTATTATTCAAGTGATTCGTCTGCAACAGCAAGAGCAATATGAAGTATAAAAGTTTGAACAATCTCTCACTGGTACACAAAGTTACCAAATGTTAATGGAATAGTTATTCCTGACAAGCGGGTATTTAAGGTGTATCTAGCTAGACAGTTTTCAGATTTGAGAGCTTGCATTAGAATTTCTAATGCCATTTGTAATTGGCATGGCACACCTAATTTAAGAGTTTTATTTAGTGATGGAGTTGGATTTTACAGTGTGTGTGTGCTTTCAGGTATTTTTTGGAGTGGGAGTTGTTGAGGAAAGCCATTTGTGAGTGACAGCAGATTATCGTATTCAACTATTTTTGCTTTAAAACCTTGCACTCTCTTTTAGGCCTAACATGATTAAAACTTGCTGAGGCAGGAGTACAGCCAGCTTTGCTGAGTAGTCTTTATACACAATGTCATGAATGCAACAGAGCACTGATATTAGAGGAGTTGTGAGTTTACAGAAACAAAAAGGTTCTACGACTACAAAAGTACTGTAAAAAATAAAAGGTTTTGGAAGATGTATGTTAACATATCATCACGTCACAGTACTAAAAAAAGCTACCACCTTTGTTTACTACAACTCAAACGTGGAAGTGAGTGACTGAAACATCAAAAAGTAATTTAAAAAGTGAGGAAGAAACTCCAAATAAACAAAAAACACCATAACCTTCCAACGTGTATTTACTATCAGTTGTGGAAAACTGTGGAAAGTGTTAAATTGCCTAAAGGCTAACACAGTACAAACATTTGACAAAGAATACTCCCTGAATAAGTTACTGATTAAAAAAGTTACAGATTCGCAACTGCGGGTCCCATGAAAAAGATCCCAAAAGAAAATCAGAGAACTACTTCAATACCACTAACTTAAGGAAGCTGGCTGTAGAAGTGTTCAGTTACATTACAGCTCAATTCCCACACCGCAATCTAAACATCCTAACCCTAAAATGCTGTAGGGGATTTACACAGTCAATTAACACCTTGAAAGGTCTTTAAAGGGTAAATACACTACAATAAGTCATTTGTACCCATTTGTGCTCTTGTAGTATAAATCAGAGTAGAATCTCTCTGGTAAAGCACAACAGAGGATGAAGTAGAATCACAATTTATGTCAAAAAGTAGGTTTCTCAGTCTCTATTTGCTTGGCCAACAAAAGGAGTTCCCTCAAGCAAGCCTAAAAAGGAGAAAAGAAACATAAGCGTTCAGGTCACCTTATTCCCATTTTCTGTGAGCTTGTGAAGCCAGTCTGTGGACACAACATTTTTCTAAGCTCTAGGCTGTAGAAACAGATAATAAATTGCTACAGATGAGGAAGTGACCTCTCTATATCCATTTGTATAGCTGTCAAAGTATACCAACATGAACAGACTATAAACTTATTCAAAAGCAACTCTTATTTTTAGCAGAACCGAAAAACTTTGTGAGCAAATGCTCTCAACTGTAAGAGAACCAATTGAAATAATGGCCTTAAGCAACTGCGCTACAAATGCTTCATTTTGGGGGTGAGTGCAGACCACCATGTGATAGAGGAGCACACCACAAGCAGTGAGAAAGCTTCATAAGTAAGCAATTATCAGTCCAGTGCTCAACACCACAAGTTGTTGAGATTCCTCGCATAGTTGCTGGTGGCTATTATGATCCCTTAGGAAAGAAAGATTCACCATCTAATCCCTGCAAATAAGTCACAGTTCAGTCCTCACTAAAGAGCAAGAAAGCAATAGTTTAATAGCAGTAAGCACTTCAAGTGTGACAGTCATCTGAGAATCTCAAGAACATTGAATTTAATGAGCTCATCCTCCCAAAACCTGTGAATGAAGGACATATTACATTAGTTTGTCCTGACTCGGAAACTTACAAATAGTGAAGTTCACTGACTTAAATGCAAACAAGTACATGGGATCCACTTTTTTAACTCTTTATGTGCTTCACCCCCTGCTGCTCTACAGAGCAGGTCTTCTGCAAACACTTCAACAAGGGCAAGGCTGTGTACAGGACTAAATGCCTAAACAAGAGAAGCAGAAGGTGTGAGCTCCAAATTGGAGAGGCATGTTAAGCATTTTACCAAGACTTTTTAATATTTTTAAGTAAATACACCTCAGGACACAGAAAATAACAGTATTTAAAGGAAATGCTGTAATTGTGTTGCTCGGGAGGAAGGAAGAAAGTTAAATATTGGATCACAATAACATGGGAGAAGCGCTTCTATTTCTAGCAATACATTACTTAACTGTGGAAAGAGACGACCCTCCCTAAATGATCCAAACTTTTAGCTGATCTCTTTAGTAAGGAAAGCATTAATCACTAATCTCACCTGGGAGATAAAGGACAGACAAATGATTTTATGTGAGGCAAAGCTGCCGTGTCACTGAAATAATCTGTCATCAGGTCAAGTGGCAACTGCCAGGAGGTCAGACAAGTCTTCTTCCAAAGACCAGCTGAAGTAGAGCATTTAAACACGATCTTTTCATTTTACAGCCCAGAAGGAATAGGAGGGGGAGTATTTGGAAAGCATCAAGTAACTGCTGGGGGAGGGAGGGGCCAGGAAGGGAGTGCTGAAACTGTAAGTACATTGGCAGAAGAATCCAACATTAAATAAAGGATATCAAATGTGCTCCTGCACTTTAACTTTTTCACACTTTTGTCATTGCCAACATACATGTGACAGCAAGAAACAATGATCCCAAGTCCTGACTTAACCACCTACATAGCTTTTGAGAAATCTGAAGCTATCTCACACAGACTGATAACATCAGAAGCTCTCAGAAACAGAAGTGTTTAAGAGAGCAGAACCAGCCAATTTATTCCTGCAGTGCAGGTGATTTCAGCTTAGGCCTAGTGAGCTCAGCATCAAGTGCTACCTTATTCTGCTCAGATGTCTAGAGAACATTATTAGGAACAAATCAATTTCTGTGTATTGGTATATCTTCCAGCACTTTAAACAGTATTGCTGAAGTATCCCATATTACAGCACTAAAGACCCAACAACACACTCAGATTTTGCATGGTAACATTTTAGGAAATGTGACATTTTAGGAATTTCCAAGGCCTAAGCCTTTAAAGTGCCAAAAAACATCACATGTGCTGCATCCTGTGAGTATTTTATGGCATTGTAGTATTCTAGGGGTTTTTTTACTGAAATGTTTAAAATTTTTGTTGTGATGAATAATAATGCTTGGTTTATCTTTCAGTTATTAAACATACAACATAAATTCGAAATGGATTTTCCTATAGCCATTTGGTGGACTGAAAATAACATCAGTAAAATAAGCAACTTAGTGATGAGTACACATACCTTTGTTTATGGAGAAGAGACTCTGTCACAGTGTCAGCCAACATATTATGACTATGTACTCAAACACTTCTCAATGCTTCCATCTTCTCAGACACACTATTTTCTTACTATTTATAAAGCAAACCTCTCCCCTCTCTGTCCTTCACTTGACTTGGTAATATGAGAGTGTTTGAAATTTGAACAAAACCTCCTTGTCCTGGGAGTACAAGGGGCGGAGGAAGATGCAGTTGGAGCAATAGGTGGTTCTTAGAGCCTTACGCCAGCCCCTTTGACAAAAGCCAAAGGACAGGACACTAAAGAGGCCATTCCAGGGCAACTATTCCTGAGTCACTTGTCTCCTTCTCCACACTTTGTTACAGAGTTTTCTGGCAAGTGGACTCTAAACTGAAAATTGCTTCACTGTTTTTATTTTTAAAAAATAATGGAAAAATGCAATGACTGACACCTGCCCTAACATTACCCACACGAAATGGTGACTTATTGTTTCCAGACAAAGGCTGTACGTATTCACAAGTTCCCTTTTGTCTTTTTATTGAAGCAGTAGGATTTGATTTATGAAGTACATGGCAAGGATAAGGTACTACTACACAAACTGGAAGCAGATAGGGGTGATCATAATGCTAAATGGAAGGAGAAATATCTTCATCTCCTGCAAGATTCAAGGAATAAATAACTTAGTGTTTCCTGTGAAGTCATTCCCAACTCCTGCATGTGAAAACAACCATCAACACACAAGAAAGATTGTGTTAAACAGCTGAAACATTCAAAAATTATTTATCCAAAATAAACTCCCATCAGAAAGCTACCACAAATACTTGTTCATCTTAACTCTTAAAAATGAACAATTGCTCTGGTTTTAAAGCCATTTCACATTCTTGAATTGAAACTTCAGAATTTACATTATTCTAGTATCACTAACTACTACGGTGTCTAACACTGAACAGAACTAAGGCTTTGCATTACTAAAACCAAAGAAAAACTCTTCCTGTCTTATGAAGAGCCAGGATTTTGTAGTTTATCTCACAGGGAAAGGACTGGACAAGGATAGGGTACTCACTCTCTCCTCTGAAGTTTGTAAGGAGAAATAAAATTGTTTAGATAACAAAGCAACAGAGCTGCTGTGCAAGGCCTAAATCAGTTCCATCATTTCTAGCAGATGCACAGAGACAGTAAGCAGGCATGGATCTGGACAACAGAGCAGTCACAGAGGGCTGTTAGAAGACAAAGGGATGGAAAGGAACCTCAGAGACAAATCTCAACAGAAGATGGGATAATCAAGTGTGCTGCCGAGCACAGAACTGAGGTCATCCTGAGAAAGTCAGTGTGGTTTTACCTTAAAGAAATACTTGCTCCCTATAAAGTTGTACAAAATCAAATTCATTTCATGCAGTAAAGGCTCATGAATTTATTGCATTCTTACCTTAATCTATATGATTAAAGCACTTACTTGCTTCTTTAGGGCATTGTCTTTTAGTCCTGTTACACCAAACCCACAGTATCAGAGAATCCATGGCTCAGCTCCTGCCAAGAGGAGGAGATTCACAGCTGTCCTCTTGGCCTGCCCCCATCCCTGAATCCCAGCACCCCGCGGATCAACAGCGGGGGCCGTGTCCCTGCAGTGTGTCCTGCTCTGACAGGTGCTGGCATTTGGCAGCATTCCCAGCAAGCAGGCAGTTATCAGACAGGAAGACTTGGCTGCAAGTCAGAAAGCCAAGCTCATGGAAAGCATGGAAAGATACAGAGGATACAAAGGTGTTAAATCCCTTCTGTCCTTGAACAGCCAAAGACTGCTCTAAACTATGCTGGCTGCCAGCAGTTGCAGGCAATTTTTCAGAAACTAGAACACCAACAAGAAAAAATAATTTGAAATTAAGCATAGACAAATATTTACCAGAAAATTTGGAGGATGTCCCTTAGCTCTTCATCATCTTCCAGCTCATAACACACTAAATTATGTGAATTGCTCAAATCATGCTGTCTGGATTAGCTGCATCTTCAGATCTGGCTTGAAGCAATGTATCTACAGTTTTTCCTCCAAATGAAGCCTAGCCTCTCCATCCTCCAACATCAGATACCATCCCTCCACTTTCTTCTGGAACTGCGGGGGCTGTTCTGCTTCCACTGTTTAACAACTGCGACCAACAGGTAGGACTCCCTTAAATCTGCTAAAGACATTCCACTTGCAAAACAGAGCTTGCTTTCAATTCATTGTGTTTGAATGCCGAGAATTCCTCTGCAAGCAGCACACAGAGCAGAAGGGCAAGTTATTTTTCCCTTTTCCCTCCTTCTCTCTGATCACACATTTCCAAACCATCAGCACAAAAGCAGTCTTCAATTAGTAAGTCTCAGCTAAACTTAGGAAAAGAAAGAATTGTTGTCAGTTACAATTGCTTTGTACCTCAGCTTACTAAACTAATGCTCTTAATTACACATTAGCAGAGATGCTCAAAGCATGGTTACCATAATCAAGGAAAGAGGTCATGAGAAGTTGCTTCATGACTTCTCAGCCAACTTTATCTACTTTTAGCACACCACCTTCCCCTGGACTGATGCTATTCCTGCTTATTTACCTTACATTAAACAGTTACATTACCAGGAGACCTATGCCTGTAACCTACCAAACCAGAGACAGACTGATTCTCCATAAAAGTCTATTCAAAAATCTGCTTCAAAAATGTCATGATGCTGCCATCCTACCTGAAGTTGTAGTTTTGTCTTTTTGGGCAGACCATAGAAAGAAGACCTTTTTGTTTTACCATAGAGAATGGGCATGGTAATGACACAGCACACTGCTGTCAGGAAAAGCATTTTATACTTCTCAGGTTGGAACCACTCTAGATTATTTGCAGCTGCTTGAAAATGCTAAGGTTGATCAAAGCAGAATGATTTTGCCTTTTTAATACATACAGATCAACACGGATCCTTTTCTTCCAAAACTGTACATGCACCTTGCACAAATGTTAAAACAGGACAGAACTGTAAAATAAATCAGGGTGAACACAGTTTAACTGGTAGGATTTGAATTATTTGTCCTTAGCTATGCAAATTAAAGTCACAACTTAAAACAATCACGGAGGCCTTTTATCAATGTATATCTGATGTATTTTCAAGACCGAGTGTGTTAAACACTGATGGACATCATTCATAAAATATAAAATTTTTCATGGAAGTTAATGAAGTCTACCCTTAAAATGAAAGGATAAACTACTTTCTGGCAAAATTGTTCTTTTTTTACAGTATAGATACCAAATGCTAGGGTTTTGTTGTTGTTTTTTTTTTAAATACACTGAAAACAGTTACTCAACACTTGCTGGGCAAAGAGCTAATACATCTCATTTACACTGGGGTTAGACATAGCACAGTTTCTAACCCACAGAAGCTATCCTTAATTAGAGAGTAACCATACTACAAAGTCACGTTAGAATCCAGGATCTGAAAGCCTTCAAATGTGAGTGAGGCATTAGTTTATTTTTAGTGCAGTCTACAGGACTCATTTTAAGAAGTTCACCCCAACCCAGACTCTAAAAGCGTGGATACACCACACAAAGAACTACTCCTGCCAGTGTGGTAGTGAAAAGGTACGTGCTTCTAAAACCCCTCGGGGAAGGGCTGGCGGGGTACACAAGGCCTCCGCATTGCCATCTTATCCCCCTACCAGATGCAGTTAAGAATGCACATTCTTTACTATGAGTAATGCTAGAGCGAGTACCAGCATTTGGATAGAGGCACAAATGTGACCATACTTGCGAAGAAACCAGGGACCTAATGAAAGAACTCAGCTACAAACCCAGATCTGAGTTTCTGCCACACCAACAATGTGTCTTTCAGTCACTTGCAGGGAACACCCAGTACATCAGCCTTTCACCAAGTACTTATTAAGGAGCCATTAATTACCATGTCTCCAAGTGCTAGAGTATTTCGGTTCCCTCTTCTCCGATACAAGTACTGCTGTTCTTGATAAACCAGAACTGTAACTGATCCTCTGGCTTTATGCCTGACTGTATATTTGTTTTAGTGATATAATCTGACTGTGCTGGATGTTTTATAAGAAACATGCTGTTAAAAGGACAATTTGAAACTTTTTTATTTATTTACACAACTGAAAACTTGGCTGTCCCTGTTGTGGCCCTCTCTGCACTAACAGCAACTCTGGGGGGGAAGAAAATTATTTCCACATTATAAATCAGGCTTTTTAGTTTTGTTGTGAGGATTTACTTCAGAAATTAGGCAATGTGATGTGGTTCCTCAAGTCTAGTTCCTCAGCACCCTTTTTTTTCAGCCCATCTCCTTCTCCTGGCACTTCTTCTGCATCCTTTTCCAACATAAACAGGTTTTCTAATTCATGCCATCGCCAGCTCCTCTCTTCTGATGCTGTTTCATTCCTCCAGCTCCTACTGAGGGCATTGAGACCAAACTGACAACCCAAGCTGACTCATTCTACAATTTCTCAGGTGTCCTTAAGCTATACTCCTCATTCCAGAAGTCAGTAAAGATATGCCAGGACTTGTGCATGTGGGCTCCAAGCCACGACTGCCTCACCTATGACACAGTTATGTCTCAATCACTCAGAGATACTTTAAAGGTTGCACAAATATAACAACTTTCAGACACATTTTATGAATGCCTAAGTTTAGAAAGCATTCCTTCCAGGTTAAAGTAAATGAACCTGAGATTTGGCTTCTGGATTTTCACGCAGAGATACCTACAGTCCTATATAGCATTGCAGGCTTATATAAGAATTTAGCAGTTCATTCTTACGTTGTCATCAGCCATTCTGTCACTACAGAACTGCACTCAAATTAAACCTTGGTGGAAATTTAGCTGCAGAGCAGTACCAGTCTGAGGGAGTGGTGGGGGGTGGTGGTGTGTTTTCAGGATTTTTTTGTAAGTAAATAGGACAATTAGCTAGAATGATATGTAGACATATAGAACAGTACTTTTCTGTATGTCATGCTGTTGACAAAGTAGGCAACTAACTACAAAACACATAGGAAAGTAGGCAGCAGGGACCAAATGACCAAGTTTGGTTTCAGATCTTTCTTCTTCACTAAATTAACAGCAAGAGAGAGAAATCCATACACTTCATACCTCAGCACTGTCTTCCTACACTGAAGGGTCAGGCTGTGCTCCTGAGTTTGTATCATAGGGTCACCATGGACAAACACAGTAAGACTTCATTGTTTTCCCTCTTCCCAATATCTAGATATTGCAAGCAATATTGCCCTTAATTACAGAATGGCTACTTAAAAGTAAATATTATCAGATCAACTGCTAAGTACCAGTAAGGACTCAAGAGGACAGACAGAACGGACCAGTTCTTTTGTGCAGTCAACAGAACAGCAGCAATTAGTGGGAAGAGGCTTTCCGAACAATTTCACTGCTTTACTGAAGAGGGTCACCAGCTCAGAGGCCTGGCTTCTCTATTACCTATCTCCCCCAGTTCAAGGATTGAGCCTTAAATCATCCTGCTAAAGCCATTGCCCTAGATTTAGACAATCAATGTCTGATTTTCCTCTAGTCCTGCTATAAAGGACCAGAAAGCTTTCCAGTCTTTAACCTGGGGAAGGAAAGAGATGCATGTACTTAAACCTAGAAAGCAGCATCACTGAAGTGGCAGAAGAAGTAAGAGAGGTCTTGACCTGTATCTCTCTTTTTCTTCTACCACCAATACTCTCCCTTTTAGTTCTTCATGTTTCAGATGCATCTAACCTGACCAAGTTTTGGAAATGAACAGAAAATTCAGTAACAAAGCCACCTAATGTGCTGTGAGGCACACAGCTGGCTCCTTTAACAGCTGAAACAGTAAACAGCAAAGTTTTTTTTTCAAACAACTGAAGACACAATCAAATAGCAATCAGATAGTTCAGAAGTTCAGACTGAGAATCCACAAAGTATTTAGAGTTTGCTGACTGACATGCAAACATTAATGTTTTTAGTACAAGACCCTCAAGAACAGTGAACCCTCACGATCCAATCAATTAGCAGAGATAAGAACACATGAGGTCATGGGGAAAGATTTTGTGCTACTGTATTATATTATTTTTACCTAGATGTGTATTTGAATAAAAAGTGTCTCATCATTCCCATTTTCTTGCTGAATGCTCTGAAAGGTACAAGCAGCACTAATTTATGGCAGCTTGTGAAACTAATGGTTTGTCAAGGAAGATGCCAGAAAAACAGAACTGCTTCCCCCACTAGAACTCTTTGACCTGTTCAAATATGAGTCTGTTCGATGACTGGCATAGTTGTCTTGTCCAGCAGTGGCCTTCAACAGGACATGTAATCAAAGGTTTTCTGAAATGTGAACCGGGAAGACGCTTCTTGGCAAGAAGAGGTCTCTTTTGTTCACCTTGATCACCTTGAACTTAAAATAAAGACTGTAAGTGAATGCACAACATAAGCAAAAAAAAAAAAAAAAAGGTAATCAGTTACTTAATACGATTATTTTGATGTGCTTGTAATTGAAGCATAACAAAACATGCATTTTTAAAGACCTATTGAAAACTGGACTATGAGACCTTTGCTCTTAATAACAAACACACGTTTAGTGACTTCTATTTAGCAACTTCTGAAGTTCCACTGATGTTTACAAACACAATTGGGATCAAATCCAAGTCTATGCAATATACTCTGAAAACATCTCAGATATTTGTTGTTATGAGCAATACGATTTCCGTTATTGTTTATTCATCACACCTTTTTCACCATTCTGGGAATTCTTGCATTGTTTTCTTTTATACCAGCAGCGTTACTTTCTACTTCCTACAAAGCACAGTACAATTGAATCTAATCAGCCATAGATACCTAATTTCTTCTTCTTTCTGTAAGTGAAATAGTTTGGTTTCTGTTCACAAGACAGTTTTCAAGAAACTATTTTATCAAAAAGCATGGAAGGCCTTTACTTCAGCTAAGCCAGTCTCTACGGTAGCAAATTTTTAAAATTTTTCACGCTTCCTAGTTTATAAACCAATTAAGCAAAGACATCTGCAGAACACGTGCTCCATCTAGATACCTATTCAGGTTTTATAATTCATTCATTGCCAACAAAAGCCCACCAAACTCTGATGGTCATTACTGTGGTTCAGAGTTTATTGCTTGGGGTTCTTGAATAGAATTGCAGAGAAAGTATTATTCAAGTAACTAACTCACACTGAAAATTCAGTATCAAACATATTGATTGTCCTTAAAGTTAGATGTAATGCTTTAAAAACAATGCTGAAGATTAATGTTTTAATTGTGGTAACATCATGTGTTCCAAGATGTGTTAGGTGTTGAAGAGACCACTCAAAAGCATGTTTACCACTCCCTTATATCAACCCTAGCAATATCCTCAAGTGCTTTCACCAAGCTGGGGATTTTAGCAAACTTCAGGTGAAAGACACTTTCTGGAAATAAGGAAAATAATTAGGAGATAGGAAATACTTTGGTTAATTATAATTTCTGCTGAGAGTGTTCTTAGGCTATTTTTGTTTTACCACGGTTTCACTGACTGAAAGTGCTTTACCTTCCTCATCTCATGGCAGCACGCCCGCGTGTTTTTCTTTTTACCAACTATAAGAAATTCATTGTAGAATCATGGAATGGTTTGGGTTGGGATGGTCCTTAAAGCTCATCTAGCTCCAATCCCTCTGCCATGGGCAGGGACACCTTCAACTAGACCAGGTTGCTCAAAGCTGTCCTCTGATAGCAAAATGTAAATCCCAGACTACAACCCCACTGTGCTAAAAGCTGGACAGAGCAATGCCAGCTCCTACCCCAAAAATCCACATTTGAGTCACAGCTGCACTTGCAGTGTAAAAATACCCCCTAACATCAGTACACTCTTGCCTGAGTCATCCCATACAGACTCCAGATTCTGGTCTCTGTGTTTAGAGCCACCGGCAGCAATCGTGAGCAGGCACAGAGGGCTGTGGCTGATACGGAGGCACAATGAGATAACGGCAGCAGTCCCCTGCCCCAGCCCTTTATCTTGCCCCCAAACACCCTACCCTTATGCAGAGTGCTGAGCTGCTCACAAAACAGCAATGTGAACTACTGCAGTTTACAGATGGCCTGTGAAAATAAATCAGCACCAATTTTGGCTTACTTTATTTGTGTCAAATTCTGACTTCCAACAAGTCCATCATCAGTCCACAACACCAGAGGAACACTTATAAGACGTCTTCTGTATCCCTTAGACACACAATCCTAAGAAATACGATCACTTGCAGCCATTCAGTTAGGAGACATTCAGATGGCTGCATCCAGAGAGGACCCCTGTTCCCAATCACTGGATGGAAAAGGAATCACTTTCCTTTGCACAGAGAGAACACCACTAACAACTTAGTACCACTCCTCGTCACTTCCCAGTATTCACTTGGAACTGTGGCATTATTGAAGTGTTTGCAGGTAATGCCTACTACTGTGAAAGCTTGCCGATGGTGAGTGAATGCCTCAAGTGTTCAGCTTTCATCCACCCAGGAAATAAAATAAATGAGATATGAGCTGAAGTCCTGCTGTGAATTTCTACTTTTGTCATATGTTTGACCTTTTTTTTTTTTTAATCACTCTCCTGAGATGGAAAGATTTGGTTTATGTGTCACATGTTTTCTGAACTTACAAGAAAATTTCTTAGAAAGAAAAGCCTGTGGACTACCTTGAGTCTCCTAAATGAATGCAAGGTCCCCTCTGGAAGATTCCTATATATGGTAAAATTTAGTCCAACATTGCCAGAGTTTCCTAAAGTACAAAGCTCCTGTTCCATCAAACTTATAGTAATTATATTCTGTTATTTATCTCCTAGAACTGCACATGAAGAAAAATCCAGGAACCCCTCAGTGTAAGCCTACAGTCCTGCACTGGTTTAAGTATTCTAGCCAATTGGTGCATGAAATAGTCATCAAGGATCACACATTATCCCAGTTGTCTGCATAAAATGTTGTCTTCTGCAGCTGATCTAAGTCAGTGTGACTAATTATGGTGAAGCTACAACAGTTTCACTGGTGTAGAATAAATTCAAGTTTTGAAGCACAGTAAAAGAGGGGAAATACCTCATACTTTCTTCCCTGAGTAACTCAGCTGGGCTGAAAAATTCCTTTTTAGTAGAATCCTCTTTATGATGTAGATCTGAGAATGGCATTAATGCATACTCCTCAGTAAAACGTTACTAGGCTGTAACCTATTATCACAGAATCACAGAATCATTAAGGTTGGAAAACACCTTCACAATCATGGAGTCCAACCTTTGACCAGTCACCACCTTGTCAATCAGACCACAGCACAAAGTGCCGTCTCTAGTGGTTTCTAGCACACTTCCAGGGACAGTGATTCCCCCACTTCCCTGGGCAGCCCATTCCAATGCCTGACTGGCCTTCCAGTGAAAACATTTTTTCCTGATGTCCAACCTGAACCTTCTCTGGCACAGCTTGAAGCCATTTCCTCTCGTCCTGTCACTGGTTGCCTGGGGGAAGAGGCTGACCCCTACCTGGCTACAACTTCCTCTCAGGGAGTTGTGGAGAGTGATAAGGTCTCTTCTGATTCTGTTTTTCAGCATTAAAATGATAATACATTAAAATTCAAGACAATGGAGTCTGAGCGTGAAATTTTTGCTGTATCAGTAACAAGGAAGGTGTGGTAGGTGCCATTTCCAGGTGCCTAACAGCACCACCTGAAACAGAGATCCCTTCCCTCCTTCTTAAGGGATTCACAGTAGGCACAGCACACCCAAGCAACAGCTCCGGCAGGTCAGGTTCAGAACTCTCTCAGCAAAACTCCCACGCACTGTCTCTCATTCACAGGTTTATGGCAAGGCTGCATTCTGAACCCGAACACATCACATTCAAACACTGAGCTGTTTTCCCTTTAGTGCATCTTTCTGGTATCATAAAAAGCACAGAAGAAACATGCCTTAAATTCACAGACACATGAAATCGGAGTTCAACCAATCAACGCACCGATGTGTTTTGCAGTTTGCAGCCATTTACAGGGTTTGTCTAATGGAGAATATAAAATGCTATGGTATTAAAAGTCTGACTCTGTTTGATTCTTCTCAAATATCAAAATATGAAGTCATTAAATTACACTGGATTTGTCAGTTTTGGCAGGAACGACTGCCAGTCAAAGGACACAGTAATGATCTACAGAGGAAAGGAAACAATGTGGCATTGCTATATGCAGGTCTCGGTGATGCAGGGTCTGAGAGAGTGGGACAAGCCACACTCCGCCCTGCCACCAATCACAGAAGATTTCCATCACTGAAGACACCATTAAAAATAAGCAGGGCTTAAAAGGATATTTAAAAAAAAAACAAACCCTGAGATTAAAGCTTTCTGGGGGATCTATTCAACTTCTCACGCAGCAGAAAAAACAAAGTGCCACAGCAAGGGGAAGGCTTTTCTTAGATACAGCTGATGCAATAAAATGTCCTCACTGACTTATGCACAGTATGAAACACCAAAATCCAGCCTCCTCAAATTATTTTTCATTCAATTGGTATCATAAGAATTCAAAAAGCATTCCTGGCTTCATTGTCTTCTAGAAATCATTTGTCAATTGATAGAAACACAAGAGAACTTAGACACTTAAGACACCATCAAAAGCTATAACAGGTTTTTAAGAGTAATGCCTTCCTTTCCAAGAAAAGCATGTCAGTCTACTTCCCCCTTCACTCCTTGTCAGTGAAATAAATATGTTTCAAGCAGAGAACAGAAAGCTCTTAACTCTCTTCTGTGTCTGGGTGTGGTTACTATCACTGCTTCTACAGATTGTTCTGCATTATCTTACTGTCCATTCAGACCAGGCTACTACTGGTCTCTTCACATATTAGTGAAAAACAGCCCTAAATGAAAAGCTTATACAATTAAAAAAGGCAAATCTGCAGCATGGGAGAGACATACCAACTTTATCTCAGATTAAATAACTGGACACGGATTAAGGATGAAATCTGCAATGAAATTCAAGTGTCTCATAATCATTAGACTCTAACAGGACCTGTGTCTAAGCCCTTTTACTGGCCTTGGGCTGCATACTCCAGGTCACACAGACTGTCCCAGAGTTAGGAGCTGAACCATCCAAATCCTTCTGTAGCACCTTAGCCTCAAATTAGACTTATCCTTGTGTTTCTCTATATAACACAATGATTGTTCCATTGCCATAAAAGGAGGATATAAACATGGGTTGAATCCACTCCTGCAGCACCCCAAAACTAATATGACATAAGTTTCTAACTTCCTAACAAATCCAGAGCCAGGAGACATTTCAGTGCTACATATGCCTCACCTGTTGCTACCAGAATTGCTCACAGCTTTTATTTCTTCCATCTACAGTCAGTCACAATCCTGTAGCAGGTGTTTCTAGGTGAAGGCCACAGCAGCTGCTGCCAGCATTGTCCTGTTGACTTACCTTTGATTCCCAACTTGTATGCTCAGGTTATGAGTAAGGCCTGCTTCCTTTTGCAAAGAATATATACATAAAAGTAATCATTGTCTAATGAAAAATTCAAGCCCAAATGACCAGTTAGGCCCATGTGAGTTGGATTTGATTGATTGCTATCTTTAAGACACTGAAAAGAAAGCTATAGTGTGACAACAAACTTTTTTAAAAGCTGGAGTTCCTATAATCAATAGAAAACTAATGAATAAATAAACTAATAAATAGCCTGTACTTTTTATGTGTTGCTATTAAATGGAATTAAGCATCCTACTACTGTAGCCTAAAGCCTGAAAAAAAAAAACCAAACAAACCCAAGACTGTTAAATACATGTTTAATAAAAGGCTTTGCAGGAAGTTACATTTGGTATCAGATTACCAATGAAACATAGGTCCAAGCACATGTGTTACTTCCAGTACAGGATGACACAAACATCACCACTGAACACATCTGCACCACGTTGGCTGGTTAAAGATGAGGGTGAGGGGGAAAACAGATAATGCAGCTGGTCTGAGTGGTTTTCAGTATCTTCTTCTCCATAAAGGTGAGTGAATTTCCCAAAAGATATGCTATTTTCTGCCTTTTTTTTTTTTTTTTGAATAAATCATTTGAAATCTAGCTGTCATCCTCTGGAAAATAATGGAGCAGGGGGAGAAGAAAAAACCCAGTATTTTACTGGCAGTAACGGCACTTGAACAAAGCGTACCACTCTTTGAAAGTTTTTCCCATGACCTATTAGGAGTATTTCTGGTTCATCTCTTGCCTCAGCTTTTTGCTCCCCCTATGTCAGGAAGATCAGGGACAGCTACTGCAGAGCCGATCATGGTCCCTTTTCAAGCTTTTTGGAACCCTCCTGCTTCTTGGGACACACCTCACATCTGTTCACCTGGTACAACAGCATTCACCTCTGTGGTATCAGCAGTAACTCATTCCTCTTTATACCTGGTATCTGTTAAAGAGGTTCACTCACCACATAATGTGGGGGGAATGGCTTTACACTGACAGAGGGCAGGTTTAGATCGGATCTTAGGAAGAAAATCATTAATGTGAGTGTGGTGAGACGCTGAACAGGCTGCCCAGAGAAGTTGTGGGTGCCCCATCCCTGGAAGCATTCAAGTCCAGGCTGGACGGGGCTTTGAGCAACCTGACCTAGTTGCAGATGTCCCCGTTTATTGCAGGAGGTTTGGACTAGGTGACGTTTAAAGGCCCCTTCCAACCCAAACTGTTCTATTATTCTATGATTAGTATTTTATAGATTAATATTATATATATAATATTAGCGAGAAATATCAACTATCACATAATGAAGGCTAGGCAAACAGGACCTGATTAAGATCTCCTTCAGAAAGACATTTCAGGGTAATAGGTGAATCCTAAATCTGTTTTAAATCCTTTGCATTATATCGTATTGTCCTATGGGTGGACATTTAAGACCCGATTATCGCGATGCCGCTATTTTTCCCGAAGCCATTTTTCAGTAAGACTGTAGGTGGCAGTAGTTCTACAGTTTGTTATTTCCCCGGTTCTCTCTTGCAAACTCTTCTGGCTGCTAAAAAAAAAACCTTTCTTCCTTTTTTTGTGAAACAGGTCGTGGGAGGACAGTCAGAATCAAGCCCAAAAAAAAAGCATTCCCCCTCTGGTTGTCAAAATTCTAGGATGAAAAATGTGCTCCAAAGATTCCTCTTCCCCCCCCGCCCCCAAATTAGATCAGGTTCCTGGTCTGAGGGTAAAGTTAATGCTCTTCAGAGCATGTTGGAGGGAAGTAAAGGAGATGTGTTGTAATCCTCTCAGGACATAGTTTATGGCTGGGTTTTTAATAGTTATACCAGCTTAGTTTGATGTCTAAAAGCAAAACTATACAGTTTTCCTTTAAAACTAAATCATCCGACTTAGTATTTTTTTTTTTTAATATTTGCCAAGTAGCAAGGTC
The DNA here is from genome assembly GCA_013397975.1 of Machaerirhynchus nigripectus. NCBI lineage: Eukaryota > Metazoa > Chordata > Aves > Passeriformes > Dicruridae > Machaerirhynchus > Machaerirhynchus nigripectus. The sequence continues at coordinate 623,872 of VZRQ01002217.1, forward strand.
TAAAATAGGCATTTTTTAACCCAAAAAAATCTCTTAAAACCTTTAAAGTCACTTTTACAGATTGTGATTCCACATTCAGGATAAAGACAGTGAGAAGCCCAGATTAGTGGTAAGGACACTAGAAATAGCAGGCTGATTCTCTGCTGAATTACCCAGGTTTAGCCTGGTTGCCACAAGGTTGGAGCTCGAAAGACCCAACCAAACTTACATGACATCCTTTATAATTTACCTAATGAGTTTAATGCAGTTAAGGTGCACTTTTTTCCATGTAGTTCCATAAAGAACATTATGGTTGTGATATCAGGGACAGCCACAAGGATGTCAGCATCCGGACAGTCTGCATATCCTTATTTCATGTACCAACACTTGTACCTTATCCAAATACACCGTAACTACCTTTATCTATATGATACCATCTTTTTTATTGCTCCCACTCCAAGCCACTGTTCACTAAATGAGCGATGATGCTTTGTTTTATTTTCCATGCTCTACCTCTGTGCATTCCCATACCTTTTTCAGTGAAATGTATTAGAATTTGGGCTGGAGGCAGTGTTGATTTGTCCATAGCTCTATTTTAAAAAATTTTTTCTGCTTTATGTTCCTCAATTCTTCAATAAATAAAAACCCCCCAAATACTAACATTGTTAGATATAACCTCACAATCACCTTTTGAGTTGGTCCTCCCCTGCCAAGCAGCATGAGGTCAGGGCACAGCAAAGCTGCAAGCTGCAGCCCAGCTGTATGAACCTCCCTCTAATCCTACACCAGTGAACTGCTTCCCTTTCTCCGACACAAATACACTATGCCCTTGTCTAAATATTTGAAGATGCTTTTTAAGTGTTAGTCAGGCTCGGTATCAGTGTCTGTTACGAAGACACCACTGATATATTAAGAATTGGAACTAATCTTGAGGGCAGTGTTTTGGGGACCATTTTCCTGTTTAAACTAGTTTTATTTTGAAACACAAGAGAAAGTAATGCAGCAAATAAAAATAACCTGCCCTTGCCATAAATAAAACAACAGTTGCCAGTAGTGTATCCATACTGGCAGAAATGAAATGGTTTGCATCAAGTTGTAATGAACCCTGTAGAAACTGTAGAAACTGTAGAACAAATTATACAAGTCAAACCAGTGAATTTCACCTCTCATAAGCCCATGGCATTTCATATTCTGTGAAAAGTAACTAAAGTTACAGAGTAATTTTAGGTCTGTTAGGAGTATTATGTCCAGTTGAAAAAAGTACACTGATTTATTTACAAATCAGTGAAAAGAGGTGAATTTGGTGGTAAGAGTTTTAAAGGAATAACTCTGTTGCCTTCATCTTCTGAAAGGGAGGCTTTAGGAGTATAAGCTTTACAAAGAAACACAGTGGTACAACTGTGATTCACTGCCCAATCTGTGGGGGGTGGATCACATCCTATAGTGTCCTGACCCCACACCAATTAAAGGATCAAAATCTGGCATACTTGTTTCTGTGGGAAGGAAGAGCTTGGGCAGGTCTTCCACTGAAGCAACTGGAGGACAAGGATCCTTATGCATTGCAGGGCATGTACTTGCTATAACCTCACATTTTCACATGGCCATTTCCCAAAGCCTTTCAAACTTTCCTTCTGACATCATTTTCTCAGCTGGATATTGAAGTTAGCTCTGAAAATCTGATTGCCACTACATACAGCACTAGGCACATTTCAGAAAATCACCTATGGAAGTTCTGCTTTCTGGTTTGCTACATCAGAGTCTAAATTTGATGCCATAACCTCCCTGTGTCACTGTGACCCATTTTACCACAAGAGTCAGTTCCTCTCTAGCATTTCTCAAAAGCCTGTCCATATAGCTGGAAACAAGACCTCTACCTTTGATCCTACAGACAACTCATAACACAGTCTTTTCCAGATTCTCAGAATTTCTTTGCCCTGACAAGCACACTATCACCTCAGTCTGCTTCACATTGCCCCTGCTATCACTAAATATCCTCTAGGCTCACTTAGTTCAACTGCTTTGCTCATTTTCTGTGCAGAGGCTTTCCATGGACACAAACTGGCTGTGCTTGTCATCCGTTCTTCACTTCTGGTGAATCCTGTTGAGGCACAGCCTAAAACCACTCACAGGGTACAGAAGTTGTCTTCAAGGAGCCAGGCTCATAATTCAATGTTCTCTCCTCAGTGCGTGGCCCTAAATCCCTCAGGAGCTTAAACACATTCCTTCCCACAGAATCACAAAGTACATGAGTTCTTCAGAAAGAGAATGGCCCTGAAAAGGATTTCTCATCACAGCACACTTTTTTTCTGAAAAGAAAAAGGCATTTACAGTTCTCCGGGGGGGAAAAAAAAAGGAAGAAAAAAATAAAGGAGCACAGTCCATAAACCCAAGCACCTTTATTCAGACTCACCCTGTTGTTAACTGTCTCAAACATGCCACATATAATGAAGATAAAACCCCAGATATTTTCTGTTGTAACTGTCCTCCTGATACACCACACACTGTAACTGCTAGAGAACACTAAATTTTCAAGTCCTCTTGGAGATCTTCAGGCTTTCTGTCATATGACTGAAGTAGCCTCCTACCAGGTGATGAGATCTTCATTAGGTGATTTGAGTGCCAATATGCCTTTACTGATATCCCCAAACATACTGTTTCTTCTCTGTGCTAATCTACTTAATGTTTAGAAAGTGATTATTTTAACAGTAGTTTCCTTAGCTTCATGACCTTCTGCTTGTACTATAATTCTTTGACACTTAGTTCTTCCATGGAAAACCTTGCAGTGACAAGGCAGAGTACCATACCCAGGTGTCTGTGCAGGTCCGCGTTTAACGCCATGGATTAGGTGGAAATCCACTGGGGATTTTGCTGTTTGTTCTGTGTAAAGTTCGTCTCCTTTCTTGGGTGGCCAAGACAGACACTGATAAATACTGACTCCACTTACTCAGAATTTCCCTCTCTATTTTTTCCCTCCGGTCTCTGTTAAACACGTTTATATGTAGGAAGTCTGACATGCTGCCTAGGTTTTTTCAGATCTACTTCAGCAAGTCTGGAGATTCCAGAGTTGCTGTTCACAGCACAGAAGTACTTAACCTAACGAATGCCTGATGTGAATATTACCAAATTTGGAAATTTTGGAGATTGTTCAAATTGTCAAATGCCTTTTAAGGCAGATCTTAAAAGCATAGTATGTCTATTTCTTTGACAGATTTCAGGGCAGGACTACATTTTGGGTGGTCTCCGTTAATGAGATGTTACTTTTATGTATGTGCCGCTCATTTATTTCCATTGTGTCTGTTCTCTAATGCATCCTTCAAGTGTTTCCATGCAAATCAAAGTAAAAAAGATTAAAACTCAAAATCAATGGGAGCTTTCCTTCTAAAAATAGCCAGTGATAATCTGACAAAGTAGCCTGTTGATGACACACTTTCTACACAGAAAGGTCTAGTTCAGGCCCTTATAGCAGTCCTGGCACAGAAGTACATGCAGGAGTTAAAAGGAGTCAGAACTGATTTTTTAATTCTTTTTTTCATGTTGATATGACTTTGATATACACATGGAAAAAGAGACACTTTGCATAGCTATTAGAAGAACTTAACAACAAACATAATAAAATGCAATAGCTGTTTTTTCTGTTAAGGGGTCAGGTGACGAAACAGAAACACTTGTGGTTGCTTTTGGCCCCTGGTTAAAGAACTGTAACAGGTTTGGGCATGTACTGCATGTGATCAGGCTTCTCTGCTGGAATCTCTGACCTGTTCGGTTAAAGACATGAATCACAGCCTGAGAAGCACTGCAGGAATCCTCAGAAAATCAGGAGGCTCCTGAGAGTTTGAGACGACAGTGTCCTCATTTGCAGTGCTATTTCACGATTTTATGGTATTTTATGACAAGTAAGGAAACGTGTGTATAACTCATTGTGGGGAGAGACCATCAATGGCTTCAGAAATATTTCTGTTCTAAAAAGGGTGAGGAGGAGGAGAATTATTCAATTTCAGTAACATCAAAGACCTAATAAATGCCTGAGATGCAATGGTGCCTGACAGTTTCAGGTCATATTGGATGAAAGTTAGTGGGGGTAGACTTTTTATACAGGTTATTGAGATAAAAGGCATCAAGAGTTTATATCTCGGTAGTCCAGTTTCCAGATTTACCTTCCTGCTCAGCATTTTTGTTAGAGCTGGTGCTGTTCTAAAGCAGAGCATGTTCTAGAGAGGAAATCAATAGCTCCATTTTCAGGGAGACTGTTTTTTTCAGCTAGAGATGCTGCTTTGTCACAAAAAACACTGATAAAGCTTGAAAGATGAGTCATACATACTTTGATTAAATCTGGCCCTGTCTCTTCCACTTTCAAGTTTAGGTAAGACTTGTTTCAAGGTTTTAAAGCTGCTCTTCTAAAAGGCACAGCTTAGTGAAACTATTGGCAGATCAGGGGACTGACCTGTGGCATTTACTCAGTTTTAATGCTTCACAGCACGGGTGTTTCATGCAACCAGAAAAATCACACTACTGCATGCCAGTGGAGAATCAAAATAAGTTTTTGCTATCCAAGTGAGCAAAATCAGGATTTGGAGATTTGTTTGCAAAGTGGAAATAACTTAAGGGTTACATGCAATACTAAACAGGAACTGGTCACTGGCTATTACCTTTATTTTAGCTCTTCCCTCTCCCTCCAGCCTTGACATAAATGGTTACATTTCTCTTCTCTGAAGTTACACTCGAAGATAACTGAGAGAACCCCATTCTGAGACTTTTGCTCTAACCACAAGTTTGTCTTCATATTATGAATGGGGCTGATTATTCTTCTAGCACCACTAAACCATCGATGGGAATGAAGACACAAGCAGGTAACTGCTGTAAGAGACAGCATCAGATCCTTCATACTGACCAAGTGAGCTGCAAAGTCTCCTGTGCTAGAGTTCCTGTGTGATGCTAGTCACACCACTTAAGGTAGTCAGTGTTCCTCATTTTCTAGGCACTTGACTTGGACACTGAAGTCTGATCACAGAAGTACTAAAATCACTCACATCGGCAAATGAAGTCAGCAGGGGCAGTTGTTGTGAAAATAGTAAGTACTATACCAGTGTGTCCAACTCTTCTAGTCAGGCAGGTCCTGTAGTATCATCCAATGACAAATTACTTTCTTCTAATGACACAACCACCTCCTCCAAGTATTCTCATGGGATGGGACAAGATACAGTGAGCCTCAGGGCCAAGCAAATTGTCTGAGTGTGGCACACAGAAATCAAGATAGGGTGAACATATTAATCTATGTAGTGACAAAACCTGTGAGGGAAATGAGTCTGTTTCAAATTCATCCTAACATTCATATTTTCAATCTTCATTTCTTGGGGCTTTTGTTCCCCATCCTTAGAAAAAGAACAGCATTTTTGTCACAAGAGCATCATTCTAACCTGTCTAGACCACTGTCAGAATTCCAGCAGACCCAGCTGGACCCACCCAGAATCACTCATAAAGTCACCATGACACACGTTACCTTCTTGCACAGCAACACACACCTTGCAAAGCTAAATGCTGCTTCAAGAAAATACTACAGTTTTGCAGATGCCTCACTATTTGCAACCAGATGAGCCCACTGTCAGAATGCTTTCCAAGTCTGTAGAGAAAGCAGGGATCCTCCCTCAGCCGCCAGCCCTACACCCAGGTAGGTCAACAAGAGTTTGCTGTTGATCTGAACACAAGCAGCACAGTTCTCACTATGCTATCAAAGGGAGTGTCTTGGGTGCAGCCAGTTGTTGGCAGCACAATGCTGAAAGCTGGGAAGAGCTGTTGTAAATACACCCAAGGGCTTAAACCGTAGTCTCATATTCTTATTTGGACGTCTAGGTAAACAGCAACATTTGAAGACTTTGCAATTCCATTTCCCTGCCCTCAGGTGAGAAAAGTCACAGGCACTTTCAGGTCAGGTCTCAGCAGGGCAGAGACCCTGAGCCCATACAAGTTCACATACTGAGTGTTTGAAGTACTGTGTGGGGTTCCTTAGCCTTGAAAGCAAGGCAGGCCACGGAAGCATGTCAACATCCGAGACAATGGGCTCGGGAACAACAGCAGAATCACATGGTCATACCACTCCTAGCTTTGGTGCTGGGATCTTTATTTATAGCTTAAAGGTTTCTGTACCGTGCTCTTTCACCAGGCAGAGAAAGAATCAAAGTCTGTCCCGCTATCAGCCAGGCTTCCGCTTCCAAACAGTAAATCACGAGGGGAACTGAGAAAGAAACTAGAATAAGGAGAACACTCTGCTTCCTCCACCTACTTCTTGTGTACCCTAAAAAACAGGTTGAGGTCCCTCTCCACTCCTGAGACCCCACTCTATCACAGGGCTCTTTCTGTCATTACACTGTCTTGCTTTTCATCAGCCTGTTGCATCTTATCACAACCTTAGGTAGTGCCTGTACTGTTTCTGGTGTTGCAGCTTTAATTCTAGAATACTTTCCTAAAAAACACTTCAAACCCTCATAGTTTTAGAACAAAGGTTAAAAAAACATGAACTTTTGAGAAACCAAATCTAGGAGACAACCTGCCTTTTTTTGTGCCCTCCAAATAATCCTTTTATAATCTTGTATTTTTTGGAAGGCTTGATTCATTACACTAGTGATTTGTCTCAGTTCACCATTCACTGTTATTAATCCCCCATCATTACAAAATTATAAAGTCCTCTAAACCCACAAGATTTGCTTGTGAAGAGCAATCACAAACAGTTTAAAAGAGAATCACAACAGTTTAAAAAATACCTTTTGAACATTGACACTTCTGCCTTTTTTCAACATAAAGTCTAAGTTTTCATCAAAACCTGAGAAAAAACCACAGACATATCCAGATGGATGGATCTGATGGACAGATCCATTCCAGGACTGGACTTTTAAGAAGAGTATCACTAGTTGTAAGAGCTTAAAACTTGAAACAGAAACAGTTCAGGAAATCAGAACTTACTTCTACCAGCAATGGAGCAGAAGACTTAAATTAATCACTGCATGAGTTCAAACAGAAGTGAATGTCACTTTCAGCTTTCATAATCTGTTTTCCATTATATATTTAGATGTTGAAGTTTCTGTGGCAGAAGAAATCTCTTCCCTATATATTTGTACAGTGCTTAGCTATCTGGAATTTTCCTTGAGCTGCAGCAATAAAACAGCAGCAATATAAATTGATTTAGCTAAATTCTACTTTCTATACTGCGTTAACATTGGTCCTACTCAGTACACCTGACCCAAAATGACCTCATAAATTGAACTGAGCACGTATTTACTGAAAGTGACAAAAGGAAGTGACAAAGACAACAAGAATCAAACAGCTGCTTTTGTTTGCATTAACTAACTGGGTGAAACATTGCTGAGGCTCTAAAGCCACAGTTATGTAATGGGAAGAACGCATGTCCCTTGGGAAAACAACTGGGCCCCTGAACTGGGTTCTGATAGATGTAATCAGATAGAAGTTTAAAGTACATATCATTCAGATATGCAAAATACTACGAAGAGAACCCAACCCACTCATATATTAAATACTGACTATAGCACAGGATATTAATCATAACATGGGGAGGTCGGAAGAGAAGGGAGTGAATGCAATGGACTGGTAAGAACCTGGTGCCGCAACTTAAATGGCAAAAAAACATCCCTCTACCTTCAGTGGCTGGCCAAAGTGTTATACAGCTGAGTGACAGATGAGTGAATCACTCACAATCTGAATTAGGCCCAAATTCTGAAGAAGTGACTGGTAGTTCATCAGATATATTACCAGACAGCACAACTCTTGGCTGCAACATCGCTTGCTGGAGCAATTTGCTTTGGGCTCTAAGCTACATGTCCTCCACATTGTTACAGTGCTGCATACCACTAATGGTTCTCTAAATAGTTTCTATAAACAGAACCATTTCTGTTCTGTCAATACATGAACATATTGTTGTACAGTGTCACACTGCTCGGCCACTAAACCTGGACTGCCAAGTAGGACCAGCCTAGGCAACACTTTTGCAACAGTCTGTATGTTCTGCATGAAGCAGCTTCAAGGCTCTGGTGAGCTGGTCAGCTCACAACTTCTCACAGTGGTCTGGGCAGCACCATTGAGAGCAGCTACTTGCAGCAAGCTCACAGAGAATCTATGAACAACCATTTCTGGTGTAACTGAGAGGTTTGCTGTGAAACTCTCCTTACTATCTGCCAGTGGAAAAGAAAAGAAGGAAGAAGGCCTAGCATTACACAGACAAACTGACGGGAGGCTAGGCTAACCATTCCAAAAATTATATAAATCAGATTACCTTCTCTGCTTGGTTCTTTCAATGTCTTTTAGGAAGTGATCCCCTATACTGTATGAGCTGTGAGTAAATGTTGAGCAGTGTTCCCTTTCTTGTTTACTTCTAGCTCTCTCCAAAGGTTCCCCTTTCTCTATTAACTACACACATCAGCCATGTCTGCAGCTTTGTGGTTCTCTTATTTAAGTCTACTAAATTGACTCCCCTGCACCTGATGCTCAGCAGCCATTCACTACTGAAGCCTCCTGCTTTAGCTCTGGAAGTCTTAGCCAAAACACCAGAAGTTTAGTCTTTCAGCAAAGTTACGGGTCTGAACCACTGTGGAGGTAACATGAGACCCCATGTCTGCTTTGTGGCTCCGGAGGAAGCAAGCAAGAGGTGCATTTGGGATGTGGCCCAAAACATCACACTGTTTGGAGCCATGCAGGGTGTTGCTGTGTCCATCTAAGTCTGATGAAATAGATGATGAATTGAGGCCAGTTCATCATCCACCAAAAATAACAGAGATGACAGAAAGTACTTCTCATGAATGCTGAAACCTGGGGTTTCAGCAGCTTTGTTGAACTCTACACCCTGCGAGCTGCTGTCCAAATGGTTGCCTTTGCACACATACTTTGGCTACTTAGAATGTTATTTTAAATACAGCTTCTATTGTCAACTTCTTTGGGCTTCATATATATTCTCAGAATGGTGGCACCATCTTAAAAATACAACTGATTTTTTTTTAACATATTGTCTTCCTGTATTAGTGGTGGATTCAAGCTATGGGAGACAACGGCAATGCCAACAGCAAATATTGGCTAAACACTGACAACCTCCGTGAGACTGGAGCATGTTAAGATGATCACTGGCCACTATGTACGGCAAATCAGTTTTTAAGTTAGAAGTTCTGGGTTATATAGATGAAAAAGTAATAATGGATTGACCAGAAATGGATTTGGATAGTATGGCATAGCAGTTCAATTAAGATGGGCAGCCGAAAGCTTTAAAAGGAAGTGTCTCTCAGTAGCTATTTTAGACTTTCCCTTATCTTTTCCTGCTTTAGCATCAAACCTACTACGTCAAAAACAATGAAAAGAACCTATCCTGATTCCAGTACATACCTCAGAAACAGAAGAAAAATAATGTAAGAAACTTACATGATTTTTTCCAATCCAGGCATACCAATTAAAGTAAAGATAGATTATTTTAAAAATCTCTGCTTGTCTTACATGTTTATCTATCATTAGTTACACAATTAAAAAGTACTGAGGCCAAGGATTTCTGACCTTGGAAAGGGATCTGTATTCCCAGAGCAAACCTATCAGAGAACAGACTCAGCTTCTAAATTGCATCTGCATATCAGGAAACTTAAATGTACCCCACCTGACTAAGGTGAAACAGCCTGGTAAAGTGTACAGCTAGAAAGCCTTTCTTTCAGTGCACCTGACAGCTACCAGAGACATGGCTACAACCACTTCACAACGCTCCCCTCAGCTCAACAGCACACATTTGCTCCTTTGGGTTCAGGTTTAATCACCTGCTCTTCACCTCTGAGCTGATATCATCCAGGTACCAAAGTATCTTGATGGTAATAGTGGAAACCAGTGTTATTCAGGAAATAGGCAGCACTTCGTCACTGCAAACCACCGAGTCTGTATTATCTGCCTGACTTCCTCAGTGGCTGGAATGGGATTATTTGGCTCTTCAAGAGGGAATCCTGTGCTATAGAGCTATGAAGTTCATTTTTCTAGAGTGTCCTGTGAAGATAATTTTACCAGGCTTACAGCCTGTCACTACTGTGGGTTTCAGCAGAAATAACGTTTCTGTTATGGTATTAAGTTCTTAAAAAGGCAAATTTATGCTTTAAATATAATTGAGGATTTTATTTTAAAACCTACATGTTTGTGGAAGTGATTAAAATTTCATAGGGAAAGCTGAGCCTGAGTACTTGAATATGTGTCCTTTTAAAATAAATCCACCAGGTAAGTCTCCTTAAGTTTTGGAACTTTTCCACCTCGTCTGATTTCCTGGTACTTGTTCATACAGGTTTTGCCCTGTGAGCACACCTTTGATTAGCTGTGACATGGCACCTTTCCTTTCAAATGAATCTTATTTTAAAACTTCTTTGTATTTAAAATCCATCTAGTCTTCCTTATTCAAGGGCTTTGGGACACAATTCTTTTCTCACTTGTCCTATTAATTTAGTGTATTTGCTCCCACAGAAAAGATTAATATTGGATCTTGAATGTCCAGAAGTATCCCCATATAATAAGGAGAACATGTTTTCCTCAGAAATGTTGAGTCATTCTCAATTCCCAGTTTGTACTGGGAAGAGAATGGGGGAGTGCATTTTTAGAATTGCATCACAGAGCATGAGTGGCAATCCAAAAAAAAGGAAATTACTCTCTCTTCATACACATGTATGCGTAACCCGTAGGAAATTTCTGTTCTCTCGTCAAGAAAGCAGAGGAAATCCTTTGCATTTCTAAGCTCTCTTTTGCACTCTCAGCACTAATTTTAAATGAGCGTATCTCTGCTCCAACCCAGAGATGTGGCACAAAATGTAACATCTGAATCTACTCCCTTTCTGGTAAAAGTACCCCTTTCATTTTGTTGCAGTCAGCAGGTGCCTTATGATTTGATCCTATTAGTTTTGAATATATTTTTGCTCTAGGTTACAGTTCCTTGCTTCAACACAAAAAAGCAACAGTCATATGCCTTGGTTACTCTATATGTTTGGGGTTTTTTAAATCCTTCTTATAAACCACGGTTTTCATTAGTCTCATTCATGAAGCCCCATGTCATGCGGCCTTAGCGTAACAAAATCCTCCCGAATCGCGCTGCTGACTTTCTGGGCTAACACACGTTCGGTGAGCTATGCTGGCTGCTCATTTGAGGCACTCTTCACCCTTAGCAAACCAGACGTTTACAATTCAGCATAACGATATTTGAACTTGTTTTACATAGCATTTGTTCCAATTAAACGTGGCACTAGCTGACTTGCTTCAGCCATGGTTAAATGTGTCTGGGAGACTTGGCTACTGTGCTGCAAACCTGGATTTCGGTATTAAGAAGCGTATTATTGATGGTGGGCACTGTTTAACAGAAGTCAAGTTTCCTGGGAGCCTGCTCTGTCAGAAGCTGTGTAAATCTACAGAAAAAATGGTGCTGTGTAGCCTGTATTCCCTGCTCAGTGATGTTTTCGGGCATCAGGTGGTAAGCAATCGGTAAACTTCCTTTAACGAAGTGCCTGGGAAAGCCAGCCAGCAGCCAGGCACGGCCTGAGGGGGGTTAAATTCACTCTACGCAGAGTCTCTCTTCACTTCCCAACTTTATATTTAGAGGTTAAAAAAAGATTGTTAGCCACGGGCTTGGGCCCGTCTCCACAGAGGTGTCGCGAATGCCGCCGCTGGCCAAGGAACGCGGACAAGGACAGGATTATTCTTGCGGCGGCGGTAACTGCCCTGGGATGAAAGGACTCGCGTGTTTACGCGGTTTCACCCGGGCGGGAGGGCCTGTCCCCCGGCACAGGGATTTCGTGGCCAGCGGGCGGGTTGGTAGCAGGCGCTGCCCGGCTCCTTCCCCGCCGCCTCCGCGGGAGCGCGCCCGGGGCGCCGCGGCCGCGCCTCCTCCTGCCCCGCCGGCCGCGNGCGCAGGCCGGTGCCGGGCGGGTGCCCTCGCCGGCGGGGCGGGCGGGAAGGAGGGGGAAAGTCCGCGCGGAGCCGGGACGCGGGCGGCGGCACGCCGGGTTACATGGCGCGGCGCTGAGGGACCGCCGGCGGCACAGCACGACGAGGAGGAGGCGCCGCCAGCCCTGCCCTGGTGAGCCTCAGGCGACCCCTGCCCCGCCACTCGCTGCCTTCTTTCTCCCCAGTCCCCTGCCCTCACCGCGGTGCCCGCCTGGCTGGGCTCGCTCTGTCCCGCAGCAGCGGGAGCGGGTCGGGAGGGGGCATTTCGCCGGGCTGGGCGGGGGCAGAGCGGCAGCCCCTGGACCTCAGCAGCCCCCGGAGCGCTGGTTTGCCGCGGGAGGCTGTGGCCAGCGCCGGGAGGGATTGCCGCGGAAGTCGCCTGCAGCCAGCCAGGGGAGCGGGCGGGATGCCGGGGGCGGCTTTGCTGCTGCTGTGTTACAGGCGTCTTCCTAGCGAGGGAAGGGGTGTCCGTGACAGGCTGAACAGTAAAGTGATAAAAATTTGCAAGCCCAGGTTCTGCCGCTCGCATAGCGGGTGCTCGTAGGCAAAGGAGGTGCTGCTTTGGTGGCTTCTGGTTTCGAAGGTGGCACACGTACGTGCTGAACCTGGGGCACGGCCCGGGGCACAGTCACCGGCCGGGCTCGGCGGTGCAGGTGGTCACCACGAAAACGTGGGCTTGATACTGGCAACTCTGAGTGTCCTCGTCTTGGGTGCAGCCCGAGAGTGCCGCAGACAGTATTAAAAGGTACGAAATAGTGAGGGTTTTGAAGGTAATTTAGTACTAAGTGATGAAACCGAAAAGTTCTCATTGCGACGAGGAGTATTACGACACTGGTTGCTCGGTGACATTTGACCTTGAAAACCAAGGATCTCGAACTTCTTGTCATCACAATTATTTTTTTAATCTGTTGATGCTTTCTGCTTTGATGGTAACTTTGGTGAAGAAGTGCTACTGACTTATTTTACGTGAATGTAAAACGTAGTGTTGTTTCTGTGACATGAGCTGTGTGCTATTGGGCCATTATCACAGTGTGTGTACTGATGCCTAATTTCATTCAGATAAGTAAATGTGAGTGCCTGTAAGCGTTTGGGGAATAAGACTTTGGAGGCAAGGGATGATCTGCTTCATATCAACTTCCTGTCTTAAAATGCTCAAAATCTTTGCTTAAGAATTAACATTTTAAAGGAAATACTGATTAATGTTATTTTTATTTTTTTAAATGGTTTTAAAGTGCCGATTGTATTTGACATGTTTTGTGCTTCAGAAGCCCTCTTTTCACTTACTCTGTTCACAGAGAAAAGTGGATGAATTCTTTGCTCTGTCGCCTCGTGACTTACATGCTGCAAGGTGCTACACCACCACTGTCAAGCTCACAAAACGGGGCTGAAAAGAGAGCACTTCGATTTTATTGACATCCAGAGTCTCTGTGCTATGTACTGTGTAGTATCAACTTTGGAAATAGTGTTTCAGTCAAAGCATTTGTATTCCTTCATAAAAGAAAGTAGCTGCCCATTCTAGGAAAGCGTTAACCAAGACGTCATTCTAAGATAGCATCCTGTGTGCAGTGTTTTGTAATCTACAGAAATGACTACAGTTTATGAGAAAATGAAAGAGAGAAAAGCCTGTAACCATCCAGATAACCAGACCAGCCTGTAACCAGAAGCAGATGCTCTGTTCTGCGATCTTCCCTGGCCCTAGAATTTAACTATCAGTTTTGTAGAACTATTATTGTCAGGATGTGCCACAGAGTGTGGAGATTTCAGGGAATCTCACTGCTGAAATCTGTGCAAGATATGTTAAATAACTTAATTTGAAATACTAAATGGAAGGGAAAAAGCCTTCTTCATTCTACCTTTTGTCCCCTTTGGAAAGAAGGAAAGTCAGTGGTAGAGTCATCAAAAAATGTAGTTATTTTCTCATGCAAGAAATTAATACATTTTGAGTTAAGGTTGTAAAACAGAACAGCTTTATATCACTTTGCATCATGTTGTGTGTTTTTACAAAGCAGTGTTGTAGCAGATAAACTTCCTATCTGTACTCACGTTGTTCCGGCAACACCTTGGTAATGTTTTTGCAGTATTTATTTCGAAATCAGAAAAGTTTGCTGGATTAAACTGTTCTGGGACAGAGAACAAGAGTAGTTTGGAAGAGGGAGAGAGGGTGGAAAGGAGACAGTGGTGTTTCATTTATGTGCACATCTGAAAATTTCCTGCTTCATTTGTTGAGAAGTAGCAGTTCTGGTTGTTTCTGTTACTATGTATTTTACTTCTAAAAATTAATTTTAATAATGAATTTAAGTTTACTTTAAAATTTTTAATTTTAAAAATTCAATAATAAATTTACTTTTTTCCTTGAGGCGGCATTATGTGAATTCAGTAATAGATACCTACAAATAAATACCATTGACGCAAATTTGCTAATTAATAGATTTTTGAGTTTCCTTTTCATTCCTGCCTTTTCCAAAATCCTCCCATGCCACTTTCTCATAAATACATGCAAACTCCAGAAATATGTTCAGTTAGGAATTCATATTATTGTGCATACTGCTGTCACTGGAAGGACAGGAACTAAGTTTGAAGGCCTGTGAGTCTTTACTGTCTAAGGTGCTTATAATGCAAAGTAGATGTTCACTTTTGAAATTGCAAAGATACAGTAAAAGACAGTATCTTTTACTAACTTGCATTCGGCTTTCTGATGTAACTAGTGTTGAGAAAATTCACCTGTAGTCTTCAGAGATGCTGGTTAATTCTCCTGTGTTTTCATATATTGCTTCGAACTGTACTTGCTGAAATATTTTCACCTTTCAGTGCTGTGTTTGCCAATTCTAAATTCAAAAGTATCAGTCATAAAGAAAATCATTACTTGTTTATGTAAGCAACTAATGAAAACTCCACAGTTAGTTAAAAATCCTTTTTTTCAACATGCTGATAGCTTTCCTTTGGTTCTCTGACAAAATAACACAGCTATTGTAAGACAAAGAGAAGATAATGAATGTTTCAGGCAGGTAATGAAAAAGCAGTTACTGGTTTTGGTCACTTTTAGCTCTGACACAGGTATTTTAGAAGTGGAAGTTATAATTTGGTGTCCTTTAAATAAGCTGTGAACCTTCTATGAAGTCCTGTGTTGATAAGATCATAATTATGGTTGTCATTAACTGTGCCCTTAGGTCAGTCAGGCACTAAGTTTGCATCTAACTTTGAGCATAGAAATAATTCAGTGGATCTTCTTCAGTGCTTTCATTTAAACATGTATTTTGATGAAGCACTCTTGACAGTTTGAAAAGTAAGGCCTTAAAAGATGTTTCAAGTTACTATAGTCTCAAGGTAAAATCCTTTGTTTAGCATTTAGGTGGAGCTGACAGAACATGTGGGGAGGAAGCTACTGCTGCTACTCCTAGCATTATTTCCCCCTTTCAACTTCTGTGTTCTTTTGAAAGGCAGTGACAGATGGATACACAATCTTTTTTTCCTTCATTTAAAATACTAACCTGAAATACCCCTGTATTTCATTGTGTCCTCCAAGCTAACTGTTGATAGGTCAAGAGCAAAGTAGGTCCGAGTTGTGTGGTTTGGGATTGTTTGGGGGTTTTTTGCTTGGGTTTGGCTTTATTTTTTTGTTTCTTCTAAAGATCATTTTTCCATCCGCTTAAACACGGACGGGCTTTAACACACAAATGAAGTATAAGCAAAGGAAGCAGGTGGGTTTTTGGTCTTACTAGTTTAGTCCAAATGAGTTTTGTTGTGTCGTAGGTCACTGCAGAATACTGAGACTGCAGGAGTTTTACGATTTCTTTGGAAAAAGCAAAAAATTAAACCTTGGTTAGCCACTTAGCATCTGTAGATTGGAAAACTGGGTATAACTGTGATGGTGTTGGACTCAGCTCTACCTGTTTGGTTCCTCTCACTGGTGCTATTTAAGTGATTGTTTCTATCACGCTGTGATTTCAGTGGCTGTTCAGAGCCAAAAGGACACAGAGAATCCCTCGGTTCACCTCTGTGATTGCAGTGGTAACAGCCCTCGCTGTTTTCTGAGCCCACTTTTGCCACCGCTGTTGGTGAGGTGAGGGACTGTATCTTCAGCAGGAGCCCAGAGCCCGTGTGACTGTACCTGGTGATGCAGCAAACCTTGTGTGAACTGAACTTCTGCAATCCCGAGTTTACGTGTTACTTGGCCTCCCAGAAACACTGTTCTTCCCGTGCCCCCTCTACCCCCACCAAAAAAAATGGAAAAGGTTTGCAGTTTAGTATTAATGATTCATTACACTTCAGGCTTATGAAATGGGTGTGTGTGGCTTGTTAAGTTAAAATTTGACTTCGATGGACAACTTTTATATGAGCTAGAGCTATTTGTAAAGAACATTGAGTGATTCATCTTAATCTGGAGGAAAAAGTAACAGCATTTTAACATCATGTTCGGGTTAGTTCAAGTTACATTAGCACTCCACATGGCTAAAATACAATGTAGTTACTGGAACTGTTTTGCTGCGTTGAACCTCAGTATTCTTACATCTACTTAGCATTATACATGTACCAGAATATGTTTGCCATATATTTGAATACCATTTATTCCTTTGATTTAAGTTGCTTTGAATGTGTTTTAACAAAAACATTCTAACTTTATTCCAACGATATTGTGGAAAAACAGTTTATATGTTTATGGCATTTTACTATTTCCTCTTGATATATTAGTTCACTACTTTGATACTTGGAAAAGGAATAAAACAAAAATTCTGTTTGCAAACATAGTTAGTAGAAGCCTATCTTTCAGGTAGTCCAGTTACTCTTTGCCAAGAAAGTTTTCTTATGCTATGATTTTTTTTTCAGATTTACTAGTTACCTGCTATAATAAATTTGATTCTAGATTTCACAAAATAATTATGCACCCAATAATTCTGATTTAGAGCACCACACTCGTGAAATCTCAAGTACTTGAGATTGATTTAATTTCCTAAATATTCTGTAGTTTTTATACTGTTATCAAGTAATGCATCTGCTCATGACTGAAAATATTTGAAAATTTTAACATCAGCAATTAAAAAATTTTAAAAATACTCAAACACAACTGCAGGGTCCCACCCAACAGGAAATAGTAAGCAGACTTAATTAGTCACAAGAGGAGGCAATTTGGGTTGTTACATTAGAAAAACAAACAGTGTCATTTAGGGTTATGTAGTGTTATTGCGGCTGCAACAGTTTGTGGATGACAAAAACTGCAGAGGAAATTAGAATCTTTGATCAAAATGTCTCTCTGCACAAACTTTTTTGTACTTGTATACAGAGAAATTGCACTCAAATCTTTATTGAGAGATTACATTTCTTTGAAGTACCTGAAGGAATGTGAAAAATACAACTTCCTGATGCTGCTTTTGCGGAAATTGAGTGTTGTTTCCTTAAAACAGCTCCCTACACCCCCAGGTATTGAAGTCACATTTGGGAGAAGAAATAGTAGTAAGCATTTCAATATTTAAAGGTAAATTTCAAATCTGTTTCATTACTGAGTTAAAATCCCTTCAAAATAACATAGTTGATGGGGCTTCATGTCAATATGAGTGAGTTAATGACAATTTCTTGTGTTTTTCACATGTTTTTGTTTCCTGTTTGTCCTAAAGACATCTATGCCAATATTGTGGGTGAAAGTATGCATGATGTTCCCTTAATATTTGAGCTCTATTTACTTTGTATATTCCAGAAAACTTTAGCTGTTTATCTTCTCCTAGTTTGAATTAAAAGTTTTGTGCTCTGGAGCTGTACTTCTGGCATTCTGGGAAGAGTAACTGGGTTCCAAGGGAAATGGAGTGCTGGTTGAATTCGAGAGGTGGCCAGAAGTAAGGTGAAAATGCTGTGCCTTGAAAGGGGTGGGCAGCATCCTGGCTTTGAAGGGACTGCAGTGGTGAAGGGTTGAGACTGAACAGCTTGGATCGGTATCTCTGCTCTGTCAGGGCAGATCGTGCTCTGGCCTCCAGCCAAAATCATCTCAGCAGCTCTCCTCCTTCTTCCAGCGCTGACCCAGCAGCCCAAAGTGTCTATTGCGCCATACCTTTTCCCAGCATCTCTGTTTGGGAAATGCTGATCTCTGAAACAATTGTCCCTATCCAGATATGGATTATGTTTTGCAAAGGGTGGAAGACAGGCTCAAGGACGGATAGTTGCCACTTAAAGTTAAGGAAGAAACAGCAGGTAAAACACATTGTCCTGTCTGCACAATACAGCAGTTACTGTTTCTACCCCAGGACTTCATAGGTGCTACAGGAATTCTCAGAATTTGGTGCTGTTCCTAAAAACAGAGTTCTCTATAATGAGATCATCTGCTATGCTTTATAGCCCTGATGTAGTAAAAATATACTTACTGTATATGAAACAGACGTGTCTGTGCCTCATTTTCATCCTTATTCCTCTGTATTTTTAGTAAGCAAAATAAACAGGCTAAGGGCATAACCACACTGAATTGAATTACTTTCATTCAGTGTCCTGTTAAAGAAGTTTATTTTTAACAGGTAAATTCCAGTGAAAACCAAATTAAAGAGAAAAAGCACTCTGCTAGAAAACTTTCAGGAAGAATTTTTCTTTCAGTGTATCAAGTCAGTTGAAGTGTAGTAGTTGAGTTTCCCGTTGTGAGGCTTGCTTTTGGAACCCAGCCTTGAAAAGTGAGAACAGGTTGATGTGAAACATCTCATAAAGTGAGAGATGGTTTAAATAAATTTCCTCATGGAAGAACATCCATCAGACGAATTTCCGTTCTCAGGTGCAATGAATTGGGTAATAAAGATCATGATTGTCTGTAGAAAGGTGGTAGGAAGAAGTCCCATTCCAAGTTTGTGGGGATTGGATTGGATTCTGCTGTCAAAGAGAGCAAGGGTTTACCTCATGCTCAAAATTCAGGCTGGAAAATTGAAGAGAAGTAAAGGGAAGGATCTGTGCACCTGAAAAATCAGGGGGGCTGAAAACAGTTGGGTATGGAAATTTATCTTGCTTTTTAAAAGGTAAACAGACACAGTGGATGTTGAAGAACAACCGGGAAGAGCTCTGAAATCAAATGACTGAGATAAAGACAAATGAGAATTCTTGTTCGTGGATTACAGCATTCCTATGTTAATTATGTTGTTTCCATATTAAATGGCTGCTCCTTTTGAAGCTTAAAACAAATATTCAGAATATAATAAGTCATGTTCTTCCAGCTGTGGCTGCTTGTACTTTGTGTCATTTGGTTATTTAGGAGGAGGTGCAAAGTACCTGCCATTAGGTTTGCTTGGTTGTTTGGTACAACAGTCATCTCCTATGTATGTGTACATGTCTTCCTAGGGTTTTTTTCTCTTTTTCTCCCTTTTTTAAACCTTTTTCACAATGGCAGTTGATCTGCTGTAAGGAGAAAGGGACATGTATGCATATGCACAGGCATACACACCCTTGGAAGGTACAGTTGTGTGGTTTTGGGCAAGTTTAGCTGGATTTTGTTTTCCTGTTGCACTAGGAGCTAGATAAAGTTTCTTCACTGACCCTTGAATTTTCACACTTATAAATACAGTGAATTGAAATGTCTAGTTTCCTGTGCCCCATTATCTGAAAGATTTCAGATGATCACCAGGGTGGAGACTACTGTGGTTGATTGTGGTCTGCAGGTGTTGGGGTATTTTTTTATTGTAGATGCAAGCTTGCAGTACAATTTGTGGGAATTGGATCTTATGCAGGAAGCAGGCATCTATAATAACATGAACTTCAACAAAACAATTTTAATCCTGTCATCTTCAAATGAGAGTGGTGGCAATCTGTGACCCATAATACAGCTCATGTCATGAGAGAACGAACAAAGGTACTCGAGGTAGATCCTAATCTTACCACCTGAAGCATATGGGAAAGGTGCTTAGAAACTGGAGCAGTAAGGGAAGAGGCCAATTAAAGTTCACACAGTTAATGCTAGGGTCTATTTTTCTTCAAGTGTCTTTTTAGAGTTTTAATCATGTTACTGACTGTGGATTTGCACCAATTTTCATGTAAGAGGAAGCGTAGGGATTCGTTAACTTAATTAATTATAAGGAAACAAATTGTAATTTGAAGATAAGGCTCCCAGAACTTTTTTGTTATCTGTTTGGCTTTGGAGAGGACAAAACATAGTGAAACTGAGAGTGTTTTCAGTCATTTAGAAGGGTTATTTTAAACAGCTGGGTTAATCTTTGTCTAGGCCCTGATAAAGCAATCAAGTGTGAGTTTACATACACAAAGGTGTATGTTTGCACATCTAAATTATAATCTGTTTATAATAAACTGGCTTAGCATTCAGGCCAGAGAGAATGTCTTTAACCTCTCCCCCAAGCACTGCAGCTGACTTGAACACAAAAGATCTCAAGTAAGAGGCATCTGTGCTTTTGGTGCGAGAGAGATTGTGTTTAATATCTGGTTAGACATTTATTAGTACCCACCTACAGCCAACTGGGTGGTATGTGGGTAGTTGCCTTGCTGCTTCCAAGTGTGTAATGTTCATAGAATAATGGAGTAGTTTGGGTTGGAAGGGACCTCAAAGATCATCTAGTCCCTACTTCCCCATGTACCCTGGGTGGAGACACCTTCCACTACTGTAACTTGTCCAAATTGCTCAAAGCCCCATCCAACCTGTCCTTGAACACTTCCAGGGATGGGGCAGCCACAGCTTCTCTGGGCAATCCATTCCAGTGACTCACCGCCCTTACAGTGAAGGATTTTTTCCTTATATCTGATCTAAACCCACCCTCTGTCAGTTTAAAGCCATCCTATCCTACCCTCATCCTATCCCTACACGTCCTTGTGAAAAGTCCCTCTCCAGCTTCCCTGCAGGCCCCCTTTGGGTACTGGAAGGTGCTGTAAGGTCTCCCCAGAGCCTTTTCTTCTCCAGGCTGAACAGCCCCAGCTCTCCCAGCCTGTTTGCAGAGGAAAGGTGCTCCAGGCCTCTGAGCATCTTCATGACCTCCTCTGGACTCACTCCAGCAGCTCCATGTGCTCCTTGTGCTGAGGAGCCCAGAGCTGAACGTAGCACTGCAGGGGGAGTATCTGTAAAGGCTGCTGTTTCGCTGTTACGACATCGTTCATGGCATCAGCCAAAAAGCCAGAAATTACTGTTTTCAAAAGGTGAAACTGAAGGACTGATTCAGATGGACATAAGGGTTCTTCTTCTGTATGGGTTCTAATTTTTACATCAAAATAACTTTAAATGAAAAATTTTCAGAAGTAATGCCTCTGCTCTCTTTCTCCACTTTGCTGGAAAGTCATGTATGGTAGAAGTGTAGATGTGACCAGGAAGTGTGGCAGGTGTGAGAACACTGCCTTTCTCCGCCAAAGTGCTGCTGGAGGGAGAGGGGTGCAGTCTGAGGAACTAGAATAGGGCAAAGAAAATAGAACCTACTATTAAATTTATCCTGTGGGGCTGACAGAAGAAGCTGTGAGATGCTTTGTTAGAAAGTTTGGCAAAGTATACATTTAGCAAACAGGCAAGTGGGCAAATGCCATTCATGTTGGCTCCTCAGAATATTTTATTTTTCTGAACAATCACGTTTACCGTGTCATTTGGAAACTTCAGGATTTTGGAACACAATTTTGCATATATGACTCATGAAATAGTAATTGTTTAAATATGAGACATCACAGAATGAGACTTAAGACCAGTTTTTATTCTTTTTATGGAGAAGAAACCTGGCATTTGCACTCACAGTTACCTAATCAGGGTGTAACAAGAGGGTGGGTATTTTCTGACACTCTAAGAAAGGTTGGCTGTTGAGGTCTTCAGATTGTTTTCTGTAATATCAGCACCTTTCACTAAAAAGTGTTTGGCAGAGAATGTTACAAGTTATTTCAGTGATTTCAGTAACATGTCAGTTCGTGATAGTGTTACTTACATTCTTTCTATGGAACAGAAATAAAATAAAAACATCTTAGTAAATTTTGTTGTATCCTGAAGGTTTTATCATGCCTTGTATGTTGACTTCTGCCATAAAGATGAATAATAACAATGGCAAATGGTTGATGGAAAATAATGCTTCCCAGAATGTGCCTATGAGATAATGTGATTGACTGGTGTTTTTTTTATCTTGCTGAAATCCTGTTGTATTAGGTACAGCGTGGGTGATATGGGCTGCTTGTTATATCTGTTACTATTTTTTGGCTGAAATCTTATGACCAGTTATTTGATATTTGCACAAATACTGCAGATAAATATTGCCCAGTAAAATTTCTAAATCAATTTCTAAAATCGATTTACAGTCAGGTGCATACTTCTTTTTCTAGGTTAAAAACCAGTTGTATTCACATGAACCTCTTTTTCATTAAAGTCATCTGTGTATATAAGTCTCCTCTTTCTCCTTTTTTTATTTTTTTAAAATTTTCTACTTTGTGGGGGATGGGTGACTGTTGTCTTTGGAGCTTGTTAGCAAGCAGAGTTGGGCCTCCCATCAAGGTGAAGTACCCAAGTATTCCAATTTTCCTTTTGATATTTGCCTTTCTAGTTCCTGTAGAAGGTCCATGGTGACTCAGTTTTTCCTTAATGATTTACTGATGTCTTGCAGCTCTCTTTGATAGTGTAGTAGGTTTTCACAGTTCTCTTTGCTGGAAAACATGCCTTATGTTCATTGTGCTGGAATATGAGGGCCAGTGACATGTTTCTGTCTCCTCTTGGTTACTAACCTTATTTAGTGTCTGTTACATGCAGACACGAGTCTCTTGAAATAGTCCTACTGTTATTTTCAGATATTCCCTTGGAAAGCCTTATTTAGTGAGATCAGCATAGGTGAAATTGTAGTTCTTTTGGTAACATCTACATGAAAGGAAATTAATACGAATATTTTCTGATAGACCTAATAAATTCCTAAGAAAATTCACAGGTTCTGCTACTGGCCCACTACTGGTCCCAGTAAAACTAAGCCAAGCTAAACTTTTTCCAGTGTCTAGCATTGACATGTAGACCTGTGAGAAAGAGTTCTGAAATGCTGTGCATCTGAAACTGTCATCAGCACAGAGCTGTTGTGCATGCTAAGCACTTGTGGACCCCTGGAAATAAAGGTGTCCAAAATTAGTCAATAATTGATTCCTGGTTTTATTTAAAATTTTTTTAAAAACACTCTCTGTTCTTTCCTGGGCATCTTTATTTGCATTTAGTAATACTTCACAAGAAAACTGTTAGGGTTCATTCATGAATGCTCATAATGTTCTTTTTATTGTATAAAAATGAAGAGTTTTGCTATTTCTATGGTAATGATTTTGCCTAAAGTCTAATGGCAGAATAGTCAGAGCAAAGACAGAAACAATTCCTGACTTTAAGAAATTTTTACTTCTGGACTTCGACTGTAATTTTTAATTTCTTGGCAATAGGCAATGGAAAATCCTAGCTGTAGCCTATCCTGTCCTTACATTGCCCCTTCCAAATACTGAGGAATTTTAGAAGTATTTTAGAAATCATTAATGTTATGAGTAAAATAAAAAGTGTCAGGGCTTTAAACTATGAACGTTTTCTAGGGTTCTCTAATGCTCTACATGGGGGAAAAAAAATGGGAGTTCTAATCATGCTTTTGTGTTTCAGGACTTAAAATGGCAGAAGATTCCTACATTATGGGAGTATCTGATCCCCAAGTAAGTGGATTTCTATGTTTTCAGTATCCCTGTATCCTCTCCTAGCACTCTGTTTAGGCTTTCTCTCATATTGTCCTGTCATTTCCTAGGCTTAACATGGACATATAAAAGCATTCTGCATTGGCAGAAATCAGGGCTTTTTTTCCCTAAGGTGGTTTTTATGTGACCTGTAAAGTGCCTTGCCATTGGTTAAATGGCTGAAACGGAAGGAAAGCTAGACCTGCTGAATTAAGCAGTTAAAAAAATACTTATTTTTATGCTCTGCATGCCTGTGACACTTGCTCTGAAATTTCGTCTGTGGTGGACATTGGACTCTTTCTGAAAATAAAGCCCCTTATGCCCTAAAAGGCCCTTTTGTGTACATTTTTGTGACTTTGCATTGACAGTGATGACTAAAATGTTCCTTCACTCACATAGATCCGTAGGCCTAGCTTTTCAGGAGCTCTTCCTGATCTTCTTACATGGTTTCATAAATTACTTGAACTGTGAGAATGGTGCTTGGGTGAAAAGTTTAAGTGAAGGAACAGGTCATTTTTACTCACCTTAATTTTCAAAAAGCAGTTATTTTCTCCTTTATGCTTGCTGCACTTTGGAAGAAGATAGATTTATACGTGACAGCAATTACAGTACATGTCAGTGTTTAAAAAAAAGTAAAACTAGACTTTAACCTGGATATACCATCTTCTTGCATTAGACCATGTAAATATATTTACATAAGGAACGTAGTCTGTTGGGGTTTAATCAGAGAAGTGGAAATGAAAACTCACAGGTTCTTAGCAAGGCCTTGGGCAAGACATCTAGGGTCAGATTTTCAGAATGTACTGTATAAGCTCTTTAGAATTTAGAGTTGTTAGTGCACGTAAGCAAAATGGGTGTTTAGAAACTGTGCTGAGGCTGGTGCGGCCTCATGGTTCTGGTGAAACTTGGGTCAGTGCTGTCAGCTCTGCCCTGCTGTTGCCAGCAAAAATAAAATAGCTACGAAATGTTTCTGTAATTCAACAAGGTGTTTGCAGTCTCAATATTTGCAGAGAACTTTGAAGTTCTTTGCTGATAGATGTTTTATGCAACTATGTATATATGTAATAATGAAGAGTATTTTCTTTCAATGTAGATGTTTGCAGTGGATCAGTTCATGGGAATGAATGCATTATTTAATAGTACAAATTACATCACTTCAGACTTACCACTACGAGCAGGTAGGAACCCTCACTATTTGATGGTGCTATTGTTCTGCTGATTCTTCCTGTTTGTTTTCTTTTGACAAGTTCTTTTCAGAGCCTTTTTTTTGTTTACCGACTTGTGTGTCATAATAGTAGATTGCAAAGTTGTCAACTCGATTTTTTTATTACATCTTTTTGCATCTCTTTCTTCCCCTCATGAAACTTTCAGCAGTGAGGCAAATCTGATTTTCTTGTGGCTTGTACAGAAACTGAAAGTTTCAGCAGTTTCCCAGGTGAAACCAGGACAGTGACCAAAGAGCTTTGAGTGACCTGATTTTACAAATTACTTTGTTGAGGCTTTTTTCTAAATTTGCACCTTCAGCAAGTTACATGTTTCTATTGCCAGTGTGCAGACTGCAACATGTGCTTCTTTTCTTTTGAATGCTGTTGCATTGGTTGTAGTTCTTAAGGTGCTTGTTTTTCACTAATAAAATGTAGAGAATATTAACTTCCTGTACCATTCGAATCTGTTTTTCCTTCTCGGTGACTTCTCTGTTTCCTGTGAAGTGGCAGTGTGGTATTAGAAGCACCCAACAATTTCCTGAATAATAACACTAGTTTGAAAGCTCAGACAAATTTTGCAACAAACCACTGAAAACAAGCAAATAGTATTCTGCAAAGGTCTGATAAGCAGATCTTACAATATGCTTCCAGAACTGTAAGAACAAATACATGTCTCCTATAGCTCAGTCAGCATTAGCTGCTTGATCGACCTTGGTCTGGTTTTGCATATTAAAGTTCTTTATAAATATTATTTCTTGCATGAATTTGGAAAACTCATTTCTCCTGCTTAGCCTATTAGAATAGCTGATACAAAAGGAAGAAGGAAATAAAATTTTACTTCAGCTTAGGAGGTTTTCTCAGTATGTATCTCTGATATAGCTCTTCATATAGCTCTTTTACCATGACAGCTTTCTCTTTTTTGACTCTGTTGTTTCAGGATGTAGCTGGTATCTTATTACAAATTACTTTCTTCGGTTGAAAGTGCAAACCACTTCTGATTGCAACATTTGATACACTAAAGAGCAGTGAAGGTGTAAAGAGTAAAATGAAATAAGCATTGAATATTTTCCTTCATAGGTAAAATTCCACCCTAAAGTAATAATAAATGCTGCTTTTAAAATAAATATTAAAGCATGCTTGCTGTTTTGGTGTTCTCTTGTTTAAACCATTCTTGTTTTCTTGAAAGAGTAGTTGCAAGAAAGGATCAAGAAACACATGGTGCAGATAATTTTGTTTTAAGATAAAATGTTCTCATGAGCACAGCTTTTGACAAATATGGAAAAACATCCACCAAATTAATGTTGCAATCATTTGTTTACAGTGTATTTTTATTAAGGCAGATAAAATTATTCAGTTGGATTCATCTGTGTAGGATTAAAGGGCTTGCGCATTGTACACCAAGAGCTTTTTTTCTCCCAGTTTCTATTGAACACATAAGGTTATTGAAATTTCCCTGTAATGAGCTCTTTTACATGTACCTTTTAAGCTTACTCTGTATTCTTCATGCCAGACTCATTCCATACAAATTATGCAGATATATAGAACTAATTTTCCGATAACTACGTCCTGTCTAAAGTAGGAAAGAGCTGTTTTCAAAACAATGTCAGGGAGCCAAGGATTTACTGAATTTTGCAGCCACAGAAAACTCTTACTGGGCTAAGTCTAGCCCTGTCCTTAACCTGCCTTTTTTTATAAGTGCCACTTCTTTTGTCCACTACGACACTATAGATGGCAAGTTCCTTGTGCACAAAATGGGATTCAGTAAAGGATCCTGGATTTGAGGTTATCTCAAACAAAAAGTTAATCATAAGATTTAGAACGGTGGGTAATTTCAACAGCATCTGATGATGCCACAGTCACTTTTTTTCTTGAACAGTATCCCAATAATGCTTACTGTACTCCCCTGCTTGAAACTATGCTGGGTTGTTACTATGGACTAGCTCTTCAGTTATAATATAATAACTTTTATATTCTATTTTAGTGTTATTCAAGCAGAGACTAATGATTTCTTTCCACTCAGCAAGGTCAGTTAAAAAAGTTATGTGAGATTTTCTCAGCTGATTACTTCCAGCTGAAATATGGAGAAAGTGAAATAAAGGTTCTAAAAAGGATTTTTCTCTAGGCCGGTTGGATGATTAAGGCAGAAAGAACCAAAGCCATTAATTATTCCTCATGATTTGGCTGTGGTGCATATATCTTTCAATCTGTGCATCCATAAATGCACAATGTCAGACCTTTTACATCGGCAGACAGTTTTAATGTAAACGGTGGATTGCCATGTTGTGCCAACGTGGCTGAATCAACGAATAGCTGGGGAATTTGGGGACTTTCTGGTGATAGATGTTCTGCTGTTACATTAAGATTTACAGTAATAGTAGAAAACCTTTGAGATGTTGGGACAAGG
Organism: Machaerirhynchus nigripectus; assembly: GCA_013397975.1. Taxonomy (NCBI): domain Eukaryota; kingdom Metazoa; phylum Chordata; class Aves; order Passeriformes; family Dicruridae; genus Machaerirhynchus; species Machaerirhynchus nigripectus. The sequence continues at coordinate 651,007 of VZRQ01002217.1, forward strand.
AGTTTCTCAACATTGCTGTCAGTGCTCAAGTGTCTTTGTGTGCTTCTTTTTCTCTCTGGTATGTCCAGTTTAAAAAAAATTAGGCTGTTTTACTATTTTGACTCTAAAGCTGTAGTAGTTACGTGGTTCAAGTTTTACCAGCAGCAAAGGTAGTACCTCACGAAGTCAGCCTCTTCCTTGGTTTGTTGGGAAGTATCCTGCCTTTGATTAGGTAGGTTAGGTACTGATCCTCAGTGGCACTGGGGATGGAGGGAGCATTATCCACAGCATGTATTTAGGCAGAGTAAAGGCAGGTGCACATCAGTGGGATGTCCACTGTGTGGTGGAGAGACAAAGTAATGCCTTATGTTGGAGAGGAAATGGGCAGAGCTCTGAGCTAAGGGGTTTGTAATTTTGGATGTTTCCTACTCCCTCATGATGATACAAGGCCACCTACAACCATGGTAGTTAACTGTGCCAGTTAGAGTTGGGTTTGGGAACTGTGTTGTTTTGGCTTCGAGAGGCTCCGGTCTAACCAGCTCTTGGCAGTAAGGTGGTGTATTTTTAAAACTTTGAAGTTGAAGCAGAGCCATCAGGAGCTGAACAGTATTGCCTGGAGGCTGCTAAAATTAATTTTCTGCTATTTCTTTAACCTCTTGTGTCCAACCCTGTGTGACACTTGCTATGAAAAAATGAGAAGGTCATAGAGAGAAAAAGAAGGCACTTAAAAAATTTATTTCATATTTTTTCAGGGAGAGATAATATTAGAGGTTCAAGGAGACCAGACCACCACCAAAAAGAGATGACTGTTCATTTTCCCTGTTCCATAGCAGTGGCCCTATTCTCAGGAGCTTGGGCAGACTTTCATACTGTTTCTGGTGTTCTTTCTAAATCTTCTGTGCTTGTGTTTGGAAGAGTGAAATGGGGGGACAAGTTAAGCAAAGTCTGCTTGCTTTAAACATCATGCTTTGAACACTGAAGAGCTGGGATTCAAGAGAGTATTCCTGTGCAGAGGAATCCCTGAGGGGGAGGACATGCAAATGCTACAACAGGCCTTCAGGAAGGATAAGGCGCTATATCTTCAGTCTGAGCTTTTAGCAGCAAGGTACCACTGGCAGAATGGACACAAGAGAGTTGATGTGGGATTTAACAATCAAAACCTGGAGGCTACGAGCGTTTCCATCCATGTCCACAGAGCAAAACAGCAATTACAAGGGTGTGATGCCTTCTGGGAGACCCACCAACAGAGAGGATGTGAGGAAGGAGACTTGCCCACAGGTCATTGCAGGTTAAATTGAATGAGTTTAGGTACTAAGAAAGCTGTTAGGTACGTGACCCCACTAGTCCGACAGAGTTGCCAGGCTTACAGGGATATCCCACCAACCTCAGGGACCCTTTTTTCCTTGATTTCGCTGTGGTGGGAAGAAGGAACCAAGAGGGAGCCTAAGATGGGTGCTTCTTTGGAAGTGTGTGTGTGTAGGGTGAGGCCTGTCAAGTGGAAGAAAGAATGTAAGTGGTGGGAGTGTCAAGGGGCAGGAGGGCCTCTGACTCAGGCAGGAAGGAAAATGAAGAAACTTGGCAGTTGAAGAAGATGTGGGGAAGTGGGACTGTGACTCAGACTGGAGCGGGATGCGAGTCGGTCTGTGGCAACCGAGGCGAGAAGGCGGAAAAAGAAGCCCTGAAGCACGGCCAGGATGTGGCAGTCTGCACCAAGGCCCCTCCAGGCTGGATGACCGCACATTGTAGTTGCAGTTCTTGGCCTCCCAGCTGTAGCAGTGCCAGGCAAAGCGCAAGGAGCACTCCTGTCAAAACTTGGCTCTTGGCAACCATGAGAGCCATGCCTGCGTAGAGGCAGCTCTGTGACTGTGTCTTTCAGCCTCTCTAAGGGCAAAAGTAGAACATAAGCTATGCATTAAATAGCGTTCCTTCTTGTGGCTGTTGGGCATTTAAAAGGGTTTGCTCATCAAACAAGAACTTGAACCAAGCAACCTTACAGGCTGGAACAAAGGATCATCACAGTTCTTGTCATTATTAGTTCCTCTTACAAGGTGTTCGTCTTCAGGTTCCTGCTCTTTGCCTGCTTAGACCAGACACGCCTACTAATAGAAACAAAATATTAAAAACTTCCGTGTGCAAAACACTGAATGTGTTTTCTTTTCCCTGTGGGAAAGGATGAGAGAAAGAAGGAACAACACATAGCCAATGTTAGGCTGTGTAATGTGCCTCTGGGAAGTATTCAGAGTTCAGTGAAAATAGCTATATGAGACCTTTCACTAAGTAAAATCCTTTGTATAATCAAAATAATATGCCATTTATGCCTGGATGTTTTCTTGAACATTGCTGGTTTGGTTTTAAGTAGCATTTCAGATATAATTAAGTGCTTTGCATTAGAGTGCCTTCTCTGTACTGATACTTGGGTCTGATTCAGATGCTATACCAGAGAATTACTTAGTCACTGGTAAAAAAAAAACAAAAGGAAAATCTTAAGTCATAGAACCCAAAGGTTAAAATAGGACCTCAAAAAATGTTTTAAATACATTGCTATATGATTTGTATAATGTGGGTTAATAATAAGACATCTAATTTGGCTTTGTACATTTACACTGCGTCTTTTTTGCACTTTTCTAGTGCTGGTATATGAAATATTTTGATTCTTTTATCAGCATGTTTGTATGCTTTTTATAAGCTTTTTTTTCCCCAAGAGGTCAGAATAACCACAGTCCTAAGTTTTCAATTTTCCTGAGTTTTCACAAGTGCCATGCAAGGTCAAAGCATTTCAATAGTATGAAGTATTTTCTTTTAGTTTTCCAATGAGCCAAGATAGTGTATATCCCTCTCTTCAGAGTTTGAATTTCCTTATCCTGAGGAAAAGTTGGAACTTGGGTCTGCTGTGTGCTGGGGGACTTCTGCAGCCACTTAGGCATTGGATAAGAATACTTTTTCTGGCTGATGTTTGAGAGAAAGCAATAGTATTTTGTGCTAACCCAATGTGTATGCCTTGAAAATGAATTCATAAGAGGAGAAGAGCCAAAGAGCAATTACTTGGCAGATCATGCCCTGCAGCCTTGGTTGAAAGTTTGGTTGAACTACACACAGTTGTATTTTAGGTGCATTATTTCTGCCAATGCCCAGAAAATACATGGCTTCTGGATTGGTAAAGTATAAATTTTCAGGTGCCTAAAGCATGAGGCGGGTTAGAGGTCTGTGAAGAGAGGTCTTAAATTTAATTGCTGATATATTGCTTAAACCCAACTCAGCTCATCTTGACTCTGTTACAGACAAAAACTAAAACACAAGGCCAAAGCTAAATATTACTGCACATCTTTTAAAGTTCCTGAAGTCCAAACTATTTTTCCTGCTTTGTAATGCAGGATGATGTGTATGTGGTCTTGAGGCAATTGTTTTTCATGAGTTCAAGTAGCACTGTTTGCTTTTTAAAAGAAAAGTGCAATTGATGGACTTGGGAAAGAATTTATCTTTAAATGTGAAATTGTTGTGACTGACATTTGCAATATAACTTGGACATGAAGTTAGTTCGGTTGCTGAGTCAGCTAACTGCAGCAGCAGAATTCTAATTCCATCTATTGTGTATTTATTAAAACTTCCATGTTGAGAGAAGCTTCTTCAGTTAAGACCTGTGCTTGATTCCTTAGCATTAATACCTTCAGCAGCGTAGAAGCAACGATACAGAATTCCAACAGGAATATGGCTTGAAAAATACTACATAGGTAGTCACAGTGAATCTGTCCTTTGGGGTCTACTTTGAAAACTGATCTTTTAGCATTGAAATACAAAACATCTTGGCAAGAGTCAGGGAAGAAATTACAGATCTTGAAACTGTCGTTTTGAGACTCAGGAGTAGCTTGCATTTTAAGAGGTATTTCACAGCCATTCACCCAGAGAGCCTTCCTTCTTGATGTAAATAATCTAAATGATCAGAGTTGGAGCTAAGCTTTGATCAGGTGATGAATGCTTAACTCTAGTGGCACTGAGTTCTCATTGGATTTAGGGCCTGCTCAAAAGCTATTTAAACTGGTGAATTCTGCATGAGGTTTATAGCATGAAGTTAGCCACTGTACAAGACTGAAAGTTGTTAATCAAGCCTTCTTTAAAAGACACGAATAGAATTTTAGTAGAACATAATCCTATGTATTGGCACCATGCTCAAGATGGATCTCAGTGTAGTCTGTAGTCAAATTGAGTGTATTCAGTGTTTTTAGAGGCCCAGCAGAACACTATTTAAAAGTGTATCTGAAATTATTAAAAGAATGTAAATTGTTCAGTCTTCTCAATTCCAGGATTTTTTTAAAGCAGTTCTGACTGTTGGGGCATGTTGAGACAGCTTGAATTCCTCCTGTATTCCCATGCCTCAGAGCTTCCCATTGGCTGTCTCTTGACTTTCAAAGGCATCTATTCAGTAGGAAGCCCCAGGGCCAAAAGCTGGTGAGTATAGTCTGCAGAGCCCCAGGGGTTTAAAAACAAAAGTTAACCTTAGCTCAAGAAGCCAGTGTCAGTGGCAAGGGAAGGATCTCATTCTTATGCACCATTGCAAGTTTTAACTGAGTGATCAGTTGGCCATTTGGGCTCTCTGAGCTAAAATTAACCTTTCTGATTTAATCCTCCTCTTATTCCACTGGTCTTTAGCTGAAATGACAGACTGCCAAGTGAATAAATAATTTATTGAAATTTAAGTTCTGAAGAGACTTAAATGCTTTCGAAAATTTTTTCTCAAGTCATTTGAGGACATAATCTTACCCCTACAACTTATATATTATTTATAGTAATAGAAATATAATTTCTATTAATACTTTTCTTTCTTTCTTTTATGTTAGCAGATGGACCGTATCTTCAAATCATAGAACAGCCAAAGCAGGTAAGAACAAGACTACATTTTGAAAATGTCTGAGGTAGCTATATTACTGCATTCAGCTCTGAATAAACTTATGACTTAAATAAAAAAGAGCACAGAAAAGGCTGAGCTCTCAGAAAAAATGTGACACTTGAACATGAGAAGTTTTAACTCTTTCTTCTGTACTTAGTTTCCTGTTTTGTTCTGTGTTCATCTTTGTCTCTCTCTGGAAGTGTCATAATACAAAAAGCCCTAAGGGTTTTAAAAATATGCCTTGCTAAGTGTAGACTCTTCATCTTAGAAGTGACTGTTACAGTACTCCAGTATTTGGAAACATAAACTAGTAGATCAAACATGGAAGATCTTTAGGATTTGTGTCATAGTTTTTGAAACACAAGAAGTTAAAAATAAAAACACTTAATTCCCAAGTTACAGGAACTTCTGACTTGTGTTTTGTTGTAAAGAAATGCAGTTGTCCTTTGAGATTCCTTTTGTTATGGTTGTCTGTTTTGAATAATCCAAGAAAAATGAAGATGAGTACTTGCATGTAATTTTTTTTTTCTGTTATGTAGCAAACACTGACCTATGCTCCTCTGACAGCAGAGAAGTCATTGCAGTGGCACTGGTTAGTTTTCATGCAGCTGATGTACAAAGTAATTGCTGGATAAAGATTGCCCTCAAGTGTGCCTGGGTATCATTCCCCTTTGGCTGGTGGCACCAGCAATTACAAGGATTCCTCCCGAAGCTGTTGCAGTATGGAGGTGCCTTTCCTGTCTGTCCCAATGAATTGCATAAAATCCTACCTTGTAGACCTGTTCAGTAAACAGGGGAAGACAGTGGCTAAAAGCTGTCCAATCCCCCTGTTGGTCTTCTGCAAAAGCATGCTGCAATCCAGTCTTCCTGGCAGGAGGCAGGGGAGAACATTGGTTTCAATCACACACCAAAGACATTTTTGTGCTTGAGCATCCCTCCAGGAATAGGACTCTTCATCATGGTCCTAAGTGAAACAGCAGTGTACTGTGAACTCTTGGAAGAATATGCTGCCTCTTCCTCACTGTTTTAAGTTCATCCCAAATCAGGCCATGTCTCTGCAGGGTGGGGCCTGCAGTGCACAGTCCATAAGGAGAAACCATTGTTTCCATGTGTGACTTCTCAGCAAATGGTTCCTCCCGTGGATTACCCATGTGCAAGCTAGGCAGTGCTTTATAACAGCGTGATCCTTCAGCAGAGTGATGTGTCCTGACTGCAGAGGTTGATTTGCCTTTTGCAGAGGTTGCTCTGTCTTTTGGACACCTTGAGTTCAGGCTCATTGTTAGCTGGGCACTTCAGTCACAGTACTCTGGGTCATTCAGTTCACCTTAGGAAGGCAACTGGTCAGTGTCCGAATAAAACTCATAAAAGTTTACATTTGCCTGGGAAACAAGTTTTTAACCTGAAAAGGCTTTAGTGAGATAGGTATTGAAGCTACTGCTTACAGAGTAATTTTAGGGCATATTGTTCACTTTCAGCTAATACAGACTTCAAATTCAGAGTTGTCTACTACTAGAAAGAAGCTGAATTATTCTGGAAAAAGGCTTCAACACTCACTGGTTCTATTTGGACAGACACTGGTAGCCCTATATAAGATGAGGATTTTGCCAGAAATTGCAGGACTGGAGAGTAGATACGAAAGCAAAATTGAGGACCACATGAAATATATTAAGCAGAGTTACCAGACACCTTTGCTTAGGAGTTGCATCTTTCGTGCCTTATAGACTACCATGTAAAATAAAGGCGATGTTCATCAATGGAGTCAATGGGGAGCTATGCTCTGGTCTGTCAATATCCTACAGTTCGCTAAAGTATATACAGGTGTCTATTTATGTAGCTGAGATGAAAACCACCCAGAGTCCCCTGAAGCTTTTGTGCTGTTTCTGGATTTCACATGGAGATACAGCTTTCATATGCTTTTCCCAGAAAGAAGAAGCGTTTCTATTTCATCCCTGTACTTTCCTTTATGATGCTTTGGACTTCCTTATTATTTACTTCAATTTTGTCTGTCTATTCCCCTCATTGGGAGAGAATATCTGCTCTTGCATTCTCCACATGAGAATTTTTATCCTATTTTATGAGTAAAAATAAATCTCTGTTTCAAAATACCTTCACTTAACTGAAAGAAAAAAATGAGGTTGCTGCTGTGTGTTAAAGTGAGAATAGAACAGGTTCTCCAGGGCTACAGTTCAGTGATGCCTTGTTAACCAGCACTCAACATTTCAGGGATGAGCAATTGTAACTTTTCAATTTGGGTGAGTCTTGTTTGCATATGTGCATGTTCATGTTTGTGTGTGCTATTTCTCTTTTGGTTTTGTTTCTGAACAGCTTTCAAGTTTCTTTTCCTTTTTTCCACAGAGGGGATTTCGTTTCCGATACGTATGCGAAGGGCCTTCGCATGGTGGACTTCCTGGTGCTTCTAGTGAAAAGAACAAAAAATCATACCCTCAGGTCAAAGTAAGAACGTAAAGCATTAATTTTGTCAAGTCAATGCAAGTGTCGTCCTATGTGTGTGTATAGGACCTTACTGCATAGCAACATCAGTTCGTATGAAGTTGCTCAAGACAGGCTACATTTCAATCCCAATTTTCAAAGCGTAATTGATTTTGAAAATAACGTTGTCCTCAGATGTGTGGGTTTATTTTGGCACGGTTTTTATCTGCCAGCAGTTGAGCAGTAACTTACCTGCACCTACCACCTCACTACCATTATGCAGACTAATGGAACTCTTCTTAAGGTGCAGTTTTAGCAAGGCTTGAGCTGCTCGATTGCTCCATTTCTATTGCAAAGTATGAGTCTGCTTAGTTATTCCACTTCCCTTTAGAATGCTATTTACCAAGTTTTCCTTTTTTTTCTGTTCATGTTACTCCTTATTCAGTATCTCTAGGGTACTCCATTCTTAGGAACATAATTCCTTCAAAGTCAATGTAGAACTTCTCATTTTAATAGGAACAGTGTTATGTTCAGGTGTTCACTGAACTATTTTTGTGTGTTTTTTTCCCCCTGGAAAAAAATTCAAATATGTTAATCAAAGAAATGTTCTATGGAGGCACAGCATGAAGATTAGAAAAGTGGTTAATCATTCTGGGATTGGAGAACTGTCTTTGCCTATGGTTCTTGCAGCAAATTTTTTTCCTGTGGAGGTCTGGAAAAGCTACACTGTGTCTTTTCAGTATTCTTTTTAACTTAAAGGCAAACCTTGGTTTTGTTATTGCATTAGATCTTTGAACTGTTGCACTACAAATTCTCATGAGTAGCAGGGTTAATGTATTCTAATTCTGGTGTTATTTCTTAATGTATTCTAATTCTGGTCTCCTTTATGGGGAAAGAAGGGCAGGGAAGAGTGGCAAGCAGTAAACTTCTGCCTTGGTGTGCCACTCCTCATCGTTCACCTCAGTGTGTGTGTAGTTCATTTGCAGTTCTTGGGAAAGGCTGGAGTTTGGAACAGTTGCATCTGCTGATGAATCAGTATAAGCATAACGTAATGGAAAATAATCAGCATTGGCTGAGGTAGCCTAGGCTTTAGTCTTGTGAATTGAGAAGAAGCTGGGAAAGCAGATTTCATACAGCCTTGTAAAACTCTTAGGAAAAATACTAGCCTAGGCAAATAATCTACTTGCTTTTCTTGTTCCTATTTTAACAGTAGTGATGAACAAATTAATGAAATTCACTGCTATGTTCAGATATAAAATCATTTACTTCAATTGAGCCAGATCTTTGGATTCCAATCCGATCTGTAATGATAATAATACAAGTGGTACTTTGTAAAGGTGTGATAGGTCTCACAATAGCATGACAAGGAGTTATACAGGAGTAAATTCTTTTTTTTCTTGAGTAAACTAGAAAGCAGAATGTTCTTTGGCTTTCCATCAAACCTTCTAATTTCATTGATCATCACTTTTTAATTTCATCTAGAGCTTACACACATGCATCTCTTCCCCTCCCTCCCATCATACTGTGTGCATCTGGGTTTTTTTTTCTAGTACAAATCCCCACATGGCAACACCTGCTGGGAGAGGCTGGCAAGGGAACACAAGTAAATTCCTCAAGGCCATTGCTTGTTAGTGCCTGTTCTTGATTCAAGTGGTGCCAGTAAAGACAGAACTGTTTCACACCTTTTCCTGTAAGTCTCTTCTGTGTTTTTTCAGAATGTGCTCACTTTGGCGTAACTGAGGGGAGCACAATTGAAAATTACAAATTTTTGTTGTGTTGGGGTGTTTTTTTGTTTTGATTTGATTTTTTTGGTGGTTTTTTATTTTTTTACTCTTGTGGCAGTGTTTTCACTATAGAACCTACATTAGTTGATCACAGTGCAGTGAAAGGACAGTAGCATGAGCTTTGGCTGTACTGTAAAAAAGGAGGTTTTGTGACAGATCTTTAAACCCTTGGCCATGGCGTCATCAGTGCAGCTCACATTGGGATCTACTCTGTGCTTGGCCAACTCTCTCAAAATTTACCAGTAGCTACCATGGGATGTCCTGAAAATAGACATCTTCAGTGCACAAAAGAACATTGCAGTCTCCATACACTGTTTTCATAGGATTATGGATTGGAGGCCAAAAGAAACATTTATGTTGTGTGACCTCTTGCATAATGTGGACTGTATAATTTCACCCTTTTTTTTTCCTTCCTGCTCCGTCACTAACTTGTAACTAAGCTGGAACACATCAAGGTGTAACTCTCATGTAAAGGCTGCGGTGTTGAAGACTTTGCTATGTCTCTAAGCAAGATGTTTTGGTGTTTAATTACATGTTTAACCTCTTCCTGTATAGTGTATTAGTAGATGGTGTAGGTCAGGAGTTAGTGTAGCAGTTCTGCAATGCCATTCTTTACACTTGAAACAAATCTGCAGTGGCCAGCAAGGTGGAATTGATGTAAAACCTCTTGTTTAACGGAACAGTCCTGACAAATGGAGTCTAGATAACAGAGTATACTTTTCTATAATGTCAAAAATGGGATTAATTTATCTTATTGATTTATAGGATTATGTTCCTTTGTTTAGCCCTATCTTTGCTAACAGTAATCCTAATATGTAGAAAACATCTTGCATATTCAGAGGATTCTATATAACTTTGCATGTCATTATGGAGAGCAGAGAAGTTGTAGATAATGAATATGTTACAATGAAGTTATGTTTCATGATTGCAACCTAAAATTCTTCATTTAAATTTAATTTTCATCCACACACAGTGCTGGAAAATTTTACTGTGTGGAACAGTTGAAATCAAAGCTGCTGAACTGCTTATTCATTATTACCTTTTTGTCCAGGGGAAAAAGCAATCAGTAGTATAAAAAGAAAGGATAAAACACGGAAGTCTAATATTATCACCAGCATACTTAACTATCTAAATTTTTTTATTTATAATTTGCTTGGTTTTTATATATTTGAAAAAATGTGAGAAAACTTGTGCTGAAAATTTCCACTGGTCTTACACATTTACCATGTGTGTCCTGATCTTGCATACTGCTGTTAGTGTGGGCAGATCCATGTTTTACACTGAAGTGCTTGATCCAGTTTTTGCTGTGACAAGAATTTGCCAAAAAGAGTGAAGGAAATGTCCTGAATTTTCATCTGCTTGGGGGCCATCGCATCTACGTGGGTGGCTGCAGTCTCTAGTTGCATGTTCTCTGTGAGCTGGATGTAAATGAGTTCAGAGGTGTGCCCGAGCTAAAGAGCACCATCTCTCTGCAGAAGAGTTTGGGCATGGTGCACTTTGGCTTGTGAATCGAAGCTGCACACCAGTGAGGCAGCCCTGAGCCCAGGCACACTGACAGAACTGCCCAGCCAATCATGTCCTGGGGCTATCACAAATTATACCTCAGTCTGGAGATAAGAGTTCTTACTGAAATCAAGGATTTCAGCACATTTACTTTGAGTTCAGGAGGAGAATTTATGGAAAATTAGTCAAGTTACTTCGTGGTTGAGCGTTAGTGACAAAAGGAGCATATTTATTTGCTTCCCCCCTCCCCACAGGAATTAAATTGTAGGGTGATATAGATTGCTGATTACAAATTTAAAAAATCACCTAACAGCTGAATTAAGGAATAAACATGAGACAAGAATAAGCAGACTTTTTGTTATAAATCTTTACCCCTCTTAAAAATCTGTACTCAACCAAATTCAGCCAAAGCCAACTTCAGTGAGATTTGAGCTTGTTACTGTTATGGTTGATTCGGCTAAATAGGCAGCACTGAATCTCTTTAGTTGGGCTTGTAAAGCAGAGCACCTAGCTCCATATTTTTGTCATTAGAGTGGCCTTGCAGTCAGAGGAGCAGATGATCTTCAGCTCCCATTGGTTTAAATTACTTTACATTACTTTTTCTTAAGTCTATTAAGTAAATATTCAGTTGCCTACATGATTCATACCACATCTGAAATATTTCGTCTTTAATTAGCAAGTGAAAAAAAAGATTGATGCTGCTGTGTAAGATCTGTTTATAAAGAGTGAGTGATGCCTCATCTGTGGAACACTTCTTGTATGTGTGTATTGAGGACCCACTCTGAAGGTTAAGGCAGGGCTGGGGCTGAAGTTGCTATAACAGGGATTGGAAAGATAAATAGGTGCTTTTGTAACTGCTGGTGTCGTATGTTCGACCTGGTCTTTTCCATCATTTGCTCCTGTTGTTGAACTGTTGGTTTTATTCCTTGCTTGTAAGAGTAACTGGAAAAAACATCTTTGAAGTATGAAAATGTTCTTTTAAAGTTTTTGTAAAGTCTCAGGATGTATAAAAATTAGCTGGGGTCTGGATTGAAGGAGGACGTGAAATAACTGAAAAAACTTTCTACTCTTGTTTTGAAATTGACTCAATTTTGAGTTCACAGGGTCCTTTTAATCTTTCAGACAAATCTCTCAAACAGAAACAGCAGTAAGCCTGCAGCCTTTTAACTTTATCAGATCAATTGTGTGCTGCTTCAGTATAGGATGTAATCAAGTATTACAGCTATGCTCTGCCCAGGAACTCCTCTTTTTTTTTTTTTTTCCCCTCACCTTTAATTTAAAGTTCAGTAGCTGTTTTTTGGATCACAACTTTGATTTTGAGCCTTACCACACTCACATGCTATCTCCCCCTGATGCTGAGTCTATGTTTTTGTGTCAAAACCATAATTCCTATTCAGCGCTGTAACATACCTCCTACCTTTTCAGGCCTTTGACGGTGTTTAAGTTCCTATGCAAAAGCTGATAGTTACTTGTATACCTTAGTGCCAGAATAAATTTAAAATTATTTTGAAATTGTGGCATGATTCAAGGACATTGAAAAGTTATTTCAAACTTAATTGATGGTACATAAGTATATTTAACCACTCAGACTATTTTCCTGGGCACCAAGTCACCCAGAATGACTCAAAATCAAAGGAAAGTCTATAAGAAGTAAAGGTAGAAGATGGTTCAGACATTCTGTCCCCTTTGTAGCATAGGACATCAGACTGGATGACAAAAATAGTCCTTTTTTGCCTTATGACCTACATAAGGTATTACATTTTAAGAGCCCTTTTGTTTTTCCCCTGAGAGTGACTGCAAAGATCATGCTGAGCTGAGTAACGGGGAGATTGCAATCTGGTTACCACTGCAGTTCTGTGTTCTGCTTTCAGAGGCTGGAAAGTCCTTGACATGCAGCACTCCTGCCTCCAGTTTCACTGTGGTTTCTACAGCTGATGAAGGATTGTCTTGAACTTTTCTGATCTGATACTAGAACATCGATGTTACTCATAGTGAATATAGCACTACAGATGTCCTGGGAGCTTTGTAGTAGGGAAAGGCTTGTTCAGTGAGAGGTGAAATGAATTTTTTTAAAGCTACCTTTTTGAGAAGTTAATCATAGCAGTGGTGGTGCCATACTGTAGCACCAAATGCAGTTGTTTTTATTGTCAGATGACTTTGTGAAAGGTACATAGATATTTTCTTCCTGCTGGTAAATGACAGAAATAGTCCAGCAGTGATTATTCTGCATCTCTGTATTGTTTCAGTCCAGAAGAGATTTCAATGTGGAAGCAGGAGGGAGGCGTGAGTCTTGTATTTTAGAAACTGCTACTTGTAAAATGCACATTACTGCAGTATTATACAGTTAACCAGCAAGAGTGGGTAATGAGAGGGCTTTTGCACACCTGCTCCTCCTGGAACAACTTTTTCATAGTTGGGATTTTTTTTGCTTTCAGCAGTGAATAGGAAGGCAGGGAGGGCATGCATTGTACATATGCAAAGTGTTTCAGCTGTGATGGAATGGGTTCAAGAGAGGAGTTAATTCGAGTGAAGGAAGCTAGTAGGACTCAGTAATGTGGTGAAATGGAGGCAATCCCTCGCTATCAGCATTTTATCAACAATATAACCTTAAATATTCAGTTCATCACTGATTCATTGCTTTAATGTTTATCGTGATCCTTTAATACCTTGGTTGATTAGATCTATAAGCTGCTGTAATACAAAGAACTTTGCCCGAGGCAAATTAGAAGAAAAATTAGAGGAGGAGGGGGAAAAGCCCAACATTGATAAAAGGGTTAATTAAGTGAATTGGAAGGGAAGGTAATGTTTGCTTTTTAAAAAGTGGGGTAATTTTATGTTCAGCATAATTTGAAAGTGGTGCATAACCCATAACTGCCTTGGAGTATTACTGCCTTGGAGTGAGGAAAGAAAATAAAGTTCTAAATAATAGATGTAAAGCAAATAACTTACCAGTATGGTATGTTATTAGTAATTTTAGATGTGTTTTTGAGGCATTGTTTGACATGATGGTTTTATTAAAAGCTGTTAAAAAAAATGTGTGGTGATTAGAAATTATGGTAAGGGGGAAAAATAAGCTTTGTAGGCTTTGAAAGTTGGGTATATGAAAGAAAGCACACTGTTTATCATAGTTCTAGTCCAGCAAAATCCTAGGTGGGAATTTATGATATATCCTTGTGTACACTTAAGGGAGATATTTACTGGACTGGACAGTATGTGTTGATGAAGCATATTGAACTAACAAAATGCTTATTAATATAGAATTCATTCACTTTAAAATCTCTACCTGAAGAGTTATTGTAATGAGGCCAAAATGTTTTAAAACAATCATAATGTTTAAAAACTATTTTTAAAGTCTTTTTGAATTGGGCAAAACACTGCAGGGTTTTTAGTTTAATACATGCATTTTCTCTGTGCTTCTTAAGGGGTAACAATGTTTATTGTGAATTCAATGTACTGACTGAAACTTAAGGAGAGCAATGTGGCCAGAATGTAAAACTGAGATTCATGTTTTAGTGGTCAGTACTTCTGCCATTTCTATGTCAAGCTTAATTGGAAAAGAAAGTGATGATCTGGTACAGTTAGTTTGTAATTTGTATTTCGTGAAGAAATGCATACACGTTTCTCCTATGTAAACTTGATTGTACTTAGCTGACAGAAAATTCTCAATTGGGATCATTACTTGTTCCATTTTAAAAAAATAGCAAGCAAACTGTTCCACATTTTTAATATTTATTTACAGATCTGCAACTATGTTGGACCTGCAAAAGTAATTGTCCAGTTAGTAACTAATGGGAAATACGTCCACTTACATGCTCACAGCTTGGTGGGTAAATTCTGCGAAGACGGAGTGTGCACAGTTAACGCAGGACCTAAGGACATGGTTGTAGGGTAAGGCTGGGGACTCCTCTGTAACCTGAGCTGTGGGGGAAGCATCAACACTGTAAAAAGCAATACAGAAATACTCCTAAAGAGGCAGCTCTGTGGAGCACTCATCTTCACGCTCTGATCTCTGTTCTGTTTGTATCACAAATAGAAAATTGAATGGGGATTTTGTTCGCCTTTGTAGAATTTGTCCTAAGCAAGCTCAGTAAGTTTAAGTAACTAATTTTTACTTAGAATTTGTCGAGTTTTAATCTCTTGGTGTGCAGTGCAAATTTGTATTTTGAGTCCATTCTTTAAAATGTAAGTAGTTTTGATCAGAGAAGGGACTAAAATTAGTGTTACTGTTTTGTTGCCATTTTGATCAGTATTTTACTTTTATTGAAAAACCTATCAATAGAAATGTAATGAGAAGCATTAAGAAAATAAGATTAGTAAATTTGAAATTAATGCAAGACATGTATAAACATGAAAATACTGCATAAGTCAAACTTTTAAAGTTTAAAGCAGCAAGATTGTAGTGAAATTGTAGTTGGCCTGTTCTTCTTTAATTTGAAAGAATAATTGTTTATATCGGTAAATGGAGCTGAAGCTCCCAACCATGTTTTCAAGGCTTAGATCAGGTTTCATGCTGGCTGTGAGTTTTAGTTCTGTGATCTCAAGAATGTCTTTGTTGGTGAAGATGAAGTTTAAGAAGCTGAGAACGTTGGGAGAGAGAGAGATTCTTTTAAACTGTAACTTTTGATGTCCAAGCCCAGTGCACCGACTTTACCGCGCACAACAATTTAAATAGCTTTATTTCAAATACTCCTTTTCATCTTGAAAAGTTTGGCTCATTTTCTAACCTGTCTTGTTTTTCATCAGATGTTTAGAAACAGCTTTCCTGTCCTCACTTGACCCACATGAAAACTGAGTTATTGTCTTGTTTTCATACTTCCAGATCTAATTGATTTTTAAATGTGCCAGGAGATTTTTACAAAAGCACACCTTATATTATGGAATTTTTCATTCAAATAAAAAGTGTCTTGCAGAATGACCAGAGCCTTGCTTAAAACATTTTCTTTGGAAAATATTCCACTGTTTTCAACTTCTTAGCTTGCTCTCCAAACCATTTTGAACAGATGGAGCATACTCTGCTTAACAGACATACAGAATGACATATTAATGTCATTGCCAAGACGCAGCAAACAAAGTGTGACTACCAGGTTTTCCAATGTTTTGTAAGTTGTTTTCACAGTAGAAGTCTGAAACCTGACTGATTACTTCTTATGCCATCAGAAAGTGCACCCATATGATCGCTGTCATACAATGGTGGACATTTTACACATTTTGTGATCTTGGCTGAATTTTTCTTGATGGAAATGGTCCCTCTAACACTAATAGTGCCTAAGTAAGCCTGTAGAGCCCTTCTGTAGACTTCAGTTGTGCAGCTGCCTCTGGTAAGAGAAAGGCTGCCTGCTGCAGGTCTGGCCTAAAGCATTAAGAAAATACTTCCCTCCATCAAAATTTGGCAGGTTTGCAAATCTTGGAATACTTCATGTCACGAAGAAGAAAGTGTTTGAAACTCTGGAAACACGCATGATAGATGCTTGCAAGAAGGGATACAACCCGGGACTCCTGGTGCATCCGGAACTCAGCTATCTGCAGGCAGAAGGATGCGGAGACAGGCAGCTAACTGGTATGTAGAAATGATGGCTTGGTTTTAATTGATCTTTTACTAAAAACAGGCTGAGCTTCTGAAAACATAGATTCTTAGCCAGAAAAAGACCTTGTGTAGGACAACAGCCAATGTCTATGTGCTTTTAAGAGGTGGTGTATTGTTGCCGTGTTTTAGGGAATCTGAAAGGAGGAGTCTGCTGTCAACACATATATGAGAATACAGAAACTTCCTTCCACAGCTGCCAGTACCCACCTCTGCACCTATATTCCATTGCTCTTATGCTGATTGATGAACTCTTAAATAGAGTAATTTTGCATTACTGCAGCAAGACATGATATCCTTAATTAGGGATCTCCTTTTGAGAACACTTGTTTCATTCAGCTACATTTCACCCATATCCCTGTAAAACCTGTGGTCTGTGTTGCTTTCAGGTACTGTATAGGGGGGTCAGCTTTTTTTTATCACTCTTAACACCAGGAATTCTGGTGTCCTTAGTGGTGGCCTTCATCCTTTTCACAACCTTTATAGAGTGAGAGCAGAAAACAGTAATTTTCTGTCTGTCTTTTAATTATATAACTTACCTTAAATAAGATCTGATGCACAAACTGCAGGATGAATGCAGTATAATTTGAATAGCTGCTCCTCTCTACTTAGAAGGGGAAAACCTGATGGATGCTAAATGTAAAAGAAGACATTTCTTCACTATCCATGCCTTTGGATGTTGGTTGGTTCTCTCTGTTTTGTTAGGGGTGCCTACCCCTTGTGTTTATTCCTCTGTGTGTCAATTCCAGAACGAGAGAGAGAAATCATCCGCCAGGCAGCCATACAGCAGACCAAGGAAATGGATCTCAGCGTGGTGCGGCTCATGTTCACAGCCTTTCTTCCTGACAGCAACGGCAGCTTCACACGCAAACTTGATCCCGTCATATCAGATGCAATATATGACAGCAGTAAGTATATTTGGCTTTAATTACTTTTTTAATAAGGGGTAAGCTTTTGTACACACAGAAATGACAGGTAGATATTGCTGTACATAGTCTCATTTAGCCCTGCCTGCCTGGTATTTGATGAGTAACAAGTAAGTAGCCCATGGATGATTAGCCCCATGTCTGTCCCAGTACATACGGTATCACTCTGGGTTTTAATAGATGGTGATGTAAAGCTATAGAGGAAGATTTTATTTTCTTGTTAGCATGTTTAATCCTGCCACTTCTATTATGAGGATTTTTAAAAATCTTGTTATATCCATACAAAGAGCTTGAATTTTGCAGTTTTCACTTGCTTTCTGTGACAAAGCGTTGTCACATGAGATGTGAGGAAAAAAATTACTTTGCTTCTATCTTTTTTGAGAATTTGACACCTTTCAGTTTTGTAGACCATCTGCTTATCCATATTTTAAAAGATAACCACAGTTCTCAATCCCTTTCCTTCAGATCTGTCAGTATTTTTTAGAACATCCCTCTATTTCTCTTTTTCCTAAGAGAATTTTTTCACTTCATGTTTTCCCCTGTGCTATTAAATTATACTGACTCATCTTACTTGAACCCTTTCTGCTGCCTGAGTTTTCCTTCCTGAGGCTGTAGATTCCCATGTTCTTGACAGTCATTTTGTAATGACTCAGAAAAAGTACCTTTTTTTTTCCTTTGTGCACCAGTTGTCTATATCATTGCTTTTTAAGGACAAAGTCTAGATCAAAAGTTATTAAATGCAACTATTGTACTGTAGTCTGCTCCTTGCTGTTAATTGGGAAATGCAGTGATGTCAAAAATTCTGTCTTAAACTAAGGAGACAAACAAAGGGGACATTTTGTATGCATGTTTCTGCTGTTGTAAGTTGCTACACAGATGTCAGTTACTAGTTTCTGATCTCCCGAGGTGAATTCTTGATTGCTAATTTCAGAAGATTTTTCTTGGGTTTTGTTTGAGGGTTTTTTTGAATACTTCATTGGCACCATTCAGGCGTCCTTTGCAGAACAGACATAACTTGTGGTACCATAACTTGCCTGTCACAGCTGCTTTCACTTATTAGGTGATAGTTCTGTGTTGAGGACCAATAGTTGTCTCTTGATGCCTCTACTAGGATCGGTGGACATGGGCTTTTTCGTCACAGTCCAGTGTACTGGCCAAAAACTGACATGCTCTCAAGTAAGCCACAGTGTAAAGCAAAGCACTGTAGATAGTGAGAAACAGGAAACAGCTCTCAAGAGTGCCATTATGTCAGAAAGCAGGGAAGAAAAAATTACATTCTCTCGTATGGCCCTATTGTCATAAAACGAGTACTAGTGCAGGGTCCTGGATGCAGTTCACTGCGGGGTTACTTTGCTAGTGCAGTAATTGTGCTGGAATGGCCAGAACCTTATTTTGTAGTTCACAGTTCAGTCAAAGCTTGGAAGATACAAGATCGTCTTTCGTATGAAAAGCCCTTGATTTATTCATGTTTAAAAAAACACAAACAAATTCAGGTAGTTTGTATTGGAGGCTTGTCTTTCTGTTGCATTTCTGTGTGTTGTGCTTGGTTGTTTTTTTTTTTTTAAATCTAAATCTGTTATGAAGGTAAGCAGTTTTTTTTATTCTTCCCTTTCAATAGAAGCTCCCAATGCCTCCAACCTAAAAATTGTAAGAATGGACAGAACAGCAGGGTGTGTGACAGGAGGGGAAGAGATTTACCTGCTGTGTGACAAGGTTCAGAAAGGTAAGAGTCACGAGTATTGTAAGGCACACCAGGGTGTTCATCTGGAGTACACATGAAGCCTACTGTGCTGTCTTCAGTGGTCTCTCAGGAGGATTGTAAGTGCAGCAGGATTTGTAAGCGGTCAGCCTTTCTGGAAGTCAAGCCAGCAGTCCAGAGATTTAATAAATCAAAATAGTCTATTGCAAAGCAAATTTAGCTTCTCTTGTCTCCACAGAGACCATGTGATCATCTTTGTTCTTCTCAAGTTTCTGCAGTTGCCCATGTTCTGGAATTTTGGGGGGTGGTGGGTGCTGGGTGATGTTTGACTCCATTAACTAACACCTGCTCTGAATTATTCTGAAGTTTCTGATTTATTATTAGGTTCCTGATTGTAAAGAGTAAGCATGAGCATTCTTTATTAGCCATGGATGGGAGCTTAATGTGTTCAGCACTGCTGCTAATAACTTCATTTTTATATGCTTATGGTAGAGGTTACTCAGTGTAAGCAGATACTTCTCACAGGTTCGTTTTCTCTGCTCGTGGCTTTGAATGTGTCAGAATTCAGCAGTGTGGATTGGGATACTTTGTTTTTGTATTGGAAGATAATAGTTAAATGTGGTCGGTTATATTTGGGCTAAGTAAAAAGAGAAAAGATGGGAGCGAGGGAGATCCTTTGTATTTTTCAGCTACAGGCAGTACTTGGGACACCCTGGTGTAGATTACATGGTAGAGTGGGTGCCCTGTTCTCATCTGTTTGGAATCAGTCCCTGCACATGTAGTTAAAATCACAGTGACATTTTCTGTTGATGCAGGCTGTCCTTTTCTATCTCTCTTTCTTGTAAATGCCCTTCTACCACTTAGGGAAGAGAGAAAGCTCTGGGGGCTTTTAGGGACTTTGAAAGAACTATTTTCCTTCAATAGTGCATCTACCCTCTGCCATCAGAAGGACTGAGATAAAACACAACTCTTACGCACAAAATAAATAAATAAATGTCTGACTCAGTGGAAGCCCTGAGGTGGGGTTTCCCCTCAGCCAGATTGGGGTTTCCCCTGACCTCACTGCCTTCAGAAGCCTCCTGCCTGAAGGAACTTGAGCATGCAGGACAGCAGGACTAGAAGTGGTGGTTCACAGTCTTTAGACTAGCAGGTGGTGGGCCAGGGGAAGCAGTCTGTCTGCTACAGAAGCTTGTCCTGCATCAGTCACCCTAAGAGAGATTAGGCTTTTCCGAGCTTTTTCTCACCAGGAGTGCTGTGGAAAGAATTTACTAGTGTGATGCTTTTCCTGAAAATATAAATAAATAAATACAAAGAGAATGAAAGAAAATTTGTTTAGAGGAGCAGAAGCCAAATGCCATGTTTCTGGCTGTGCTGTTTGGAGGGTGAAGGATCCCTGCTAACACGCTGCTCACTCACACCCGCCACGTCTCTGAGCTGCAGCTCCACCGTGGCACTCTGCCAGCAGCAAGCGGAACTTGAACTGTGGCACTTCAGGTTTTGCTACAGTTTTTTGAAGTGAAACTGTTGGAGGAGAGAGGATGGTTTCTACATTTCACGCTTCAAGTTCTCCCCTCCTTATATGTTTGTTCCAAATAAGGCTCCTCTGGAATGTTTTATAACCCTAGAATAGGAAGATGATGTGAACCTAGTTCTCTTTTTACAGCTCAGTAAATAGCAACTTCAGTGAAGTCATTAGAATTAGGCTGATCTAAACTTGATGTCGAAAATGAGTTATTTCTGCTGTTTCCATGAAACAGATAAAGGTAATTGATGTATTTATTGTGTAATATTGTCATCCAGCCAAAAAGTAACCATGTTGGTTTTTATCTGAAATAACCATAGCCAAAAGTTGAACAAATGCACAAGCATCCCAGCGTCTTTCATTCTTTGCAGATGATATTCAGATACGTTTCTATGAAGAGGATGAGAATGGTGGTATATGGGAAGGCTTTGGAGATTTTTCTCCTACGGATGTACATAGACAGGTAAATAATAGAGCATTTGTAATTTGTTAATGATTCTCCCGTCTCTGTAAGATAGGATTATATCATAGTTAGTAAATTAGGTAAAAGTATCTGTATCCCACACTGACCTCTTCTTTGGTTGGTTAGTTCCCAGTAATAATAAAAATGTAACAGTTCTTTAAAGACATCTGTTAGGTAACTAGGAATACTGTGCAAGGAAATTGGGAGAAAACCCCATTGCTTTAACATGCACCACTGTAAATTTGGATCGGATATATACACAGCTCTGAGAGCTCAGTGAACACACTGAGAAAGCCACAGAACAGATGCAAAAGGATGAGGAGACAAACAGTGCAGTACTGACCTACGGGATGTGGTGGCACCTAGCATGGCAGTTCTGTCTTTCCCAAAAGCCTTTAGGAGTCAACCTCAGAAGTGAAACTGAAAACTAAAATGGAAGTTTATTGTTGTAACAGCCCTTTGCTCTGAACTTTTACCTCCCAAGCCGTAGATCAACACCTACAAAATAGTGCAGATGTAAAAGCCGAGTTGTCAAAAGCCATGCTCTGTGATAGATATGCTTATCTTTGTTTCCTTCACAGTTTGCTATTGTGTTCAAAACACCCAAGTACCGAGATGTCAATATCACAAAGCCAGCATCTGTATTTGTACAACTGCGCAGGAAATCTGACCTAGAAACAAGCGAACCAAAGCCTTTTCTCTACTATCCAGAAATCAAAGGTAACTCATTAAACCAGTTTTATAGATTGGGAACAGAAACTGTAGGGTCCCTAGGAATGTTTTTAATAAGATAGGACTGGTTGGATGAGGAATTTTGGTTTTAGCTGTTACTTGTAGAAAATATATCTGCCTCCTTGTTTTGGGCAGAGTCAGTATGCAGTGTGATGGCTTTATGGTGGGTTTTGTAGGTGTTGTTGTAGGACTGGTAGGCAGTATATCCATGCGTATTTTCCGAGTGAGGCTTGTTCCTTGCAGGTTACCTATATGCACACATGCCTGTCCATACAGTAGATGGCACTCTCTTCCTCTGAGTTTCTGGCAAAGAATACCTGAGGAGATTTTACTGTCAGTACTTTCAGATGAAACCCTAAACCAAAGCCTGTTTGGTGCTTGGTGGAGGAGGTACATATTTTGCAGTTCTCACCTTTTACCATCACGCCAACATCAGTGATGTTTTTGAATTTTCTAATTGCCTGTACTAGTTAAGTAAGCCCAAGATATTTCTTCTGAGAGCACGAAAAGTGCTGTTTCAATCTCTTGTGTTTAAAATTTTAGTAGCTTAGCAGAAGTAGAATAGTTGGCATTGGACCTGCTTCCTAAATTATTAGTGAAAAGAAGTTTAACCAGCAGATCTGTGCCCTTTGAAGTCTGCATTTGAAATGTTTGGTGGGAATGGCATTGGCAGTCACGGTTTTAAATACCAATAATGTTGATGATATGGAAATGCCTTGAGGCCCAAGTCATAATTGGTGTTTCATTGTATTAAGATTATCTTTCTGCTTAGCAGTTTACCTGCCTGCAGGTTACACTACTGAGTTCTAATCTTGAATGTTTTCTGTGGCTAAGGTACAGCCGTGTTGAAATCAATTCCCTGTCAAAATCTCTAAAATACCTGTGCATTACTGGTGAGAGACTCAGCACAGCTGAGGAGGGTGGTGGTCCAAGTGAGTCTACTTAACAACTGTTAGAACAAAATAGCAGAAAGCACGAATTCACAAAAGCTTCCAGAGTTGCCAGAGGATTTCTTCTCGGTAATGATTTCAGGAACCTCTTGCACAAGTGTTAAGGGAAGCAGAGCAAAGTTGCCAGATTTGAAGCAAACCTCTTTTATGTGCTTCTTAAATGAGTAAAATTAGCTCAACATTGTTATGTGCATTTTCAGATCCCCTATACAACCTAAGTATAAAATTACCATTTAGGAACTATATTTTTCCTTTGTTGCAAATGTTCCCACAAACTCAGACACACGTATGTGGATTTTTTTTGTTTCTCTGACTAGATTGCTCTCTAGAGTTTTCTCTCCTCATCAGTGTGAGTATGCCTGATGTGTGCATGCATACATACTTACACATCATGTGTACCTGGAAACAATGCACCTGGATTTGTCAGTGTACTGTCTCATATATTCAGCTGCCTCATCTGATGCACTGACTGATGTGCCTGTGCATGACATTTCTTTTTGTCATATGGCTGTTGGAAAGTACTCGGTGGTTTAATAAACAAATGATATTTTGTTCTTTTCCCAATAGTTCTACTGGATTTTAACACATGTAATGTTTGTATCCCTATTTTTGTAGCTCTTGTCATGACATTTTCACTTTCCTCCGTCATTGCAATAGTCCTTTTAAATCTTGGTGTTTTGCTTTCCAGGGGGGCCAAGTCTTATTCTGTACTTACACTATAAAATACATTTAGGCTTTTTTTTTTTTTACTGCTACTCAGCATGGTTTAACAGTAGTATGTCCCTGCGTGAAAATAAGTTGTCTTTGTTCTAGTGGCTGTTATGATATTTTAAGTGAATCATTTCAAGCAAGCACAGTTTTCACCATTTCTTGCCATCCCTTAAACAAAAGTTCAAAGGGCACTGCAGGTACTCTGCACTGTTGAAGCTCAAAGTGCCTTGTGATCCTCTGATAAGGCTCTATTTCTGAAGTAGATTTGCTTGGAAGAAGAGCCTGTGCTTATATTCCCCAAAGGCAAATTTTCTTGAACAAATTTGTGGTTTGGAGCACTTGTGCTGATTCATGACTTGGCTTAGAGATGGAAGAATTTTGGGACCACTGATCTCCAGGGCTCTAAGCACACAAGACACTTTTGGAGGAAGCTCTGAGCCCCCCAAGACATCTCCACATGTGTCCCCCGAGTCTGAGCACAAGGCACTGACACAGCTGAGGAGACCACGCAGGCCCAAGTGATACTGCTGGTCTGACTGAGGACTTGGCACTGGCTTGTTTCTCAGAGGAATTCTCACTGCTCCACTACATACAAAGATTTTCTGCTATTTGGAGCTTGAGGAAAGTTGACTCTTCTACCACACTCTGCATTTTCCTTTATAAACTTTTAACTGTAGTGATGCGTTCTGTATGCACACCATGCATTGTGCCTGGCCACCAGCAGGACTGAGTCCCTGTTCTCTCTGTTCCTGCTATCCCAGATAAAGAAGAAGTGCAAAGGAAACGACAGAAGCTCATGCCGAACTTCTCCGATGGCTATGGTGGAGGCAGTGGTGCCGGAGGTGGTGGCATGTACGGAGGGGCAGGTGGCAGTGCTGGCTCTGGTAAGGCAGCAGGTTTGGGCAAAGAGGGAAGAGAGTTTGAGAGCAGGACAGATGTTCATGCTGCTTTTTAGAATGTAAAGACGATTTTGTCTCCTCTTAGGTGAATAAGACCTGACTTTGTTGCCTTTTATAGTGTTACTCAATTCAATCAAGCATCTCCTTATTCTAAACACTTTATCATCCCCTTTGCCTCCCCACTCTGGAAGCTTTGTTACTTCCTAGGGTCTTGAAGGCACTGAAATTCATGAGACAGCTTCGTTAACTGCCATTTTGGATGCCTAAAATTAAACAGGTTCTGAATTATTTTGTGGACCTTGAGTGGAATTTGGCAAATAAACCCTGTTAGGGCAAAGAACTAGTAAAAAATTGGAGATATTATTTAGTAAATTTTGTACTGTGCTCTATCTGTTGAAGTCAGTATATCTGATATGCAGGATCATGAGAGCATTGCTTTGGTTCTTGCAGCAGAGCATTAAAAACCTATAGGTCAGCAAATGTCATCTGAACCACAACCCTTTTTTTAGAGCAGGGAATAGAGCAGCAGTTTTCAAATTGCTACATGTGTTGCTAGCAGCACATGTATAGCATAACACCAGAATACAAATCTGTTGTAATCACAAGGATTCAAAAGCACAGAGGCAGCTTGTGATGTCTCAGTTGAGTTTTAGAGGAAAGACACAGTGATACTGTATTTGTGTGGTCTTATGGATGTTGGGATAGAGAGTGTCACTAGCCAACCACTTAGAATTTCTTTGGATTTTTGAAGGGGTAGGGGAGAGCTCACCTTTAGCTTGGAATATTTATTGCATGGAATAAAGCAGAAGATAACGCAGAAAACAAAAACTCACTTCTTTAGGTTCAGTGTTCTCACTGCTTTAGGATGTACTTCTATTAATTCTTCATCCTTTTCCTTTCTTTAGGGTTCAGTTTTCCTTCATATGGATATTCTGCTTTTGGAGGGATGCATTTCCACCCTGGCACAACAAAGTCCAGTGCTGGCATGAAACATGGTAACAGAGAAAATATCTTTCTTCCAACAGTTGAATTGAGTTTGACCTGTATTTTCTTCTACAGTATGAGCCAAGGTGTCAGGCAGATGTAGCTAAGCATGCTGGGGAAGGCCTCTTCTTGAACCTCTGGCAGCAGAGGTGTTTTGTGTAGATTATACTGCCCTGCTTCTCTTTTTTCCTCTCCAAGTGTAGTTCCTTTTTACTGTGCAGTCCTGAGAAGCAGTCACCAAAACCCCTCCATGTGGCTTCTGTATTCAGTGTATTGTTTCAAGCAACAGCCCTTTTGCTTGCTTGAATATGCTGATTACAGGTGACCCAAGGACTAGGCCACCAAAAATGTATCTTCCTTTGTTACCACTGTCTGGTACTGCCCAGAGAAATCAATGGAAAAGGTTAAGTTAATAATAAGGACACTCTTGGCTTCCTAAAACAGGAATGTAATTTCAGATGTTCATGTTGAATACTCCGTAGATACTTCCAGAGTCTCAGGGATGAATTTGCTGTTAGGAAAAAAAAATGTATCTGAGTAATTCTGCTCGATTTTGTGTGAGTACTTCAGACTTACATTCTTGTACCATAAAAAGAGAGGTATATCTGTTGTAATATATAAAAGTTTATTTTTAAAGTAGAGGCTGTCAAAAACTTAACATCACTTTAGAGCAAGTCACATCACTATGTCTGTCCATGTGTATTTGCATCTGGAATATTGTGATTCATGAGTTTAGTGATAAGTTTTACGTTAAAGTAAATTTTGTATTGATTTTTCAGGGTTTGGTTTTGTCTAGTTGAGTTTTATCACTTGTATTAAAAAAAGCTCCAGTACTGGACATTAATGGTTCTGATTTTTGTTAGAAGGTCTATCAAATTGCCTAGCTGAACAAGAAAGGAAGAGCTCTGATAAACAAAGTGACAAATGGGACATGAAACATGATGTGAAGGTGGAAACCGTGGAGAGGACTGAGTGCAGAACATCTGCTGTTAATGAGGAGAAGAAGGATTCTGTTTCTTCGTGTAAAACTGAAGTAAGCGAAGCAGATTGCAGGTGGCAGGGTAAGTGAACAAGTAAATGTATTTAGGGTAAATCAAACTGCACTAAGGACAAAGCAAGTATTAAAGGTCTGGAAACTCCAAAAAGGTCTGCTTGCTGTTTTCAGAACATAGTAATGCCTCCTGGAGGAAACAGGAGGGATTCCATTCCCCCAGATCTAAGGTGCCTCCCCCTATCTAGTTTTGTAGATAATCTTCCACCTTTGTACTGCCACTAGGCACTTGACCTTCTGCTTGTCATGCAAGGAGATGAGACAGCTTTGCATGCTAGGCATGTTTAACACTGCCTTTTAATAAATTTGTGTGAGGAAGGAATGCTGCAAGCAGTGAAGGCAGATGGAATATAACTCAGCAGCTGACTTGGCTTTTGATATTTGAGAGACTTTAGTGGATGAGTTACTGGATGTTAGGATGACTGTTGCAGTAGTTCTTCCCTGCAACACAGTCAAATTTCGTTCAAAGTAGCATTATAGGTTTGAATTTAAAATGCAAATTTGCCAAATTTCCATTTGGCAAATACACAGTAAAATAGCTGTTGGGTAGCAAAGTGTTACGCATCAAACTGAAGCCTAACAGTATTTGCTTTTTATGTATTTTTCATATATTTGTAGCTTTCTAGACCATTTGTACATGGTTATACAGTTCCTGGTATTTTGCCTACCTTTTCGCTTAGATTTTAGAGTAATAACCTAACCTCCTAACACACTCCTGAAATACTATTTAATCTTATTTTCAAGTAGAGGATCTACAAGAAGAACATTTTGTTTTCCAATCAGAGTCTTAGAAGACATATTAAGAAGTGGGGCAAAGAAGCCCTGGACCAACTCCAGTGGGGCAGTACCCGGGGGATAAATTACCAAGACAACTGCTCTTCTAATTGGACAGTGTTTGTTAGAGATGATAATTTTTTAAACTTACAAAAACTGTAGAAATCCATTACCGGGTGTGCCCATAGCCATTAACTATGGACACACCTGGAAGCTTCTAATAAAGAACTGCTTTTTTATCTTACCATTTTAATACTGTTGCAAAGGGTTTTTGTCTTTTGATTTCAGGCAACAAAACAAAAGGAGGAGGAAGGCAAGGGTAGTCAACAGAACTGGTTTAGCAGCAGAGTTCAAAAATATATGAGGAGTACAAATCACCCTTTCCCAGACAGCAAGACATGCATTTCCTGGATTGTTTTTTTTAAAACAGTTGATAGATACCTCTTTAAAGGATTTGAGTAATCGTGCTTAGCATAAAATAAAAAAACAGTAGTTGGACCACAGAGACATGGTAGTGGTAGGAATTTAGCAGGAAGGAATTTTTTGGGTTTGGTTTTTTCCAAGTGCAAGGTGACCTAGATCGCTTTTGTCATTCCCTGGATCGGGGAGAGGGCACATTACCTTGTGAGTGTCAGCCCTGTCTGACACTTGCTATTAACAGCACTAGAAACTCTGGCTTGGGAATCCAAAGTGGCACAGTAGATGGGCTGTAGTTGTAAACACCTCCAAGGTGTAGCTTCTTTTGATCTGAGAACAGATGGTGCTCTTGAGAAAAGCTGAAGCAACCTGCTGTTTGCAGTTTTGGTTGTGATAAATCCCATGACTGGTTCAGAGAATAAAATCTTGTGCTGATATGAAGAAATAATAATGTCCATTTAGCTGTCGTGAAGGAGAGGTCTGAGTTGTTTACCGGTTTTCCAAGCAATGAACGTTGTAGGCAGGAAGTTGACCGTTTCTTTTTTTATCTATTTTAATGGCATGAAAGGAGGCGATTTCTAGCTCCAGATTGTACAAAGAATTGGTGCAGAAGAACAGGCTCCATAAAAGAGCTACTGCAGGCTAGACCATTTGGGTATTAGGCTAAAAGATGCATGTAATATTTTGGAAGGTATCTTTCCTGTGTGTTTGATGTGTAAAACCGGGGAGTTTCAGCATCGAGTTCTTTGATCTTTGGAAATGTGTATAACGAGAAAAGACTGAATTGCTTAACATCCTTTACCCTGAATATATATCCTGAATATTACATATTTAGTGGTGAGAGGTAAATAGCAAATACAAATCTATCAGCCCACGCATATAGTACAGCAGCCACAGGGATGTACTGGCCAGAACAATAAGCTTCGTGGACAGCTGAGTAAGTCTTTGCCTTACAGGAGTGATGTGTTTGTGTTCATCAGGGATACACTTCTGACCCAGTCTAAATGCCTGGTTTTGTGTAGCTGGAAATCCTGGCTATTGTCTCCCCCTGTGTGCTGTAAATGACACAGTCTGTTGTACTTCTTTGCTCTTGGTTATTCCCAGCCGTACAAGGTTTTATAGAAACCTAACGAAACTGTTCAGAATACAGCTTGGTTTCAGAAGATACTGCTTCACAGAATGATGCCGTAGTTTCAGAGTTCATCTGTTTCATTTTCACTAGTTTCTTGCTGATACAGAACCACAGAAGTACTGACAGAGCAGCTAGAGTTACTTTTTTCCGCAAATGAGTTTCTTTTCTCTCCTTTCTCCCTTTTGCCTCCCCACCATCACAACTTCTGCTTTTTGAAATCTCAGTGACTGTCCATTTTATAATTCTAAAATCAGGATACAAATACTAAGCATTGTAAAAAATGCAATGTTTTAAACAGGAGAACAGACTCCCTGTGCTGCTTCTGCAAAGCAGGCTAGACTGCATGATTTGAGTTGGAGGAAGAGTGAAAAGCCCTGCATTTATTCCATAGCTTTTCTCTGAGCTCTGCTACATTTGATGGGTCACTTAGGCTTCCTGTGCCTCAGCCTCTTCAAGGGAAAACTACTTGGACTTGCAAGTTCCAGATCCAAGTTCTGCTCCTTTTGTCTAATTACACGCAACCGCACATCAGTGCTGTTAATTCAGTGCCAGTCAAACCAGAGGGAGCTTCCAGATTTGACTGTTCTCAGGGTTCCTGCTCCCTGAATGCACAGCATGCACCTAGTTTTTCTTCCAAGGCATTCATTCCCTCTGTCCTTGTCTCTCAGAATTAATTAGCAACCATCTCAGTGAAGCAGTGAATAACGCTTGGTGGTGTGCATTTTGTATTTCTGTGACAGCACAAATGCCTGGCAAAAGTAGGTGGTGTTCCAGGGAAAACAACCGAGCTGATGCAGACGAAACTTTGTGTTGCAGATGCCCTGTTCCTGGAGAAGGCCATGCAGCTTGCCAGGCGTCACTGCAACGCTCTCTTCGATTATGCCGTAACTGGAGATGTGAAGATGCTGTTGGCAGCTCAGCGCCATCTCACTGCTGTCCAGGATGACAATGGAGACAAGTGAGTTGACCACACTGCACTTAGTGGGTTGAAACTGATGGGTTTGAGGGCAGAATGGTGTAGTCAGTTTGTTCTGTCCCTCATGGGTGCCAATCACCAATGGCACCACTGCCCTAATCAAATAAATACCGCTCTCCTTTCTGCTGTTTGGGAGAGGTAGAGCTGTGATTTAGACATTTTTGTTCCATTTGCAAAGAAGTCATGCACACCATAAAGTTGATTGATCCAGTCAGAATCATTGATACCTGTCAGGAAGGAATCCGGTCTTAGAGGGTATGTCAAGCATGTTGTGAGTTTGAGTTTCTTTGCCCTTTTTTACTTAAAATCTTGACTGAGCAAGAAATGCAGTGCTTGCATACATGGTGTATGGGGATCCTCATCTTGGTGCTGAAGGAGAGTGCCCTCTTTATTACATGCAAGTCCTTAAGTCTTCATAGGATGCTTCAAGTAAGAGATTCACCAGGAGATGTAGAAACAATAGCTGGAGGGTCCATGCTGCATTTTTCCCACTGACACCAAGTTCTTCCCAGAGGACATTATTCTGCTCTTGATTATGTCTGTACTGTACTGTTGTCTTCCAAGGGATTGCACAGATGTTTGTAGCAGACATGGCTGCTAATATTTGCATCTCAGTCCTTCATTAATGTGAGCTGGAGTGGAAATCCACTTTGTTCCTGTACAGCCACGCAGATTCTGTGGAACTCAGACTGAAGTACTGTGAGGAACTAATGATCAGTAGTTACTTAAAACTAAATACAGCAGAAGCGGCTCTAAACAAATGCAAAGATAATGTCTTGAATAAGCAAGTGGCACTATCACATCTTCACTTTTTAGCTGGCAGGCCCTGTGAATCAACTGCATTTCCTTAAATTGTAGTGTTTTGAACAGTAGAAGCCAAATAAACCTCAAGGTGTCCAGCTAAAGGGAAAATTGCAAGTGACCGAGACCTCTATCTCCCTGTTCAGTTACTCAGAGAGAGGTTATTGCATTCACTCCATTTTCAGTGAAAATAGGCCTCAGATTACAGACAAAGGACTGCACAATCAGAGAGAGCTACTTTGCTAGCTTTGCTTTCCAACTGGAAACTTAATGTCTGCTTTAAGATAAGCAGGAATATGAACGAGGTGGGAGCAAGCAACAAAACCTGCAAGTGCCATGGACAGCACAGCTTCTGTTAAAAAAAAAGGGGGGGGTGGTTTAGAGGAGTATTGAGCAAGTTGGACTTGCATTTAGGTATCAATAAGGTGTTCCTCAGATTTGGACTTGAGGGGCATTTTAGCTTAAGTTAAAATACTTTTTAGAATGATCATAAATAGTTGTTTTCTTCCTGAATCAAGAAGTACCTGCAAGTATGTGAGGCTCAAGTTCATGCTGCCTTTTTCCTGAGATGGATTTATTCTGTGAGCATGATATACCTCTGTATTACTTCACAACTTTTTAACAAAGCAAAGCTTTGGTGATTGTCTTCCAGCTCTCTCTTAGGGGAGAAGGAAAAGGTCAAAATTAATTAATAAATTGCCCCAATTTTCACTTTAATCATTAAAATTGTATGGCAACTAGGAAGTTTTTGAGTAAGCCTTTAAAAAAATGTTGCTGTCAACTATTTATGGCTTGGAGACAGAACTCAGCAACCTGTGATTAGTGCATGTTTACAGTGGACACTCAGTAACACTGGCTGTGATTGCATTTATACCAGTACCACTGCTCCGTGGATATCTGATGGCTCTACAGTGGTGCTCAAACGTACTTTTTCATGTAGGAATATTTAAGAAATGGAACTGACCTTTCATGGTGTAGTCAGCAGCATCACATATGATGGTAGGGTAAAATTAAAATACTTGCTGCTGAAAAGAGAACTAAAAGCAGTAGAAGAACAAATGTGTTTCTGAAGTGAGATTTGGAAATAGAATGTCAGCATGATACAGAGCATAATAAAAAGCATCTATCAGAGCAGAGGAACAGCTGTTTTTCCAGTAATGGTGGGACTGTTTGAACAGCACAGGAGAGTTGAAGGAGGCAAGGTGCCATGGTACTTCCAGTGGCAGTGTACAGAATCCATAAAAAACCCTTTGAGTTTGGTTTGTAAGTTACATTCTTCTTCCTTTTTAAAAAATATCTTATGGTTTCCACTGCTCTCTGTCTCAATTTCAAGATGACTCCTTGCCCTGAATGGCACAGAACCTTTTTATTTTTCTGACAAAACTGTAAATCTGAGACTATTCAGGTATTTCTGGAGCTGCATAACAGACACACCATATGTCCCGTATTGATATTTTGTGTCAGCAGCAACTTGCTAAAAAGATGAGTCTAGAAGTTGGCCAGCATCTGCTAAGGAAGCACTTGGCAGGATATATTTCAAAACAAAGGGCTTGATTTTCAAATGAAATCTCAAGGGAACATGGCAAATGGAGATCTGTGGGACAGGGGTGATGGGATTCACAACCTGCTTTTTTCCTGGTGCCATGCTGCATGTCCAGCCACTCAGGCTGGTGGTGAGGGACCTGCCTCTGGAGAAAAGCACAGGAAGGGCCATTGCAGTAACCCAGTAGAAGTGAAGTGTTGTGTTATGCAGTCATTCATGTGTCAAAACAGGTGCTTTTTTGGCATGATGCCTCTGGCCACCGCTGCAGATCCCGTGGTTGTTAGTCACTGGGCCTGAGTCCTTAGTCATTTTTCTGTTTGAAAACGAAATAAAGAAAAACCCACAGATCTGGGGAAACCCCCAAGGGAAAATCTGCTTTGGTGGCAGAGAGGCCTGTGGAAATTCTGCAGGAAGGTTTTGACAGTAAGAAGGGTTTATCTGCTGCATAATTCAAAATATGAAAAAAAAGCAAACCGGCAGAGAATCTGAGGATTTCTGAAACAACTGTTTTGTGACACATATTTTGTATATTAGCCTAGTAGTAAAGTTATGCTGAGGTGCAGCAAAAGCCATCCTGAGTTTGCTTTTGTGATTGAAGGGTTAAGCAGTTACCTTCTGACCTTCTTTTTTCAATGTTGGAATTCATTTTAGGTGTTGATACTTAGTGCTGGAATCTTTACGTCTATTAGTCAAGTGGTTATATCAGAATGCAGTCAGATACACGGCAAAGCCTTGAAATTTTTGTAGTAAATTTGACAACAGTGTGAGTTTGTTAATCTGTTTCTTGTTTGTTTCAGTGTCCTTCATTTAGCAATTATCCACCTTCATACTGAGCTGGTGAAAAACCTCTTGGAAGTGATGCCTGATTTGAATTACAGTGACATCATTAACATGAGAAATGACCTCTACCAGGTGCGCAGTTGTGGGGGTGTAAGTGTTGATGATTGTTCAGCTAGTAAAAAAGAAATTGCATAACTTGGTGTCTGTGGGAAGATGTCAGACTGATGCAAACAAGTTTAGAAACAAGGATATATTGGAAGGTGATGGAGGAAAGCAAACATGTTTTCACTGCTTTAGTCTATAACTCTCGACAATATTAACAGAAATGTCTCCATGGGTCAAATGTGGAACAGGCCAAAAAGAGTAAATTCTTCAGTTCATCGCTTCTCTGTTATTAAACCAGAGGTATGGATTATCGTGTGCCAACTCCGGGCTCTTCTGACCTTTCTGACACTGGTTAACTTGGGATCATCAGTCAGTTCCTGTGTCATCAGTTATCTGCGGGCACATGTGGAAGCCATAATAACCTATGCCCTTCCTACAGCCCAGATTGTATTTGTGCCCATCGCATGAGCACCAAGGTTTCCCTTTCATTTCTACAGTAACTGAGAAATGCCCATCCCCTTGTCTTTTACGTAGGAGGAAAAGAACTGCCAGGCACAATTCTGTCTCCTCAACTTTAGTCTAGCCTGCTTGTATTGTAACTCAGGTTTTAAAAACAGCTGTGGGAACCTGCCTGGAAAAGAATCCCTTTTAAAGAGATTGCGCACACCATTCAGCAGCACTCTGACACTTGTGTCATTTGTTTTGCTGTGAACAGTAAAGGCAGGTTTTAATTCTGTACAGGTAGTCCCAGAAGGTATTTTGACTTCTTTGTTTTCCTTCACATTTTTATGCTCATATAAAGCAAGTTTGAAATGTGGAGGCCGCTGAAAGTAAGCAGAAGATTCTGAATTGAATTCTCTGCCCTGTGTTTAACAGAAACAGGAAGCAAAGCTGTGCTCCACAAGGAAATAAATCCCTGATTACCAGTACCTCTACAGCTCTTCCTGCCTTCAACTTAAACCTTAAGCAAGTGATGGGAGATCATGTAGGCTTGGGCTAGAATTTTCCTTCTCTACAGATATTCTGAAAGCCGACATACACCTTACAGAGGCAGTAATTAATTTCAAATGTGTTGACAGATCTATTGACAAACACAAGCTTATTGTGCAGAGCTGGAATGAATCTTTTTTTTTAAGTCCTCCGTTATTATAATGACCTAGAAATGGAATCTTACTTAATTTTTAAATTATTTTAGTATTGGAAATACGATTCACTGGAATGCTTACTGCTTAAATACCTGCATTTCTGAGTGTGTTCTGTGTGATGCTGCTCAGAAGCAAGACTGACAAGAACGCAGTATGCAACCAGCCTTTGTAAGGTCCCAAAACCTCTCGGCCCGAGAGCTGTTCAGTGCTGCAGGTGCACAAAAATAGCCAATGTGCAAATGGGATCAGCTAGTTCAACACACACTGCATAAATGCACAGTTGTTCTGCAGTCTGTTGGTTGCACAGAACTGCAGGATTTTCTTCTTTTCTGTGCAGCCATTTTGAGGGATAAGGAACTCCTATGCCCATGGCTGCAAATCTGATTCCAAAGCAAAATGAGAGCATTGCTAAAGAGCATTGCTAAATGAGGTTCATTGCTCAAGGCAGATCTGAGCAGGGCCTGGAAAGCACATGTGCTCCCACCGTGGCAGGAACTTGGCGATGGGGCAGCTGGAAGCAGGGTTACAATGTGTGGGGGGCACAGGGATTAACTCATTTCCCGAGTCCCCTGCACTGCAATGCTCAAATAGCCAGGTCAGTGCCCTGGCTTATAGAGTAGGCAACATCTTTGTTCCTCCCAAAGTCAAACTGCTGACACTGGCATGGCAGCTTTTATTTCCAATAAGTAGAAACCCTATTTGTAGTGTTCAGTGGAAAAGAATGTACACATAGGCAAGCTTTTATTTTCTGTTGGCTTTGGAGCGGTGTAACATCTTCTCACGCTAGGAGCTTTATGGGTTTCAGAGATTTCTGTAGAAGTGATGTAGCTCTTGCTTATCTTCTCATAGCTTGCTTCTATCACTTGCAGACCCCCCTGCACCTGGCAGTAATCACAAAGCAGGCAAAGGTGGTGGAAGACTTGCTGAAGGCTGGAGCAGATGTCAGCCTTCTGGATCGCCACGGCAATTCTGTCTTACATTTAGCTGCTACTGAAGGAGATGACAAGATTCTGAGTCTACTCCTCAAGCATGAGAAGGTATCTCCGATGGTCAACCTCCCCAGTGGTGAAGGTATGGAAAGATAATGGCTGTGTTTTACACTGACCTACTAGACAAACACACCTCAATTCCTGCCAACACCATGTTTCTATACAGGCAGATACAGACCTTGAAAATAACATCTTTCCCCATTTTGCATATGCTGTCCTTGGTTTTTATATGCCTGCAGGCACAGATGAGAGAACACAGACGTGTCAGTTTTCTAATTATACAGAGCAGAAAGATTGGTAATGGTCACGTGACACCGTATGGATTTGAATTCTTGTCGCTGTACGTTCTCTTCAGTCTCACACAACCTTAAGCACTGTGTTCATCTTGTTCCTTATGCTACCATTGGTTTTTTAAAAAAATCCCCTCAGAAGAAAATGTTTCCTCCTGTCTAGTCAATGAAATCCCCTTAAAAGTAGTTTCTGGACTAGTATTTAGTTTTATTTCTGGTACTTTGTGACCATACAGACTTAGAGCCTGTAAAATAACCACAAAGAGACAGTTCTCCCATTTTTCAGTGCACAGGGGACTTCCATTTAGTACTCCTGCTCTAATAGATTGTAAAATATCTGACCTAAAATTGTCATTATGGATTCAAAAAACTGTGTTCAGTTCTTCAGAGAGAAGGGATTTTTTGTTTGGTTGGGTTTTGGTTGGTTGGTTGGTTTTTAAAGAAAAGGTTTTATTATTATCTTTCTAGTGCAGGTATTCTTGAGGTGTCAGGTCACTGTGACCTTACAGGAGGATGATACTAAAATACACCAGTTACTCCTCAGACCACTTTCTAGAAGAGATGTTCAGTAGCAGATGGGGCCAGTGTGGGGTACCTACTTGTTTAGTATCAAGATGCAGATTTTATTTTTAAGGCTACTCTCTTGAGGCAAAGGTGATCTCTTGATGCTCTAGGTGATCTCTGGGGTTCCTGCCTTCTGTTCAACCTTGTAATCGTGATGATTTTTTTTCGTTGCATGGTTTTGACTCTCCAAGTTCAAATTTATGCACAAAGAACTTATTAACACCATTATCTTCATTCTGAGTCTCCACCTGGAGTACTCCCTTATGGGGCCCCCAGCAAAAATAAGAAGGACATGGTCTTGTTGGAGCAGGGCCAGAGGAGGTCATGAAGATGCTCAGAGGCCTGGAGCACCTTTCCTGCAGACAGGCTGGGAGAGCTGGGGCTGTTCAGCTTGGAGAAGAGAAGGCTCTGGGGAGACCTTACAGCACCTTCCAGTACCTGAAGGGGGCCTGCAGGGAAGCTGGAGAGAGGTGTTTTATGAGCACATGTAGGGATGGGACAAGGTAGAATGGCTTTAAGCTGACAGAGGGTGGGTTTAGATTAGGTATAAGAAAGAAATGCCTCACTGTGAGGATGGAACTGTGAGGATGGTGAGACACTGGAACAAGTTGCCTAGAGAAGCTGTGGATGCTCTGTTCCTGAAAGTAGGTTCAAGACCAGGTTGGACAGGGCTTTGAGCAGCTTGGTCTGGTGGAAGGTGTCCCTGCCCACAGCAGGAGTGGGGTGGAACTAGATGATCTTTGACGTCCTTTCCAACCCAAACAATTCTATGATTCTACCATCTTTTAATGTGTAAGCAGGCAAAATATGTTACTTCTGCTCAGGTAACTACAGTAACTGTAATTCATTTTACAAGTCTCTCACTTCAAAACCCATTACTCTGATATTTCTGAATTTTAAAAATATTAATGCACATGATGGTGGATGGATTTTGTTTTGTGTAGGTCTCAGTGCAATTCACATGGTGGTGATGGCAAATAGCATTTCCTGCCTCAAACAGTTGATTGCTGCTGGAGTTAATGTCAATGCTCAGGAACAAAAATCTGGACGAACTGCATTGCATTTGGCTGTTGAACAAGAGAACATCCCTTTGGCAGGCTACCTTTTGCTTGAGGTAAGGGCAGAATTTCTTTCTCATAGGTCTTTTCAATTATGTATTCAAAAGCTGCTGACAATCCTTAAATGCTTCAGAAAAACAGAAGTAAGGGGGGAGGTTCCTGTTTATTTACTGGATTACTTGAACTGGTATAATGGCTAAATTACTGGTAGTGTTGTGTTCTGTTCAGCACTGCTGGTGAATCTTTTGCCCAAGTTGAGGAATTTAGAGTTTGTGACCCTAACCTGACTGCATATGCCATGTATAATTTGTACTGAGTAATCCTGCCAGGCACTGAAGTTACTCATGAACAAGTTCATCCCTTCTTCTGTGTGAAGTAGAACATGTATAGAGACGTGCATAGAGATGGGGTTGTGTAATCTATAAATATTTGTCTCATCTCTAACACCTCGATCCTGGTATCCTTAATGCTACACACCCCAGCTGGCTGCAGTTGCTTTCCTCAGTGTTTGTGCATGGATGTGCCACCAGCCTGGCTGCTCTTCTGATGAGCAGCAGCAAGGCAGGATTCTGTGCACACCACTTGGACCCCAAAGGCCATGGGTAATCAGATGGCAGAACTTTTACAGGGGATGCAAAGTGGCTTTTATCTACCTGACCTCTTTGGATATACACACTGTGCCTCCTGCTCTAACACTGGAGCACACAACCACCATATGCATGCAGACACTTGTAGTTGCTTTCTAATTCCTTCTTTTCAGGCAACAATTAGAGTTTTTATGCAACCAGGCATGGAATGGTGCTTACTTGCACAGTAGCAGTGTTTATGCTGACATGAGCCTCTGCAGCTGCATTGTACAGATTTCTTTTCTTTTTGCCATTCAATAAAAACTTAGGGTGATGCAGATGTGGACAGCACTACATACGATGGGACAACTCCGCTTCACATAGCAGCTGGAAGGGGCTCAACAAAATTGGCAGCAGTTCTCAAAGCAGCAGGTATGGAAATAGATCTTTGCTGGAGAGTTTTCTTTCACAGCGACAATTCAAGTTAGAAGGCTGCAAGCAGAAAAGAATGTGCCAGGGAATTTGTTTAATGGGTGGAGGAAGTCAGATGTTAAAAGCATGAAGGTCTGAATTTCCTCAGGAAGTCCTGCTCTGAGGTGCTATACTAATCACTCTTCAGCACCACCTAATGGCTAGAAAGGCAAATTATGTTGGTCAAAAATACCTCCTGAGGACTGAGAAGTTTGAATATCTTTTGTAGCTTTTATAGCTGAAGGAATAGAGAAGAGACCTTTTTATATATCTGGGATAAGTTTGGACTGCTTTAGAAACAAAAAGCCACAAAAAAACCCCATCACTGAAGCATGAGCTTGTTAGTGTCTCCTATTTGCTGTCACTGTGGAAGAATTAGGTTGGAGTATTTATTGGAACACTTTGTCAATTGTATTTAAACCTGATTTTTCTCCTTTGAAACAGAAGCCCAAGCCTCCCATTACTGAGGCTGTCTGCTTGGTCTTTTAAAAACACCCCCACTTTCTCTGACACTCTAAAAAGCAGCACCACACCATCACTTCATCACATTCGTGCTGTGCTGTGTGAGGCAAGATGGAAGTCAGATGATAGAACCAGAGCTCTTTCTTTGGGCCCTAACGCTCTGCTTGTCATTTTTATCCCCTCTTCTCAATGGAGAGTAAAATTATTATACAGAGATGTGACAGCATTTAAATATAATTGATAAAAAGAGCTGCTTGCTAGCTTAATAAAAAATATAATTTAGCTGGAGTAGTTAAATTAGCTGATATGCCATTCAGGACATGGAATGCATATTTTAAATATTGTTGAAAAGCAACTTGAAGCCCTTTTTTCTTCTCCCCCATACTTGTTTTTCAGGTGCAAATCCTCACATTGAGAACTTTGAGCCACTGTTTGATCTAGATGATGTGAAAGATGATGAAGATGATGATGAAGGGATTGTGCCTGGAACAACACCACTGGATATGGCAGCCAATTGTGAGGTACGTGGTCTGTTTTTTCTTGTTGGTTTTTTCCTAATTATAAAGGATAGCTCAGATCTCTCAGCCAGCTCCTTTCACTGCATCCACAATTATTT
Source organism: Machaerirhynchus nigripectus (assembly GCA_013397975.1). Taxonomy (NCBI): domain Eukaryota; kingdom Metazoa; phylum Chordata; class Aves; order Passeriformes; family Dicruridae; genus Machaerirhynchus; species Machaerirhynchus nigripectus. The sequence goes on from VZRQ01002217.1 coordinate 689,792, forward strand.
CAATTAATTCAACTAATTTGCCATCAAAAATTAAGCTAATTCAGCCATAAAACTCCCCTGCTGAAACAGCACTGGAAGAAAGCTACAGACTAATGCTGCTGAACAGAAATGACCAAGCAGTTCTTGAAGTAGCTGCACTACAGTCTTCAGTGTGGGAAAGTATTCAGCTGGGTGAGCAGCTTGTGTTTGAAGGCCCACTCTCCAGTGGGTTTCTTTGCTGAGTGTTCTTCAGAATTGCAGCCTGTGTGTGATGGGAAAATGCACCCCTGTGTTCTCCCCAAACAGTGATTAAGCTGATTATTGTGCATTTGGTTTGGTGTGTGTGTAAAGGACAAGCAGTCAGCATCTCTAATCATCTGGAGCTGGGGAGTAGTACCAGCCTTAGGTGAAAATCTAACCCCGGCTTTGTTTTAAATGACTAGTTGCAGACAGGCAGCAACTCCTTGCTTAGCCACTGCTTCTGCCATTTATTTACTGCCAAGGCTTCCTCTGTGTCTTGAAAATAGCTGCCCGATGACACAGCTTAAATTAAAGGAGATTAACTTCTCAAGATTTCTCGCTGAAGTTTAGCACAGGTTTTCTACAATATCCTGAGTCATACTGAGCCTGGGAGAGGAAAAAAATGATGATTTACAAATGGAATTAGGGCTTTATACAACATTGCTGAGACTTAAAGGACACTAACCAAGTTTCTGCTAAATACTGACTTTAATGTATTCTCTTAGGTGTATGACATATTAAATGGCAAACCCTACGAGTCAGCAGAGGTTTTGGAGGACTTACTGACACAAGGTAACACCTATAAAGACTTGACAATATCCCTCTAGTTATTGAGTACTGAAATTGTACAGGTGAGAAGACGTTGCCCTGCAATAGCTTGTAACTGAGCTGGTGAGAGAGAAGACGTGCCCTCCCACCCCCTCACTCACAGAATGAGCATGATTCCCTTAAGAGGTCTCAAGGACAAGGAGTACATTTTCAGTATTGCAGCAAGACATTTACAAATGCTGGGATTGGACTCTCAAATAGTCTTCAGTTTGGCTTTGTTTCTGCTTAAAAATGAACTGGTGCATGATTTGTATAAATAATAAACTAACATATTTCTCTGTTCCCCAGGACATTTGAGAGAGCTGAATGAGAGTTCCAAGATGCAGCTTTACAAACTATTGGAATTGCCTGATCCAACCAAAAACTGGTCCACCCTAGCACAAAAACTGGGTCTTGGCATACTTAATAATGCCTTCAGGTTGAGCCCTTCCCCATCGAAAACTCTGCTGGATAACTATGAGGTAATGTGCTGTAACAAGTTACAAAGAACATTCAGACACGCAGAGAACCTTGTCCTCCTGCACGGTGAGACAGTGCAGCCCTGCAGTTTTAGCCAGCCTGGATGCTGCTGAGCATCTGATGTCTGCCCTTTCAGGTTTCTGGTGGTACAGTTCAAGAGCTCATCACTGCGTTGAGACAGATGGATCACACAGAAGCTATAGAAATAATTCAGGAAGCACTATCCATCTCACGCAGACCGTCTGCCCTGGAGGACAGTACGGCAAGAGCTCTTCCATCATCATCACCACTCACCTTTGCAAATGGAGGGACAGGTAAAATTGACAGCAAAGTATGAAGAGCTGTATTTAAGACTTTTTTTCAATTCTCCCATCCCGCTCTATCTAGGACTGCTGATAGATTGCACATCTGCCCACACACACTGCTTCACCTGCTTACTGGTTTCAGAAATATTTTACTGCAGCATGACCCCTCTCATCATAGATACCTGCTAGGCCTAGAAGAGAGAGGGAAAATGGACCACTTGAATCAGCATGCCTGCATCACAGTATTCATTATACTGTTGCCCTTTGCTAAAACCAGACACCTGCCATTTGCTAATGGTAATGCCTTGGATGTACTGGGAATATAGGCAATTATCTCCTAGGCACCTACAAGTGCCATTAGCTTTTGACTTTTTTTCCCCCTCATAGCTGGATAAACAAAAATGTTTTGGGCTCCTAAACTTCTCAGTAAGTCTTTGGTATTAAATTTCTCCTTCCACAGTGTTCTGTAGGCAGAGGAATTTGGGACGGCTTAGGTTACACAGGACTCGAGCAGTCCTGCTGGCCAACCACCTGCTCAGAGCAGAGCCACTGGATCATTACATGAGGTTTCCCATGTTATGTCTAGTTGAGTTCTGAGCATCATCAGTGATGGAGGTCCTACAGTGGATTCGGGCAGGGAACTCAGTACTAAGTACAGAAAAAGAGAGATTGTGAGAAGTTTGTCATCAGGGATGTTCAGTCATTGCCTGGCCAGGTTTAGTAACAAAAACCTTTGTTTTTTCCTGTTCAAACACCGGTAGTGCTGCCTGTACCCTAATGTGGAAACTTACAACCTGTGTTAAAATACTGTAGGTATTTCTGGAAAGAAAAAACTAACACCACAGTCACTCCATTCTGGTCCAACATTGCCAGTTTATTTTCTATAGAAACTGTTTGGTCAGTCATGGAATAACCCTTCACACCCACCCAAAAAAGTGCTTGTACACATATTGCCCCTTTAAATTCAACTTGAAGGGTAAGAGGTGTTCTGCTCCTTTGCAACATGAATGGAGGGCATCACATTGTTTATTTTAGGATGTTTGTTTAGAAAAACAAGACTGAACTCTAAGATGCCACCACTGCTTTAGTCACACTGATCTCACAGCATACCTTCAGCTTGGATATTGACCTCTTCCTGTCAGGTACTCCTTCTGTGGATCCTTCATCACAGGTGATAGATGCTGCTGACTTGTTCCTATTTTGGGGTCACTTACTAGATGAAAACTCTTCCAAGTATTTGTTTCAAAAAGAAATCTGTAAGGAGACATAAAATGAACTAAAAGTTTTAGGAGCCTCATCCTGGAGCTGTACACTTGCACAGTGTGACTCTGAGAACCAGAGAACCTTTTGCCCTGCAACTGCCATAGTCAGGCAGAGTCCTGACCAGAGTGCAGTGACAGCATTAGTGTCAGCAGAGCACCAGGCTTCTCATCCCATCCAAGCTCCACCTGCAAGTTGATCTCTGCCAGCAGTACATCAGATCACATGCTTTGGTGGCCTGGAAACATTCAGCACAGCTTTTCTTATTATAATACCTCATGTTAAGAGTTATTTTCCTATAGAAGAGTTTCAGCCCTGTTGGTTTGTATTTCTTAGGCTGTTCTTAAAGCAACCTTGCTCAAGCCACACAAATGATAATGTTTCCCTTTTCTCTGTCCCTCAGGTGAGCTCTATAATAGCAGATTTCAAGACACTGAAAGTACGTGTGACAGTGGTGTGGAGACCTCCTTCCGCAAGCTGAGTTTCACTTATTCAGACTCTCTGAACAGCAAGTCCTCACTAATACTTGGCAAAATGGCGCTGGGCTCTGGACATGAAAGTTCAGGGCAAAGCAATTATATAGCTGACTAGTGATATTCAATTAGCAATATGCAGTTACCAGAACAAATAGCACATTTCAAATTACATCAGTGTCATCCTGGCCAGAGGGAAGTGAACTCACAGCCAAAAGTGCACTGGAGGAATCCCACCTGAACCCGAACCAATGGCAACTGCAGCATGTGACTCCTAGCCGTTGCTTCCTTCCTCAAGTACATTTAATTGTATTCATTTACAAGCCATTTACAATAACCAGGGCTCCACTGCTGCATTAATACACAGGACTGGACACTGTGAAAGACTGACTGAGCTTTGCTGGTCTGGGAGGATTTTCTTTTACAGAGGAAAAAGAAATAGTTAATGAATAATACAAACTTACTTACTAAAGAGGTTAAGCACACAGAGCAATCAGAGGATACAGTTTCTAGTTGCTCTCTTCTTGTTGCTCTTCATAATAGTTGCAGCACAGTTGCATGAAAACAGCTCGTAAAATAGCTGGCAAAGAAAAATCATTACTTTAATCACAACAGTGACAACTCAGAGAAAAAAGAGAATCCTAAAAGAATCTTGTATATTTCAAATAATGTATTTAAACTTAACTTTGGTGCCTCTTATTCAGAAATTTTTTCAAGTTTGGCATTTTCCTACTTGTAAATAGTTTTTTTATATCTGTTCCTTTTTGAAAAAGCGTGCTTTTTAAAAGCTTATTTTTATTTTACTTTTATAATAAAACCCCAAAATTAATTCTCCTGTCTGTGCCTGCTGTGATTTTTACATTACCTTTCAAGTAGAGTTATTGAAAATGTAGCATCTCAGTTTTAGGCATTGATAGAAGATCATGCTGATTTCCAAGCACTAAAATAAACAAAGGGTTGCAAGCCACCTGTCTTAAAGCTAGAGGATCTTTTATGGTGGTAAAGTAGGACCATCAGCTACTGCTGAGCAGCTTTGGGACTAAAGCCTCTGCCTTGTTTTAGTTCTCATCATTATGGCAACAGCAAATCATTTACACTGAAACCAACTATTTAGCGTCTCAGTAAATCTCTGACAAGACAGCCCAAAGGAGAACTATCTAGAAACTCCTGTAGTAACTGTGCTCATGAGCAGTGTTTCTTCTTGTCTGACATCAAATCTGAGATGGTGAGTGTATGTACTGTTACTGATGTTGGCCCAACTGAACAGACCAGGCATCACAGTCCATGATGAAAAAGCAAAGAGCAGCATTGTACCCTTGTCACTCACCTGTAGCCAGTTTTTGTGGCACAAAGATGGAGCGTTGACAGGATGGTTCTTGGCTCAGCTCAGTCTTCAGTAACCTGGGTGTCACTCCTGAGAAAACAAATCAAGATAAACCTTGAGAATGGTCACGTTTAGAGCAGTACTTGCTGTAATGAACTGAACTATGAATAATGAACTTGTGAACTAATTTTATATCCAGCTGAATTACTGAGAATGTTAATTACTTCCAGAGAAGATGAGTAATAGTTAAAATGCCATTCTTTCTTTCAGTTCTTGTATGTATAACCCACATCTAGGCAGTGTCTAAGGCATATAGATTTTTGTTCAATTAATGTACTTGTCCAGTGTTCTCTCTGTATTCCAGCAGTAACAGAAACAGGCAAAGGTTCTCATATTCCAGGGGTAGAGGGGCTTTTTGAGCCCTAGGAGAGCTGCTGTCCAAGTAAAACACACCTGCTTCTAAATGAATTTCCAGCACAGCTAAGGGGGCTGGCTGAGATTTTAACTGGGGTTTCCATAATCCTGCAGAACACCAGGGCACCCTGGCTGTTTATTCATATCTTTTAGCTTTAGTTCTGACCAGCTCTGCTTTTAAACAACCAGAAGACAGCTGAATCTGTATTTCCTTAAAGCACTTCATAACCAGATGTTGCATAATAGCTGTTTATCAGGTTAGTGATCATACACAGCAGGTCCCCTAGGTTCTGTGTATTGAAGTGCTTTAAATGGCAGTCTGGCAGCCTCTCAGTTTCAATATATTTAATAAAAAGGGCTTTACTTCTTTTATTTTTTTCCCTTTTTTTAGAGATAGAAAAATACTAATTTTAGAAGTATTCTCAGTAATTCAAAATGGAACACTAAATTTTTACAGTTGAATCATGTAACAGGACAACTTTTCGTACCTGCTTTAACCTTCTGCATCTTAAGCATGTGTTGCAGGCAAGCCACACAGTGTGTTAGAACTAGACAAGAGTAGGAGTTAGAACACACCAACAAGTGTAGGACACACTACAGAAAGTGGCAAGATACCTACTACGAGACATTGGTGTATGGCAGAGCAGACCTGTTTATTGCAAGCAGCTCAGTTAAGAAAATGCTAGAACACACAACTTTACTCTTTTTGCTTGACCTTTTTTCTTAGTAGTAGTGGTCATCTTGTACACTGATTCTTGCACTGATGGGAGAAGGTCAGGCTCCTTGCAGGTGTGAGGATGAAGGTAACATACAGAGGAAGGAGGCTTAGCAAGAGAAAGTGTAAGCAATGCCATGTCTTAAACATTTAAAGCAAATGTGTTCGTGTCAGATAGCTATCAAGATATGTTCATGGACCTTGTCATCAGATCCGCTCACCTCACACAGATTTATCCTTACACCTCCTTGCCAAGATAGGAAGTGCCATTCCTATTTCACAAGTGTGATGGAATAAAGAAAGAAGCCAGGAATCAGCCTGAGAGCTTCTGTCTACACCTGGTTTATACAGAGAGAAACCTCTAACCTTAATCTGCACTTGCAGTGGACTAGAGCTCACTCTGTTATTTTGCTACTGTACTGCAGTAATAAACATCAGAAACTTGTGGAATACAGCAAAAGTTGTGACAAAGATCACTACAGGTCTTCTCTATATTTGATGTAAAATGAATTATACAGAAAGTTAGACTGCCCTTGTTTTTAGATTGGCTGCCACAGCTCTAAGTTTCTTGGCATCATCTTGGGATGTATTTACAAACTGCGAAATCACTGGTAGTAGGAAGTTCTGGGCAGCATTCTGAGATTCTCTGGACTGCAGGAAGGATAAGAATCTGTCTTGGGGTGATTTTTTGACAATACTGTATTCCCCTATCGTCTGCTTTATGCCCAGAACTGGGTCCCGCAGCTTTAAGCTGTGTCCGAGGGAAGGGGAGGGGTACGGGGCGGGGTGGGGGAAGGCGGGCGAATTCCTCAGCGCGGCTTGAATTCAAGCTCACACACACATCCCCGTGTTGCTCGGCTCCGCTTGCAGCAGGAGAGAGTACATTCCTGCTTTTAGCTAGCTCCTTTTTTGTTAGCTGAGGCAACAAGTTTTCCCGGTCCTGTAACAGCAATTCTCTGGTAACTTCTGTGGCTTCTTCTCCTGGGAACGTTCGGCCTAGCTGTGATCCGACAGATCATCGGACCACGTGGACCGGCAGGGGGGCGGGGGGGATGCCGTGTTTCGGCCCTGGGCCTGGGGAGGGGCCGAGCCAGCTACAGAGGGAACTCTAAATCCACCGGCTTTCTCCGCATCGAGGAGGTTTAGTATTTTAACAGTTACTCATTTTTTTCCCCGTGCCCTGTGGGCACTTTGCTTGTTGAATAAATAGTTTCTTCCACTGTCATCCAAGAAATGCCTTTCGTATCACTGGGGGGAGGGAGTGCCGAAACCTGTCTCCTTTAGAGGAGACGTTCATTTCAGAGCATCTTCCTCCTAAACTTGTCTCAAACCGAGACAGAATCTTACCTACATGCAGTGGTGTATGAACTGTCTTTTCTCCCTTGTCTTGGAAAGTAAAATGCTTTTTCCATGCATTTAAGGAAAAAGAGCCGTCCGTGCCTCCCCCAGGTAAAATGACAGGAATGGTGCTGCCCATTTGTTAGCTCAGGGTGCAGCGGTCAATACTCACCCACCATCCACAGCTTCTGGTGTTTCTGGATGATCACGTCTTGAAATAGAGCAGTTCTTGAGTAATGGTCAATGGCGCAGTCCAAACTTCTGCTGGCTTCAAAAGATTCCTACAGCTACAGCAAAAGACAACACAAGTTAATTACCAAGGAGTTGATTTTCTCCATTCAGCATTATGAAGCAGCCTGATGTCCCACTTAGAGCCAGGCGGGAGTATGTCTGTTATTCCAAGCCTGCACCGGTTTCCCATGACTTCATTTAAACCTAACTGCTATAGGATTTTTCAGCCATCCAGCCACCCTTGCCCTATGCACAATGCAGAAGAGCCCTAGCTCAGGCACCTACAGGTCTCTACTGACTGACTACTTCTTACAGAGATGGCCTGCTTTCATTTAAGTTTTTGGGGCTTTTCGTTTTGCTACCTTGTAACATCTGACTGGAAAGCACCTATAAACACAGTTCTTGGACTGAAACCTGTCCTAAAATTTTCAAACCAGGAGTTCCTGGTTCCCTAAGTGGGTAAGAAAGAAAACAGTGATTCTAACAATATAAAGGCTGGCTTGTAAGCTTCAAAACCCAGCTCTCCTGTACTGAATGTAAGAAACTCATTGGCCCATTTCTCTCCTCCGGACACTGCGACAAGTCACTGAAATGGTCTCTGCTACACAGCTCCAAAACCAAAAGGGAATTAATAGAAGTAAAAGTACTGAACGAAGATGTGCCTCTAAGGCAGAAAATCTGTCCAGGCCACAAGGTATGCAAACAGCAGGTAATAAAGACTGACAGAGAACTATGAACCCTTACTTAGAGAGGAACTTTTAGACACATTTGCATGCTTCTTTCCTGGAGAAGATGCAGAACTTGAAAAGGCTTCCAAGGACATGCTCCAGTAAACTGGAGCAAAGTAAGTCTTCCCTGTGTGGCAGAAGTACGAACATGCAGGTGCCCTCTAACGCTCAGAATGGCCTCTGCATGCCCAGAATGGGTTCAGAGCCAAATCTAAGCCAGAGAACGGTTTTAGGACAACAGATTAACCAACACCATACAGTGTTCTTCCCAAACCTGCTCTCAAGTTGGGTTCTGGAAGGGCATTTGTCATGCCTGTGGGGCACTCTGGCTGCTGCTTTTGCCATCCGTGGAGAACAGCCCAGAGGGGGCCCAGGAGCAAACAAAGGCCATCAGCACAAGCAAACTCACTGGTCCTTGAACAAGACATTGCAAGGCAGCACACTGAAAGAACACCAACAAGTCCAGTCCCCTCTCCTGCTGCCACCAATAATGTAATGACATTGAGGACAAGCACCATGACACTTACTAGATGCTCCTTCCAATGCTCCTGCTGCCAAAGCCCCATTAGATAAAACGGGCAATATGGGTGCTGCCGTAGCTGCAACACTCAGCTGGCAAGATGGATGTGTGGATAGGAGTGCTGGGTAGGAGTGCTGCCTTCCTATCTCCGCCCAGATCTGAGACAAAGGCAGAACAATGTAACCAAGTACAGCACAGGATGCCACTGCGAAAGTACCAAGGGGAAATGGTTAACCAAAGCACACGTTACAGCACTGCTGCGTGGCGAGAGAACAGCTTCTATAAATACACACCTGCTACAACACCAGGAAACCAAAAGAACATATTAAGGATATTAAGACAATAATGGAAGTCAACCTTCCCCTTTAAATTCTGTTTTGAGTTCAAGCATTTGGCTTGAGCAATTACTAATCTTTCATAATGGCACATAGTGCTGAATTAAAGCTTTCCAGTGAAAAAGAATGGACCAACTCCTTAGGGAGCTTCTGATCTTCAAAAACAGCAATAATTTTTAAAATTGCCCAAGCCTTGCTATGCCAATCTGCTAATTGCAGAAAGCAACAGGGGAAAAAAAAATAATAGAATGCTTTCTATATAACTGTGCTGGTAGACTTCAGCTGCATAGCCACTTTATCACTTATTAATCATGTACCACATAATTTTTTTCATGATTTTGCCTAAAAACTGTGACAGGCTAGACAAGGTCACAGTTACCCAAATTCATGGGTTTTGCTTCTAGCAATCCAAAAGCTCTTTTCTACATATCTCAAACTTCACTCATATGCTGAGATGAAGAAGTATCACTGACCTCCAGATAGGCCTCTTGATTGTCTTTAACCAAGAGATTCCTTTGAACTTTTATTTATTTATTTAACACTATTAAGTGCAATTTTGAAATTCTATCTAGATGTTGCTGGAAGAGACATTTCTCCATCAATGTAAGAGAAAGACATCAACAAACTTGCCCTTTTCCTAATACACTGCAGCAGTACATATTAATCATATTTTCTTCATGTTTTTTCATTCTTACCTTATATTGACTCCACTGCTGCTTTGATTCCAGGACACCAAAAAAAAATGAAGGATTTTTCTGGTATTGTTGGCCCGTGATGCCTCTCAGAATAACTTAATTTCCTCTGTCAATGTCTGCATTTGTTAAGTTTTACTCATGACTGTCATTTTCCCTATTTATTTTATAAAATAGATAAACATTGGTACATACACATCCATATTTTGATTGTTTTCATGTCTTCTTTTAACTAGGACTAGTTTTGAATCATATGCAATTGCAGTTAGTTGTTTTGGTGACCCAATAAAGCATTTGAAAGAAACTTTCTTTTATCATTTCCCTTTCATCTTTAAGGTCTTCCTCTTGCTCAGGAGTATGTCAGTTTTGGTTAACACCAACGTACCAGTCATTATGCTCATCTCTCTGCCCATTAAAACTGATCACTGCAAGAAATCAACCCCCAGTCTGAGTTCTCCAGTGGAACACACAGCTGGCTCCCCCCACATGTGCTCCCGACCCCCCACACCACCAGCAAGCATCGCCCATGTGGTGCTTTTACAACACTGGTGGACATCAGTGGTAGAGCTCGTTCAAACGCCACCTACTGTGATTCTCTGATTCTACTCTGATTCTGCTTTGCAAGAAAATTAATACTTGCTTGGGTGGAGAGGGGATCCTTGTGGAACTCCAGCAAGATCCCAGCTGCATTTCAAACCACGTCTGACAGAAAAGCCCAGTGTTTAGCAACATGCCCATGGAGTGGCTCAGTGGCCTAATGGAGGTAGTCCCAGCTTCACTCCTGGTCCTTCTCCCTTGCCCCCAGCATACCTTGCTGTTATCCTAAACGAATTTCCACTTACAGCATAGTAAAATTAGAAAAAAATATGGATGTGCTTTCAATACACCACATATATTATATGTAAGCTTTGCTGTTGGTATCTTTACATTGAACCAGCAGTTAAAATTCACATGACAGGAATAGACAGTATGTTCTTCAGCCAGCTCGAAGTGTATGTCCCTTCAACTTCAGTCAAATTCTTCCAATTTTTTTTTTCTCCTCCTGTTCCACTCTTTATCTAGAAGGAAATGAAGTATTCTCAGACAACATCCAGCAGAGAGGTCAAGATAAGTGAACTTTCTAGTTCTTCAACACTGGTTGGTTCCCAAGGATAAAACACAACCATTTTCTTCTTTTCAGTCATGAGGAAACCATTATCACTAAATCTGCCTTTTATATTCCCTACATCCAGCGAAACAAAGGGAGCAATTGCAGTGGTCTGAAGAACAAATATATAAAGGTCATCTTGTTGGCGTAGAGAGGCCTGAAAGAGAAATAAAAAAATGTATTATAAAAAAGAATATGTGTTAAAGAAGACTCCAGTTACACCCAAACTGGCAAAGTTTACTGCATGTCAGTGAAACAGGCTGACCAACCACATTTGATCAAAATTACTATTCTTCATATGTAAGAATCATGCAAGAACTGCAAATGTTACTAGAGCCTTCCTACAGAATGCTACAGATCATGGAAAAATGCCAAGAAGTAGTATCACTTTGCCATCTTCTTATGAAAATAACTGAATAAATGGCAATCTGACTTCTACACAGTACTGGTATCCCGTACTTACTGCAGTGAAAGAGATTTGTCCTTTCACCAACCCCTCACTCAATTTACCAATTCACATGTACTAAAAGAGCTTGCCTTTCCAATTACATCCATAATAGAAATACACAGAAGCAAAAGATGGTAAAAATTCCAGTAAGACAGAAAGTCATCTCATCTTACTGCATCATGGCAGTGAAGCCCTTATACTTCCTTTAGTAAAATATAGAAAAAATAGTTGTAAAATATCAGGTCAAGGTATAAATTTTTATCTTAAGTTCTATCAGTAGTTAATCTCAGAGAGACTTAAAATCCCATCCAGGATGCATTTTCATGCATTTTCATTTCCATTCACCATAATGAAGATTATGCTATGTAACTTTCAAATACCAATTAACCATCTATAAAAAGAGGACAAATTACACTCAATGCAGACATCATGTCCCAGTTACAAGAAAAGCAACGCTATTCATTTTTGAGAAAAAGCACACATGCTCTACATATTTTGTTTCCCGAAGAAATACTAACGCCTTGATGTTTGTTAAAAGCAATGCTACGAACAGTAGCTGTTGGATTAGCAATGTATTTGAAAGTCTAGTTAGTTTATTAGTAACTAAGTATAGAAGTACAAGCCTCTTGCAAAACAGAGTCATTTTTTTAATCATACCTGCATTTCTTAAAATGACCACTTTGCATTTAGCCTTGCTAGCTATCCTTAATAGTTAGTATTGCAAAGACAACAGAGTTACAAGACAAAGGAATGAAATTTTCCAACAATGCTCCTCCAGTTGCAGAGCTTTTATTATTGATATCATCCACAAACCAAAAAACCAAACCAAAACAAACAAACAAAAGCTCCACAGCATGACTCAGACTCCAGATTGTACCACCAGATGAAAAAAAAAATTAAAACAGGCTGATTTCTTTCCTTTGTATACTCAGGATAGAGGCTGTGCTGCCATGAAAGAGATAAGAAGGGAAAATCTGGCCCATTTTCTTTTTGTAAAGCAATTATGCTGGTCCAGATTCAAAGAGATTAGACCTCTATTCCCCCCTTGTTTAGTTTAGCACTAAAAAGCAAAGCTGCAGTTTGAAAGCTAAATGTGAGATCACAAAGGTCCCCATCCTGCCCATCTGATTAAGAATTTTGCAGTAAGATGAACATGCTAAGAAGTGAGGCTTAACAAAATGTGTGTACGCACACACAGGGCATGCATGCTCTCTCTATATACAGCAAGCTTGCTAGGAGCAGAAGAAATCTAAGAAAAGGCAGCAAATTGACTAAATGACAGTGTTATACAACACTGATTATTCTGTGCCTGTTCAGGAGACTGACACCGTTGCCAGCTATTAAGAAATAATCACGATTATGCAAATCAGAACCCTTACTGGAGGGCAGGGATTTCAAGCAGAGGAAAAGAGCATGCAATACTGCCTGTTAGCACTGTTACAGTGATCGGAGAGCGTGAGCACTTCCAGAGGAAATACTGCTGACAATACTGCACTCCACATTCAACTGAACTAGGATCACCTAATACTGACATACAGTGCTGTCTGCAAGCCAGAACACTTGGCATGATGCTATTTGCTGTTTCGGGAGAAAAAGAAAGAAAGGACCAATGCTGCAAGGTGAAAGACACGAGATGGGAGGGAGAAATGGAGACTTCATTATTTAAAACAAAACAAAGCTCAGACAAAAACCACAAACAAATAAACAAACAAACCCCACCAGTCTTATTTAGATACACATATAGTGACACAGGAAAAAAATCTGATTTTGAGCTCAACATGGAAGCCAGAATAGCAGCAACTAAGGAGAAAGAACATTCAGTGGAATCAGACACTGCATAGCCAGCAAACAACTCAAAACAGTAAGATTAGCAAAACCAAATACAGTAATTTAGCATGATTGATGCTTACACTAAGCTGGGTCTTTTCTAATCCCACAGCATCCTTTAGTGATGAAAGGAAGTAATGGTTCGTGGGACTCTGGAGCCCATCTTCTCCCGCGAGACTGAAAGTAATAACACAGCTTTTCCTGGTACAATTCCTGCATCTTTCCAGAAGGTCACTTATGGACTCCTTGTAGATGGGGACAGCACTCTGTGCTTTAACAGTCACACCTTCTTTGGCAAGGGTGCATACTGGCTCCAAAGAGCTCCAGGCGTGCACAACGACCTATCAAGCATATTGAGAGAACAAAAAGCTTAGAAGAAAGGCTACATCTGTCAAAACAATCCAGTATCCTAGACTTCAGATTGCTCATTACAACACGTTTTTCTGACAGGACCAGCTCATTTCCACCTAGCAAAAAGCTACACAAAGATTTAAACAATAGATATGGCATAAAAATTAGATCATTCTAAAACCCTAACAAGAAGTCAATTTCAAACAGTCTGGAGCTGCTCTTGATCTGCAAGAATTTTTGTTTTCTCCAGGCTCCTTGAGAGAAGGGATTGCCAATTCCTGCCAAGGGACTGCTGGGAAATGGAATTATTGAGTGACTAATTTGTTGACTGTTTTTCCTCCCTTCCTTGATTAAAAAAAGTCAAACAAAGGGTTTTCTTGAGATTGCTCAGTGTTACCTGATGTAACCCAACTGCTTATGCTAGAGCTTCTGCATAATCACCCTTACAGAAGCAAGCTCCATCATCTTAAAAGGTATTATGAAGGTTATATTACTACAGCAAAATACATTCCCAGGTATCATCCATGCATTACAAATATACTGTTTAGAAAAGGCACAATTTGGAAATTAAGCACTTAATGAGAATTAAATAGAATTAAACATTCTATTTCATAAATTTTTAGTTATTTTTTGCCTTAACAGGCATGGGCAGTCAGGAACAGATCTTAACTCCTTTCAAGAGTTAAGTTCCAAATTTTCTTTAAGTGCAATATACAGTATTCATCAGAACTATTCTACTGCCAACACTTCTCTGATGCTATCAGAAAATCTGAATTTATGTCTGTTAGAATAACTCAGACCAGAAATGAACAATTTCATTAAGTGCAGTCCTACTCCAAGGACTGACTGAAATTTCAACCATTTTCTGTATCATATATTACTTCATATAAGCAACCTTATGAATCTGAAAATTCATGGAAGCCCACCAGACAGAGCAGTGATCTAGGAGCTGACATACTCATACTACTAGCTCCAAAATAGTCATTTTGGAACTAGTAGTGACTAGTGACTAGTGAGTCATTCCAGGTCTAGAGGTCTGTTATTCCATCCTTCACAGTGTTTTCACATGGGACACACTTTCTGTCAGGAACTATATCTTGTAGTGAAAAATGGTCCCTAAATTCATCTGGGATCTGGTTGCCATATGATTAACAGCAATAAAATGTAGCAAGCTGAAAAGGAAGACTGTTGTCTACAAGACAACTCAGAAGCCCAAACACTGCCTTAAAAATCCTATCAGTTTCTATAGCATTATCAGAAAACAGTTAAGGCATCAATTGCAAAATGGTGACATGCACAGGCGACCTTCCAATTAAAGATGTGCTGTTCATATTTCAGAAAATAACCCAGTCCTTTTTCCCAAAGCCATATAGTTTGAGTACTGGTAAGCAACGGTACAATCCCTTTTTCCCCCCCCTACTTAGTCAGTTAATCTAGCTCTAACACCCAGGGGACAGTTTTCTTAACTAGTGAGGTACCATTTTTCACACTTTGTTCTATTTAACCATCAATCCCTTTACGATTTCAACAGAATAGGTAATTTCAGCCTTATACCTATAGGCTAAAAGCAAAGCAAGTCCTTCTTCTGTGAAGCACTACACACTACTATAATGAAGGACAGTGTTGCCCCTAAGAAGATTGAAGACTAGAGTTCCACCTCATGGTGTTTGAACATGAAGCTTGTCTGTACAAAGATGTGCTCGTTTCAGCTCCTCACATGTTTGCAGGAGGCTCACAAGAGGGTTGAGGGAGGTGTCACTTACCCTCAAAGTCAGCTTGTGGTCCACATGAAGATCCGAGACACCATAAATGTGCAACATCCCTTTGTCTTCATAGGCCACAGGCAGCAGTGGTGCAAAGAAGTTCTGGGCAAAATAATGGAGCAGTTTCCACTTACCACCGTACTCTAAAAATGGTTAAAAAGAAGAAAGATTGAAACTGAATATCCAAGACTGCATTGTCATACAATCCCTGTATGTGCTTTCTGGTCCCTCTATGGCAATGCAACATCACCCTCCACTCTTTTTCATCTCTAACAAATGCAAAGAATGACTGAAGGTACTCTTGCTTCCTTCCAGGCAAGGCTCTGCTCTGGAAAAGATCTGATGCTCTTTCAAGCTTTACTTTGAGCTTTCCCAAAAGTTTACATTTTTCTGCATCTCTGTCCTATCACGGCTACACTCCTTCAGTTAAAGGAAGCCTTAAACACAAGTGACAGGACTAACACAGTG
Organism: Machaerirhynchus nigripectus; assembly: GCA_013397975.1. Classification (NCBI taxonomy): domain Eukaryota; kingdom Metazoa; phylum Chordata; class Aves; order Passeriformes; family Dicruridae; genus Machaerirhynchus; species Machaerirhynchus nigripectus. The sequence continues at coordinate 705,418 of VZRQ01002217.1, forward strand.
TACCACACATAAACCACGCAGCTGGAGCATCTGTGCTGTTGAGAATCCAGACAAACATGCTGGCACTGCCACAAACTACCACTACTATAAAAAGAGACAAGGTACTTATACAAAAGTGCTCTCTTCCCTTTTTTCAGTCCTCCTTTCAGTTCTTCCTTAGAGGAACATCAATAGCAATAATGACAAAAATAAGTTCTCAAACCAAAGACAACTCAGAGCTTGGCAAAATGAATTTGCCAAGATCTAGAGACAACACCTCCTCCATGGGAGTTAGTATCCATGACAGACACATGACAAACAGTTCATGTTGCCTCTTTAATGGAAAGCTGTACCTCATTACTTTTAATAGTTTGAAAGTCTGTCATTAAACTGGAAAAGCCATCAAACTCTGCATCCTCTCCAAAAAAAGCAATTTTGCTTTTTTGCTATGCAACACTGCCACATAATCATTTTGAAAGAGAAGCTGCATCCATTTCTTCCTCTATTAACATTCCATCTAGCACCCACTGCCTGCATTTTAAGTTTGTCTTTGCTCAACCATTATCCAGGCATTGAAACAGCACTAAAAAGAAGTAGCAAGTCAGCTGCACCATCTCACAAGGAAAGAAAAGTTAGATACTGGTTTCATTCTTGTTTCTGGCTCTTTGTTTTATACAGCAAGTTTAAAGCTGACATATGCTGAGAAATATTTTCAGTGATATGTTTTTGTTGTAACTCTCTTAATAATTACTCTCTTAGTTTTGGTTCTTGTACAAAGCTCTTAGCACTTTCAAATGTCTCATAATTAAAGACTTATCCAGAGTGATGTTGTCTTTACAGGGTTGTTGTGGCTTTCCAAGGGGGACTTGAATATGCTTTGTCTGCACTCCACATAGACATGAATGAACTTTGTGAAGAATAAATGCATTAGCTCCAGCTTAGCACCTTCCACATCACCTTGTTCTCAGCAAGTTCACAACCAGCTAGCTTGGAGAACAACAACTAATATCTGCCTGGAAAACCCACGCAAGACTGAACTGTGCTATGAGATCAGTCTGTTGCCAGCAAAAACACTACTGGCATTCAAGTTAATTGCACTGAAGCAAACCAAAGAGATAAGGCTGAAGGAAAACTTCAGGAGAGGCAGCTGCATCTCTTCAAAACAGACAGTCAATAAACTGATGAACGTTCTCAGTATATTGGTGCTTCTCAGTATAAAACTGTAGAACCATTTATGTTGGAAAAGACCTCTAAGATCGAGTTCAGCTGTTCACCTGCCAAGTGCACCACTAAACCATGTCTCTTAGTTCCCATGCCACACCTGTACATCCTGTAAATACCTATAAATAGGGATGGTGATTCCACCACTTCCCTGGGCAGCCTGCTCCAATGCTTGACAACACCTTTGGTGAAGAATTTTTTCCTAAGATCCAATTTAAACCTCCACTGGCACAACTTGATGCCATTTCCTCTTGTCCTGTCACTTGTTAATGGAGAAAAGGGGCCGACCCACACCTCGCTATGACCTCCATTCAAGTAGTTTTTGAGAGTGATAAGGTGGGGGGTAGGGTATGTGTGTCCCAGCCTCCTTTCCTCCAGGCTAAACAGCCCCAGCTCCCTCAGCTGTTCTCCATCATCCTTGTGCTCCCAACCCTTTCCCAGCTCTGCTGCCCTTCTCTGGACACGCTCCAGCACGCCAATGTCCTTCTTGTAGTGAGTGGCTCAGAACTGAACACAGCACTTGACATGTAGCCTACCAAGTGCCAAGTACAGGGGAAAAACCCCTTCCCTGGTCCTGCTGGCCACACTATTCCTAATACAAGCCAGGATGCCACTGGCCTTCCTGGCCATCTGGGCACACGCTGACTCATGTTCAGCCACTGTTGACCAGCACCCCAGGTCCTTTTCTGCTGGGCAGCTTCCCAGCCACTCTGCCCCAGCCTGGGGCTGATGTGGCCAAAGTGCAGGACTCGGCACTTGACCTTGTTGAAGCTCATAAAAATGGCCTCAGCCCATCGATCCAGCCTGTCCAGATCTTTCTGCAGAGCCTTACTGCCACTCCCACCCAACTTGGTGTTGTTTGCAAACTGGCTGAGCATGCACTTGAACCCCTTGTTCAGATCCTTGATAAAAGATACAAACAGGGCTGGCCCCAGTACTGAGCCCTGGGAAATCCCAGTAGTGACCCGCTGCCAGCTGCAGGTGAATCCATTCACCACCACACTCTGGGCCTGGCCAGCCAGTTTGCTTTTGTGGGGAACAGTGCACCCATCCATACCATAAGCAGCCAGTTTCTCCCGGAGAATGTGGGATATGGTGCTAAGGCTTTGCTAAAGTCTAGGCAAACAACATCCACAGCCTTTCCCTCATCCACCAACTCGGTCACCTTGTCATAGAAGGAGATCAGGTTGGTCAAGCAGGACCTGCCTTTCATAAACCTGTGCTGGCTGGGTCTGATCCTCTGATGATATGAACAAAGGCATTTTCTGGCATTCCAAGGGCACTTCCTGACAGAAAACACGGGTGGTTTAAAGAACAGATCTACCAAAACCAGGAAGTATTACAAATTACTCTTCAGTCATTAAACTTGAAAAGATGGGCAATTTGGACTGGGGATGGATTATCTGAAACAGAGTAAACTGTGGGGCAGTATCTGATCTAATAAACAAAAGCTATGGGCCTTATATGAGAAATAGGCAGGGAGAGTCTGGGAATCTGGATCTGAAATCTCTAAAGCCCCCAGGACTGCTACAGGACTTGTGGGATTTCAATTGTCAATTAATTAAATTGACGATGCAATAGATGTTGCTTACTGCAGAATCCAGAGAGCCCACCACAAGCTCAGACCCAGCATGGTCTGAGGTTTCAGTGCCTGTTGACTTGAATTTTTCTCTTGAGCTCAATTCACATGATGAAAATCTACGCTTCAAGTGTCATATATGGAAATGAATAATGCAAGTGATGTAGAGCAGTTTCTGTTACTTAATGTGATATAAAATCCTGTTTCTTTTTGAATGGGTCCTTCTCTCAATCTCTGCTGTGTCTTGATTTCCAACTGGATTACATAGCCACACTGCAGTGTGGTTCCCACTGCAGAGGGAAAGAGAGAAGGTTTGCTACCTAGGCAGCAGAGATCCTCATAAAACCTGTACAGTGGAGAAGATGACTCAGAATGAACGAGGCATTAAAATTTCCCAGGGAAACACAAACAAATAAAAACCCCAACCAACAAACAAAATTAAACAAACCACACACTTAAAAGTTTGCACCATTTCAAAACCCATTCTACTACTACGACACCCATTGTTTTGGAATGTTTGAAACATTATTAGTCTGCTTACCTCAGATCAGCTTTTAAGATGGTATTTCCCTTCCCAAAAAAACTAGAGCCATTTTAAAGAACCAAAACTGAACTGCTGTAGCAGTTTCACACAGGAAGTGTCTTCCAAAGACAACTTTTCCAGCAATTGTTAAAGTAACTTCAGACAGAAAGGAAAACTGAAGCTGACTAATTAAAAAACCCATGTTCTTCAGTTCTGTTATCTTGATTTCTGTAAGACCAGAGCTACATTCCTTTATTTAAAAACAGGCAAGTTGCGTATCAAATACACCAACCACACACACCCAAACACAGATGTAGAAAATCTGGAGATCAGGAAGTTATCACGAGAAACCCCTGGGTTTAAACTTTCCTGTTACAGACGTGCATGCCCAAACGCAACAGTCAAAAGTTATTTAAAATAGCTCTGGGGTGGTTTTCTCCTCCTCCCACCACATTTAAACAAATTCTTACAGAAATTCAAGTTCCTCAGTTTTTTCCTTACAATAACAAGGGGTTTGCACTCTCTGTGGTATTAAACTTCAGAACAGGAAACTAAAATTAGGTTTGTAATGAGACCCCAGTACCCTTTTTTCTGACTCTTCCCTGAAGCCTTCTACACTGATGGCGGGAGTACAAATAAACTGATCTTCCCAAAGTGATTTTAAACTAATCACTTCACACCATTAAATGCAACCTGAGAAACATGCTGCTAGCTCTTTCCTCACCTCAGTCTCATGAATTCAGATCAATTATTCTCCATAATAGCCTGTACTGGGGCTTACCAGGGGCTCTAAATATTGAACCTGCAATAAAAGCCAGTTATCTATTCAAGGGAATCTCATGACAACCAAGTTGGGTACCTCAAGGTGACACTTGCCTGGGAGTGTCACAGCACTCCACCAAAACATACTGCAGAGATGCTTAAGCATCCAACATGGCACAACCAGCTCCACAGCCAGGTGCTAACAGTCAGAACTCAGATGTGATAAAAGCTGTTTACTTCTGAGCTGAAGGCAGAAGTACAATGTCACAAGTGCTGTGCTCTGTTTTCATTCAACCCTGAGCAAACATCTTAAAGGTAAAAGTTAAAAGGAGACACATTTGCAACCTTCTTCCTTCCCCACCATGTGGAAATATTTCTGCTTTGTACCGGAAATTATATAAACCCCTCCATGACTTTCTGCAAAGTAACAGATTTAAATAAAAGCACTCAGTGGTGATACTACTGTGCCATCTAACAAGATGCAGAAACGTGTTTTTGAAGTGCAAATAAAACTAATTTCTCCAAAGTCTTGCATAATTTCGGCCATTAGCATTTCAAAATCCCTCTACCACACTGCCTAATTAAATGAATATTAAACCTTTCCTCATCTCACTGAGGGAATACAACAAAACAAAAGGGACAGCTGTATCTCTGCTGAGCTTCTTTCTTCTACACCAACTTGAACAACATGAATAATTCAACTATTTGATAAATATTCTACAGTGATGTCAGCTCTGTACTCAAAAAGACATTTATGGTCTGCACAACCATTACATCTATCAATACACCTGTCTTTACAAAGGGGCACTTTTGCAAGCATCTTTTTCTCTTAAGGCACTTAAAGCCTAAGAGCATCACTCATTGCTAGAATCATAAAAATGAACATTGTGATATTCCATTTCCTAATACAAGTCTAGAAAGTACAGAAAGATAAGCATCATGGCTGGACCACTGCCTTAACATTTAAATAAATTAGCCTCTTTCTTCTACTGGTTTTTCCTTTGTTGTTGCAGTTATTTTGCTTGGATTAATTAAAAAAAAAAAAAAGAACAAAGAGAGAGGGACAAACATCTCCCAGAGAAAGAGGGGGAGGATGGTGTAGGCTAATTTTTTTCATTTTTTCTCAAAACCAGGCCAAATGGCCTTTTGTTCTAAAGACAGATCAAGACTGTCCTTAGTCTTACATTTTCTCTTAACTTTTTCTAGTTTGCTCATATTTTTTTCACACATGAAATGTTTAAATAAAGATTTTCAAAACCAGAATATGTGAGAAATAACTAAAATTGAAAGAGAATCTACCCAAGTTCTATACAGTTGCCACAGGACAGCTTCTCAGTTTCAAAATGACTTCTGGACAAAATGTTTGGAACATGAAACACAGCCACTTCCCTCACGCCACATATTCCTCATTCCTCCCCTACTTCTTACTGCCTGAGTGACTTATCTCTTTATATGTCTGATTATTTTTATGTTCTAAGAGGAAATAAAATATAGGAAGATACCATGTGTATAAAGCACATATTAGCAGAATACTTCAGTCACAACGAGTGATTCACCTCATCTGACACCAAGTTAGACATCAAATCTCAGCCAGTCATCTCCTATAAAGAGCTTCTCAGAAGCTGCACTGGGTGAGAGATATCTTACAAAGTTCTGTGAAAATCAAATTCATCATGGAGAAGATAACTCATCCCAGTTCTGAGACAGCTAAGGATGCAATGAATCACATTTGGAGATAATCATCTCTCCCCCAGGTGACTACAGAAGAAATCTAGATGCTCAGCCTTAACATCGTAAATCCCATCCTGGAAAGCATTTCTAAAGGATGGACAGAAATATATTCAAAATTTGTAAAGTTGCCCAAGAGACAGAGCAGAGCTGTATTTCTTACTCTGATACTTCCAGATGAGGGAAACACAACTGGTGCTTTTTACCAGACTGTCACAAAACTTACCCAAGGAAGCCCATGAAGGAGCCTGCCAAATGTCATTGAGTTGCCAGTACAGAGCTCCCATTGTATGTCCTTCTCCATTGATTATTTCACTTTGACTAAAACGATAGAATTCAGTTTCTGTCTTTATACACTGAGCCTGCATCACCTTGGTCAACAAAGAGATAAAAAAATATTTTTGGTATATTGGATTTTACTTTTTTGCAAAACGTGTGAATATATTGATACGCAACACAGATTTCACAGCAACATAACTTTAAACTTGAGCCCTGAGGAGTATCCATCTGCAGTGCAGTGGGTCTCTGCTGGAAGGGATCTATTCCTAGCAGCTCCCAACAGCTTTGTAAGCAGTACCCTTCAAGAATCTCACACAGGGCTACTTCCATACAGTGGAGACGGTCTTTGAAAGGCAAATGGAAGACAAGGAAAACAAAGTAAAATTTAAAATCATTTTTTTACATTAATTTAAATAACCCCCTCCAGAGTTGCAAAATGACGTTAAGCTGCATTACCTTCAGTATACATTACCTTGGTGTCTAAACCCTTGCACTCTGAACTTACATTCTCACTATACAGTCAAAACTGTGCATCAGAAAAGCAACCTTTTTTCAGCTGCACTCCCACTCCTTTTCTCATTCTCTAACTCATCTAAAAAACACTTTTCAGAATTTTTCATTGGCCAAGTTCTCAATGGATGCTAAACAAGATTGCTATGTTCTTCACACAGTTTATTATTAGGCTGGGGAAATATAAAGAAATTCTTAAAATAAAGTTAAAAGCCTTTATGACAGCTCAAAAGGTAAAGATATTTCTTCTAATTAACCGTTAAAGCAAGTTTGCTTTCTTTATCCTTTTTAGTATTCTTATTTTGGTATTAAATTGTTTAACCTGTTAATACGGCCCTGATACACTTAGCCTTACAGAAACCCTCACAGCTTTTTGAGTCAGGACCTCACTGTGCAAGTTTTACCCATTTTCACAGCATCATCTATCCTTGTTCTCTTGTCAAGAGTGCCAAAAATTCTCAAGCTATTTTGCTTTTATATAAAACTTGCTGACAGCAGCTCTCAAACATTTAGAACTTAGTGAGTGTGCAGTTATTTCCATCAAGAGTGTTTCTGAAATTCTTGAAACACAACAAAAATTAAAAGCACTTTCAATTTGCCTAATAGCATTAAAAAGTTACTTAGTATCTTTTAAAAGTTGCACAGAAATCACAAATAAAGAAACAAGCATGAGGTAGAACTACTATGGATGAAGGGCAAAATACATCCTTCTAATCTGAAAAAAAACCAAAATATATTCTCTAAAATATTAGTATTTGAGTCCATAACAAAATAAAAGCTAGTACTAATCTAATTAATAGAGAACTACATTCTTTGGAAAAAGTCTTGCTTTGAAAGCTCATGTGTTCCATGTGGCAAAAATCAAAGCAGTGAGCTTACAGGAGCCACATGAAGAGCAAAACATCCCCACCCTGGAACAGGGAGTAACATGCAGCACTGGCAATAATCTTGTACCCTGGAAGCCCAGCACATCCCTGCATCCTCCACCAGCTACATGAGCCTGCCCAGCTGGTGAGAAGACCAAGGTAGCACATACTGACCGACTTTCTCCCAGTTGAGACAGTTTCTGGGTAATTCCCTGAGTATTCCAGCCTTTCTATGATGAAAACTGGAGTCTCTCACACAACAAAAGAGAGACAAGCTAGTTCCACATTAAACTGGACTCTCCAGTGCTTCAGTATGGAAACTTTCTGTATGATGGAACATTCCCTAAGGGACCAGATCCAGTTCTAACAGCTGACAGAATCTAATGGAACAAGTACTGACAGCTACTTCTGTGGAAGACATCACTGTTACCTGAGTGAGGTAAATCATATCTTTGAACTGCTTTACAGGATCTGGGCTCTGGGGAAGCTTGAAATGACGCCCAATCTCTTGAAGCATCTGAATATTTCCACCTTCATGGTGTTGCCGATGGAGAGAAAAATTGCTTGTGTAGGACCAGTCCTCAGGGGAGGAAACCTTTTAAAAAACACAAAAGTAAGGTATCCGAAGGAAAAGGTAGAATGTACATTTAATGACTGTCAGGATATTAAGAAAAGGATATCCATAACAGCCTACTGACATCATCCAAAACCTTAAAATTGGTAGTGTATTTCTATAGTGCCTCATGTAGTCATGCAAGGATTTTGAATCACTAACACCCTTTGCTTACACTCCATGTACAAATAAATGAAAACACACATTGCTGTTGAACCCAGAAGAGCAACTTTTGGCTCTGTGGCATTTATTTGTCCTAAGGTTTGGGTTGGCCAAGTGACTTCACCATTTTGCTTGCATTCATAGTAAATCAGAAACACGACAGATTAATATGGAAGAATGTACTCTAGTCAAGCACATTTAGGTATAAAGGTTACGTAAGTCAGTAGGGCTATAAATTCTAATAGTATGTATGTATATTTTCAAAACCTGCCTCTGATAACAAATGATCATAAAACAGCTTTTTTCAACTAAAGACAACAACGCAGCACAACTCATTAAGTTATTATTGCCAAGCTTTAATTGTAATTACACTTTGTAAACAATCTTATTTAAATTAGTTTCTTTTTAGGCTGGATTGAACAATTTTTGTTGTTATTAATATGGATGAATGTTCTGATTATGCTTCATATAGTATGTTTTGCCCATCAAACTGAAAGGAACATTCTGAACTCTTTTTGATTTCATGTATGAATATCAACATCGCTCCCTGGACAAATGGACAAACAGCATGATATGTCTCTGCTCCAATCTGATAAATAAGACAGAACATAAAATATCTAAATTTAACAGGAGACAAAACCAAATCCTCTTAGATGCAATACATTAAGAAACAAATTATTTAAATAAAAGAAATTGGTAAATATATAAAAATAAAAACATTTTAAAATTTGGCACAATTCAGCTTTTGTCATGTTTCTTCTCTTTCTCAAATACATGTCCCTAGACACCACAAAAGCAAACAGATATTAGTCAGTCATTACTGAGCTATACATTAAATAGAATTACTATTAGAAATAACAGTTTCATAATAGTGTCTCATCCAAACCAGGTCCCTCTTGCAACATCAAGGTAAGTACACTGAACACTGAGGAGGGAAACAGTACAGTTTCATCCCCTCCCTCCCCACCAGCACACACCTCTATCCCACTTGTGCCATACCACACCTAACAACACATTACTACAGTTGGGATGCAGAACTTTGTTGGGATGAGACTCACTGCCCTCACTAAATGAGACCAAGGGGGACAGCAAGGAGTGGAAGCCCAGTCTTACCTCTTCAATTGTACTGAAGGAAGGCCACGACTGAAATCCGTATTCCGAAGCAAAACGAGTTTTAGGATACACTGTCCAGTTCCAGCAGTCACTGTTGTAGTCATAAAAGTGTGTGTCACCATAATGGGTGTCATAGGGATCCCGGGAGAGCCAACCCTCTTTAACTGACTCCAAGCCATTGGTGGGACTTGATGCAACAAAAGGACGGTTCTTATCTTCCTAGGATTTAAAGAAAACAAAGCAAAACAAAAATACAACCCCCTTACAAAGTGATTGGCTTTTATCATCTGAATTCATAGACCATTTTTTGAAAAGGCGGGGTGGGGGGCAGGGAGGACATGTCATTTCCAAATTTCTGAGTCACCACCTAGGAAACATTCCCTTTTATGTCCTAACATTCATCATCTTTACTTGCTTAATTAGCTTCTTACTTATGTTCTTGGAGGACAGCTGGGCATGATTCTGCTTGCTCTGCTGTTCTGAGGGATTCTCTCCTCACATCAAGAGATTTTCTATCTTTATATGCCTCTAAATTCTTAATGAAAGCTATTTAAAGTGTGCCTTGTGAAATATATACTCAGGGAACATTAATATTTGAGTACTGTGACTTTATGGAAAACTATTACTTTTGCGGTGTTTTTGCAGGAACAAGGCCACGTTTTTCTCCTTTCTTATTAAACAGTCACCTAAATTTAGTCCTAACAAATCCAAGGTGTTCTGCTTTTAATGCCTGCATGGTATCATTACAGGTTATTGTCATTTTAGCTGGCTCTGCGTGCTAAGATAGATGAGACTACAAGAAGGGTTACATTTCAAATTGTTCAGAGCTGCCTTTATTTATAGCCTCAGTAGACTTTGAATACTAAATCTTTTAACAGTAGCCTACAAAGTACTGAAGGAATCCTTTTGCAGGTATAATTCGTTCAACACCCTACTAGTAGTAAGATAGGCCTGAGTTAGTTTCCAGTCACAAGTTACAGCAATTGGCTCCAACACTGCAAAGCACTCAGACATATGCTTCATTTTAACTGTCCTGTTTCCCCATCTTCTTCTTTTTTTCTTGAGGTGAGTAATTAATAATTAACAGAAACCATTTACTACAGGATATCCTGGATTCCCTGAAGTCTTTAGCTCAAAGTTAGAAGCCTTTTCAAATTACCCAGTCCAGTACTATTAGTAGTTACAGGTTTCCTCAGCTGGCTTGTATTACACAGGACCTGAAGTTATTTCCCTCTATGGTTCCTTTTTGCACTGAAAATAGTGGATTATTCTATGGATTTAAAATAAAAATGGGTCATCTTGGATGGCAATGCTGCAGAAGTGAACTGTAACTAAAACACAGTATCAAGCCAGAACACCTCACTTTGCTGCACACACGCTGGCCATGCAACTCATGTAGCTAATCACAAAACACCACAGCATACCTTTACACACAGCTCAGCAGAGACATCTGGAATCTGCTCTTCTAGGAGGAGAAATAAACCTACAAAAGCTGTGCAAAATAGGTAGTACCAAATCACAGTAGACTTCATCAAGAATTCTAGGTGTTTGTAGACTGCATACTCACAGTTTAAATTTTATATCAAAATACTTTATTTTGCCTTCATAGACTGTAGAATACCAATATTTTGTTTTTTCAAAAACAATACAATGACTACATAGCACGAGTTTAATGTTTAGCAGCACTTTGGCTTTACCTGCTTATAACAAAAAATATTCAGTCACATACTGCAGAAATAACATCTTTACAGATTTGTTGAACTGCTATTAAAAGACCTGAGGGTTGTTAAATGCCTTTCACAGTATTCTTCAACAAAATCAGGATAAAGGAAACCTAATCATCTAGATTCATTAATTAATGGACAAGTTGATTTTTGTCCACTGGAAGTGAAGGCACTTGTGGACATATTAAAAACAGGAAAGAAAAAAGAAGCAAGATACACTACACTTTCAGGTCTTACTTTACACATCACAAGATGTTAAAGACAAGTAATTTTTTTACTTTTAGAATAACTCTTGAGTTTAGAGAGTTGTTCAGAAGAGCTTGGAAAGGGCAATTTCTCAACGTGCTCTTTTTCATGTCTCAAAAGGATTAAAAGAAAAAAGGAAATCCCAACTTGCTCAAACATTAGAACCTTTTGCCAAGCCCTATCCCCCTACAGTTTCTTGAGATCACTTACAGTAAGAACTATTTCTCGTATGTTCTTCACATAAAGCATCACGTAGTCTTTGATATAGACTCCTATGTCAGCATAAGGTATGGAGAACCAGTTGCTTGCAAGTGCTGCTTCATTTTCATTGTTACCACTCCACAGAATAATTGATGGATGAGATTTTAAACGTCGTACCTGAAATACAACTTACAGTTTCAGAAGTCAAACAAAATAACTTATCTTTTTTTTTTAAATCACTTTATTACTACTTGAATTACAAGTCCACATGTACATTACATATGTTGAGCCTACAATTCCCATTTTTTGCCACATGATTCCCTATTTCCTCAGCTTGCCACCAGGCTCAAAGTTTTGTAATATACAATTTCTGAAGGGCAAGCTTCTAATATGCTGACATACATCTGCCCTATGCATGTGTGTACCATCCACATCTGTTCAGCCATGTGCGAAGGATAAATTCTGTGCAGTCTGCTTGACTCGTGCAAGTAGTCGGAGGAGTTAAAGAAGATTTAGTAAGGGTATGTTTTGGGTCTGCTACACAAAGGTACACTAACAAACACTTCCAAACAACCATTTTTGGAAAGCTAACTTACACAGTCAGTCAATCAAAAATAGATGTTGTGAAATAGAGCTTCGACACATGAATAAAATACCTGATGAGAAACTTCTGCTCTTACGGATTCTAAAAAATTCTGGTCGGTTGGATACAGTGCACAGGCAAACATAAAATCCTGCCAAACCTACAAGGAAAAGGAAAGATAAAAAAACACTGTCAGCCAATTATTTTAATTATTTTACAGAGTTAAAAAATACATGGCTATTGGGACGCACAATACTTTGTTCAGACAGAAAACAAATCACATTCACCATGGGGCTCAAGTATGTGCATACTCCACTGCGGTTATCCTCACTATCAGGGTTACAAAATATTTACCCTTAGGAATGAGATCCTGACAGCCTACATTGAGGAGTGGAATACTGCTCAGTAGATGAAGTTCTGTGAGTTTCAACAGAATAATCAGAAACATGAATATCTAGCAATTTGCAGCTGAACAGAACAATTTCTTATGTATTTACTATTTCGCAGGTGTAACACCAAATCCCCATTACTTAATGAAAAGAGATGATAATTCTTATTATGTGGTACTGAGCACACTCAACAGATGTTAAAGTACTTGTTAACAAAACACCTCCATACAAAATGATCTTAAAAACAGCAAATCTTACCCAGTAAGAGGGGAAGAAACAAACTAGATCCTCTAATAACACTGTGATCTTTCTCTTCAAAGAAAGATCAAGTAGATACTAGAGAACAGCAAGCCTTTCAATTCAACAACAATAAACTCAGTTTGTACCTTGAAGGAGAATTACAAAAAGGAGAAGGGAAGCCCAATGAGATGGATAAGATTTCTTGTTTACCTGTTTTGTTTTTTAAATTGCTGTAACCTTGAAGCTCCTTCTAGTCTATCTCAAATGTTAATGAAAAGTCCTCCAGAAGGAGCACATTAACCCAAAGGAGTCTGTAGGAGACTCCACTTTTTAAACACCATGCTACATAGAGAGAGACAGACCAGCTCCTCATACAATTGCATTTTCATTGCAGTAAAAACATGCTTTTCCGTGGCTCTTTTCAGTACACAATCCCTAAGGAAACTGAAGATAGAGAAGAGGACAGTGGGGGATAATGGAGTCATTAATAATTGTTACAATCCTAACACTGTACAAAAAAAGCAAAGCTATTGCTGCAGAATCACTCATAATCCTTTAGTGACTGTTGGTGTCAAAACTCTCTATTGAAAAAAACTTTTTCTCACTATTTCCCTCCATGAGCTATCACTGGTTTTCCTTAAGCACAGTTTGACTCCAATGCACTTTTAAGCCTTTGTAAGACCATCAGAAGAAACAAAACCAAAAACCTCTGCCACCGCCCCCTCCAGAATAAGGGTCTGATTTTCTGCATTTACTTGCTATTTTGGCTGTTAAATAGGATCTAAATCTCACACTGAGCACTGTACAGGCACAGATCTAAGTGGCCTACTTAAGGTGCCTAGTGTCAGAAATTAAAGAACTGTAAGTGCTCAGAAGCCTTGAAAATCAGGACACTCATTCAGATGACTAAAATAGATGTAACTTTTTTTTTTCCTGCAAGCACACACACCTGAAAGCAAGGTATGAATTCTGTTTCCCTGGTTTTTATGGTGTAGACTAAGACCAAACACACTTCTGGGGATTTTTAATACCAGATGCAACTTGGCCTTCATTCATTTAGTCACTACTTCATCAAAACTTATTAATACGTGCCTCCAAGCTCATATAATCAAAGGTACTCATCTAGGATTAGTGATTGAAGCAGGTGTTCACCTTACAGCTACATTTATATTCAATTATAGCTTGTTCAAAATGGCCCTTTGGATAATGCCTTCCATGTTTGACTTTGGGCCAAATGAAAAGTTTGAACCAATACACCCAAACCTTTTCAGCTATTGCTAAAGGGAAGAAAATACTTTTAAAAGAAATAAAATCCATTTCCACAACTGAGAAAAGCATGGCTACCTTCTACCTAATGGCTACCTTCTACTATAAAGTCTCCAAAATACCACTTTCAGATTCAACAGACATCCCAGCCTCTGTAATCAGAAACTATTCAAATTAAAAAGAAATTTTAAAACCCCAGCCAACCAAAAAATCAGGTTGATCTGACTTCTTGTGTTGATACTCTACAATGTCCTTTGGAAAGATGGTTAGAACTTATGCATTAATTCTCTTACTTTTTCATTTAAAGTGGATTTTCATTTACAAGTTCTTGTCAGTTTTTAAAAAAGTATTCTGTGTTTATTGGTTTTACCATTATTCCTATTTCATCACAAATATCGTAAAATTCATCTTGTTCATATACTCCTCCTCCCCAAACCCGAAGGGCATTCATGTTAGCATCTGCTGCAGACTTCAAGAGTAGCCTTAGTCTGTCAAATACAAAAAGGAGATATACAAGTTTTGTGAAGTTGTATTACTTAAGAGTTTCTAAGGTTATACAAAAAAAACGAAGAAACGAACTCCCCTACCGAAAAACCCCCTAATCTAAGTCATTAGCAGGCAATCTAAGACCTGGAACTCTAACAGAAAGTATCAAAATAGTCTAGTTTCTAAACCTGCGTGTCTGGACAGAGCTCTCAAAAAGCAATTTTTTGTGCAGAAAAAGTTGCTTGGTCCTGTTAACACTTACAAAATAGATGGAGTGACACGTGTTAAGTGCTTTTACAGAAGTATTGGCAGGCCCAGTTTAGAAATACTGTTATTGTATTACTCATGTTTTCTCCTCTGATATTACTTGCTTTGTATGTCAATTACTTGAATTCAAATTCTCTTTAACCACAATCAGAAACGTATATTCTCTTCCTGAGTTCCACAATGCATAGCGAGAATGGGGGAGCGGGAGGGTGAGGAGCAAGACTGAGACTCAGAATCTCATTTTAAGGGTTTCAGGCTCCAGTCATTTTTCCTTAAATCATACTGGCAGCCTCTAAATTGCATGTGAATGCACACTGCAGCATGCCCTGTTGTCCTGGTTCCCCAAAAACCCAGAGCAAAGCTTAGTCCAAATACAGAATAGCCCCCATCCCACCTGCATCTCTGGGCTGCTGTGTATTAACATCCAAGTAGCCTAGATGAGATCAGGAAAAGGGGAGAGAGGCTGCTATGCACTTATGTAACCCTGCAAGACATGGGTTAGGACATGAAAGAAGTGCGTGTCCTCTGAATACCAATGGATATGTCCAGGCAATAAGGTCAAACAGCCTGAGGATCGTCCCTAAAAATACCCAAAAGGCCTCTAAAGCTCTGAACTGCAAACAATCACCTTCCCACCAGTACTTGCACCTACATGCCTTGAACATGATTCAAATCTGTTCATGTTAATTAAGCCCTAATTCTGAAGCCTCCAACCCATGACAGTTAGTGTGCTACCTTGAAAGTTTTACCCACTAAAGCCAACCTTTGATAAAGGGTGTAGAGAGAATCAGGAGGAGGAAAACATGACCCTTTATCCTTAGAGAAAATCAAATGTGGCTTACGTGTCATAGGTCACTCTATCCTGGAAAGAATCTGCTGGAATCCAGTTTGAGCCCTTAATAAAAATGGGTCGGCCATTGATTCTGAAGTAGAAACTCAGACCTGGTGAGCCAGGAATAGGCTCCTGAACAAGTTCTACTGTTCGAAAATAAACCTGTGAAGACATGAAACTTAGATTTAAAGCTGACAAAAAAATGAATTAAAACGAAATAAATAAAGAAAAGCATTACAAAAGGGATTGAACTGAACAATAACAGCTTAGAATTTGTCAAGGAGTCAAAAGACATGGTCTCATCTCTAAATTCCTGCTTGCTTAAAACACACTGTAACAGGACTAGAAAGAATTCTTTCAGTAAGCCTGTTCACTTTTTAAAGTTGCTATCATATTAAGAGAGAGCAAGAGAAAGCATGAGCAAACAATTGTACATGTGCACACAAGTATGTAAGGAAGAGACAGATGCAGTTTAGTTGTTGCAGAATTCAGTCAAAAGTCCAGCTGCAGACCAGTAAGAGAAATACAGTGGTTGCACCAGATCAGAGACACCATTTAATCTGCAATTTTCTCCTCCCAGGAGACTGCAGCAGCTCAGTTTTAAGCCTTGTCCCTGAATGCCTAGCATCACATTAATGTAGTACAAGCAAGATCTTCTCCTTTTGCTGCTCTGAAACGATACCTATTTAATAGCTGCAACACCTAAAGAGAAAAAATATGCATGCAAACACAAATGCCAGTTTGCAAGTGAAGGGCCCTCTGGCCATTACAGCTGTGTTGGAGCAGCATGATCAGCAATAATGTTTCAGAGAGACCAGTTCAGCTAAATAAACACTAACTCTGTGTAAAGTATTAAAGATCATTTCAGAGAGAAGCATCTCAAGCAAAAGCAGAAGCCAAACTTTTACAGCTGCTCTTTTAGCCTAATATGTGGCATTGTGATGTTGAAACAAGAAAACATTCCTTCTTCCTGTAGCAGGTGGAATTAAAGTTCTCAGGAAATCATTCCAGACGTTTTCTGGGACTTTGCTACAAGCAATGATGCTGCTCTGAGAGGTATCCTGATTGCACCGCCATAAACAGCCATGAGGGAGCAGTTAGTGCGCTGCAACAGCACTGACCCCTTATTTGTACAGCTGCCTTCCCCACCTGCCATGGCAGCTCCTGCCCACCTCCAAACTCCTACAGAAAACAGCTCTTTCAGGGAGACTTTAAACTTTTTCTCCTGCATCCTTGTTCCAGTTCAACTTGTCTAAGCCAGAAAGAAAACACTTCTTCTTTCTTGTACCTGTTGCTCATTATCATAGGGAGATAACTGGAAAATTAAATAAAGTAAAAGAAAGCTAATAGTAAATTTTAGCCAAAACAGGTTTGGGTCAGGAGGGCAGGAAACTGATTTTTTCTAGACTACTCCTAAGATAGCAACCACTCCTCCCTCAGATGACTATTTGCTTTTTACCTTTTCAAAAGGTCAGCTTGTAGAGTACAGCCTGTTCTCTCTCTGCCACATGCTTCAGTTGAGGCAAGTATCTGTCAGTAAATCAGGCTAAAATTAACCTAGTTAAGTGCAAATGATACACCTGTCTTTAAGACAAAATGCAATTCTTTATTTCACACACCAGACATGGCAGGAGTTCAAAAGGGAAATGACTAATCCTGCTATGGGACTGCATTTTCTAAACTTTCAGCTTATCAAAATTTACACATACAGACAGAAAACTATATCTAGTGGTAGGGAAGAAAAAGAAAATCACCACTTTTTGCTTCCTCTTTGGTGCTTTTAAGTTAACTGGACAATTATTAACCAAATACCTGGATAGAGACAATGCATGTGACACACTAGATGCATTAGTGGAGGTCACAGATCACTGAGCTCAAAACCTCTCTGCATCATGGCAGTCACCATTCCTAGAGTTTTGCACACTTAGTTTAACATGAGAAGCTGAATTTTAAAAAACCCCAATGTTTCATATAACTTTCACAGTTACCCTAGCTCCTGAAGGCTACAAAAGAAAAACTACAATATGAGTTCTGCACTAGTGAAAAGGTTCTGACCTTCCTACAGAGAATTCCATTACTTGGAGAAAAACTCCTCAGTCTCTATTGTGGCTCTTTTTTTATGGCACAAAGTGGAATGGGATCTGCAGTTGGAGCTGAAGTATTTGGGATGTCATCTTAATGGATGTCATCAGGCAGGTTGGACTGTCTCAGAGTGCATTTGTAATGGAGTATTTATATTACTAACAGAAGTAATGTGATACTGCTTTATTCACGCTCAAGTGGAACTCATGCAACTGGCCAAACCCAAGGCAATCTGAGAGGCTGAAACACTCAGCCAGGACCACCCAGACAGCAGAAGCAAGAGTAAAAGCTCCTTACCCTCAGCTCACATTCCCAGGCCTTCAAGTTTCGGTGCAACTCCACTGTCCCCCCGGGGCCATCTGCTAGCAGCACATTTTCCTGTTTCTGCTACAGCTTCCTTCTGCCTTGTGGGGTTAAAGAAGGGCAGCGGGAGACAACCAGCATCTGGCATGCTTGGCTATGTGCCCTTCTGGCTACCAAAACCTTGGCCACCTTGAAATAAGTCTGGTAGAGCTTGCTGCCTGAGGGCTGAACCTTTCCCCCAGTCTCGAAGCACGCGCAGGAGGCTCTCTAGCCACCACAGACCAATCAGCTGGTTCTGGGCATAATCATGAAACAGGTATCTGTCTTTTTAAGGCACATACAAAAGTTTTGTACACAGTTAAGTGACCTGTGGATCACATTTGGCATTCCTGTATTTAGCAGTATGAAAAGTAGTAAGGATGAAGATACCTAGAGCTGAAATAAGATCACAGAACAACCCAGTGACCTAACAAATTAGCACGCAGCATGAAAGCAGTGTGAAAACTACAAAGCCAGAAAGGAAGACTTCTGGAAGGCATGCTAAAATGCCTGGGAGAAAAAGAGTGTGTAAAGAGATGGAGGGAAAGACAGCTAGAGGCCAAGATCTTAAAAGTACAAAACTAGCCTTACGAAACAAAAAACTGAGTACGGTGCTGGAGAAACAGGCATACAAAAAGATGGGGAAATAGAACTGAAAAGCAAAAAAATGCCTCATGGGGCAATGAAAGAGGTAATAAATTCCTTGATGTAGGGATGGCAAGAAGAAAAGCAACTTACCAATAGCAAATAGGACCCTCAATCAAGAAAACCAATTTTACTCTGAGATACGACTTTGTTTCACATTATCCTGAGAAACAAACTCTAAAACAAAATATTCAAATAGAAAACCAAACCAAAACCAAACCACATCCCATCCTGGATGTTGGGTTTTATTCTACTTTGGTTTTCTGCTATTCTGAACTGGAATGAGTAAGTACTTCACTCAGTCAAAGAGATTCCCAGCACTGCTGGGTAGAGCTCTGTAGAGCTCCTGCAAGTACACACTGGAAGGCCACCCAGAAATATTCCCAAAGGATTAGTTAATGTTTTGAAGACTAGTCTAACATGTCAGAATCCAGAAAGTAGTTCAAGCTGAGTAGCCAAACCAAAGAGTAGCCAAATCAAGGAGTAGCCAAATCTGACATAAGATCAAGCTGTGTTTTCTCACATGTACAGTTCTCGTGATTCAGTTTTCTCCTGTCCAAAGTTAAGTAGATACTCATAGGGATACAAGCCACTTGTGAAATGCCTCACCACTATTTTTTTCTTCTGGGGAAAAAGGAAAAAAAGGGTGGAAGTAGGAAATTTATTCCTCCTGAATACAGTCACTACAACACGGACAACAGAACTGACAACAAAACAACTTTC
Organism: Machaerirhynchus nigripectus; assembly: GCA_013397975.1. NCBI lineage: Eukaryota > Metazoa > Chordata > Aves > Passeriformes > Dicruridae > Machaerirhynchus > Machaerirhynchus nigripectus. Next base: position 724,779 of record VZRQ01002217.1, read on the forward strand.
AGAAACATTAATCCCTGATTGTATCTCCTGAACTACTCAAAGTTCTTATTAAGCTATATGAACATTGCTATTTAGTCCTGCTGACACGAGAGAAAATTATGCTACAACATGAAAAAACTGCATGCAGAGCCTTTTTCCACTCATACAGCTCTGGGTGGGGGGTGATGCTATGTGTGTGCACATGTGTCTGTCGGAATCTAAGACAGAGATCCGAGAAGACGGATGACCAGACTTCACTCTGTAAGCTGCAAAGGCTTCATATGCTGGTTAATTTACAATGCCCTTTATGTGGTGCATTTGCTTTTTTTCTCCCCACTTTCCCTCAAGGATTAAAAAATAAGAGGCTTCTGTTGTAGACCATGAAGTCCCTATGACCATATGCCACAGAGCTCTATGAAATATTCTGACACAAGCACCCAAATGGAACTGATTAGCTTTCGTATCATTGTGTAGTTTTCACACAGTAGTAACAGAATTTTCCTTTTTACAGGCTTTATAGCCATATTTCCTACAACCAGTTTTTCCAAGCATAATATGCTGTGTTTACTTGGTGTGGGTTTTTTAATTGTTTCAAAATTAGAACACTAATAATAGCAAAGAATTATTATTATGACTTCACAATCAAACTAAGGGCTAGTCTTATAAAGACTACAACACCAGAAGCTATTGGTTTTTCATAGGTTTTTTTCACATGAACAAATCTTACAGCAATTAGCAGTTTAGATGCTTGGTGACCAGGTTAGTTTTTAGTGAAGCAAAACACACCAGAAACATCTAACAAATGAATACATTTATGTGGTTGTTTCCACATGTTCATGGCATAAGGAGGCCAGTCTAATCTCTATGACTCTTCTTTTTAATGGACAACTGGAAATCACCTCTTCTAGGCTTCTTAGTAAAACCAAACAGATAATTAAACAGCCAGGGTGTTAGAGGAACCCTTATGCAAAAAGCCCCAAATATTACTTTTATTGTCATATTTAAGATCTTATCTCTTCTTAAGCCTGAAGCACATCTACCACATTCTATAAATAAATGAATGTTAGGTTTTAGGAATGTGTCTATCTTACAAATTTTTTTCAAACCAAATTAGCAAGAAAATTCTCAGTGATAAAACTTTTCATAACCTTACAGAAATCTAGAAGGGGTTTTCAGTGCATGATACAAAACCAAGAGCATGGTATATCAAGTTTAGAAGTGCTGTTTTCTTTTCGTAAGCTAGAGACCTTAAGAAGTAAACATCTTTTCTCTGCTGAGGTTTCCAGCTAACTTTAAGCCATCTTGCAGCCTAAATACAAGCGAAGGCATCTATACAAGCTAAGACTACTGGAAAACAGGTAGCTATACATTGTGACATGAAAAAAACTTGTTCCTCATTAGCATTTTCACATGCATATTACAATCCATCAAGATATTTAAGAGCTCTAGACACCTGCTATGCAGAGCAGATGTCCTAACAGTAACAGTGCAATGCCAGATGTAATTAAGCTGAAGGGCTCACCTTTGAAAACTTCTCAATCTGGCGTCCTGCCTCCATCATAAAAGTTGTTGTCATGTTGTATCCTGTTTGTTTTCCATGTCCATTTGGCCACCAAGCCTCCACAGCAGAACTCTTGAACACACAAAAGAAGTAGTCAGAGCAACATATATAAAAAGTGGTAAAAAATGCACCTGGGGCTTGGATACCTTTGAGTGAATTACTGCAAGTCTAACGAGGTTTTGTGCTTCAGCTGAGATATGCTAACGCTCTCTCCATTATTAAGAATAATGAAATACTGCTGCCTCTGCTCTGAAGGAAGTGCTTCCTTCCAGAGCTGCAGCTCTGAGGTGAAAATCATTTAAAGAGAGAAGTATGATTTCCTCTGCTGAAGTCCAGGCTATCACTTTGTGTCCACAACAGGCCATGAGCACACCTGGACATGGATGCACACATCTAGCTGCTCAGCTGAGGTATACTGACACACTATTCCTCCAAACCCCAAATATCTGTGTCAGGAGCAGCCACTGTTCACTGAGCTCTGTATCACACACCTCCTCTCACTGATCCTTTTACCTGTCCCATGCAACATTCAATACACAGCAGTGATACTTTTCACCTGTGACTTTGGTTATATGTGACCATACTGACTGCTTCATGTACGTCAAGCTTTTAAGTCAAGTTCTTTCTTTCTTTCGGTGGTTTTTTGCTTTGTCTCTCTATGCTTCCTAATCACATCATTAGTACTTCATAATTTTTACAAACATGAAATACAATCTCTAAGATGACAGAATATTTATCTTCACTCTAGCAGCCTACTTCTGCTGCTCAATCCTGTTGCCAGCATTTGCCAGTTGAGTGCACAATACAAAAATTGTGGAAAGAAAGCAATAATGCATGCAACCAAACAATGGAGGGATGAGTACTGAATATAGTCATGGAAGGAGTGCCTCAATCTTTTCAAACAAATTGAGGCCGGAAAGCAGCCCAACAATACACTTTGCTGTAACTGTACTTGGACACAGCCACGAATACATCATGAATATATCTTTCAGCTTCTCCAATACAGAATTATCGTAACTGCTTGTGAGGAAGCACTGATCTCTGTGCTGCATGGATACAGATGGAAGCACAGACTCAGCGTGTGCCTCGACAACAAGGGAGTGTTCGCAGCTGCCTGGAACGACTGGAGTGTCTCATTGGCCACTAATGATGTCACCCCTCTGCTCACCACTAGCTGATAAGCAAAATGCTGTCATGTTGGCAACACAGCACTTTGCATGGCAACTGCAGGAAGGCTGATACACATCTCCGCGATATGCACCACTCGAACACCGACTGACTCCACAACATAATCTGCAATAAGCTCTTAACTAGAAATAAATTTCTGGTGAGGTCTCAGTATTTAAGATGCATCCCACAAGTCTGTGTACAGAGCAAGGGCTCCATTAGTCTCATCAATACATGAGAACACACTTTGGGGCTTCTCATAAAATCAGCTAATGTGAATTTGTGCAGCAAAGCCTTTTGTGCACAAAGAATAAACACTGCTGCCTCTGCTCTGAAAGAAGTGCTTCCTACCAGACTTGCAGTTGCACTATACTAACAGATCTCTTCTGAGGTTGGGGGTGGGACAACTAAAGAAGCAAAAATAATTTTTGAAGTTTCACTTTGCAGTGCCTGCCTAATAAAATCCATTAAAAGGCTAAGGAGGGACTAATGGTTGTTTTAAACGAAACTGGGTATTGGTGATTGCTCGCGTAGCTTGCTCGTCAGATAACAACAGTAACAAAAACTGTGTTTCTATGCTTCTGTGTCGAGATAAAATAAAGCACATAAGTACACAAGTCATAAGTGTGCATACTAGAACATAAACACCCTGCTTGCTTTCTCTCCACTCAACTGTCTAGCGAACTCAAGAACACACACACAGTGCAGTCAAACTGGGAAAACAGATGCAGATTTACACAGCAATGCAGAAAATCAGCAGAGCCAGTAAAATACAGAAAAGCTTGAAGGCAGACTCTCAAATGCTATTAACAGCCAGTATTGTCAGAAGCCCCAAATTTCCTGCTCACAGCACATCACCACCCACAAACGTGTGTCCCATGGCAGTGAAGCTCCCATGGAGAACTCCATCAGGTGTGGCTCCTGCTTCACCTGCCTGGGCTCCCACTCTGCCCACTGGCCTGAGCCTGATTTTTTAATTGAGTTTGCTCCTCACTAGAGCACCTTTTACCAGTCAAAAATTCCTCCTGAGATTTGCCTATCCAAAGGACTACAAGACAATGTAAGGAGCATTACTCCACAAAATTTTCTTTCGCTTTTATTTACCTGAAAGAGTATCTACTGAGAGGTTTGAGAAACATTTCCTCTCTCTCCTGGGAGAATCATGTGTATTGTAGTATATTCTGGTCCCAATCAGTCCAGTGAACAGTAGCATGTGAGATATCTGCTGCGAGTGAAGTGAAGTAACACAGGGTATCCAAAGGTTATTTACCCAAATAACTCAAAATAGGTCATTTAACAGTGGCTAGTGATTATGTGATCTTTTTTCTAAGGTTTCATCATCTTTTTGACACTGAGCTACATAGCTCCACAAACATCAGACGTTAGAAAGGAAAAGAACTCTTCTCCTACCCTGCAAGGGGTACAGAATTGTTGTTAAAAGTCAGGAACACAGTAAGGAATGGGAGGGAGGCCTAAAATTGGCATGGACGCAAAAAGTCACACTGGAAACCAGGGGAAACATTTTGCAGCTGACTACCTTTCCACACACACCTCCTTACCTTGTTGATGTTTACAAGCAGCACAATGCTGCCTTCTCCAGGTTGAAGTTTCACACTGAATGTTTGCTGTGTTTGTAGTTTGGGAATGTTCACAGTCACAAGACCTGCAATTGGCTTGGAGCTGACTACATCAAAAATAGACTCGACTTCAAGACACCACTGCTGAGCACTTTTTACTACGTGAAAGGGAAGAAAAAAAATGGGAATTAAAGAATTATGTTTATATACCTATTAGTTAACATTATTTCTCATTAAAGAAAATGTTCAAACACCTAAGATTAAATTTAACAATTTTCAGGCTGTGTTTGAACCAGACCTACATGGGTAATCTTCTTATTTAGTACATTTGGCATCTGTGTCAAACAGAAGAGAATGCAATATGATTTACGTTTCTTAACTCTTTTTTGCTTTCAAAAGCCATCCAGGCTTTTTTTTCAGAGTTCTGTACAAAAGTCAGAGACCTTGACACCAATCACTTCATTAGGAAGGCATTTTTTCCCACCAGCTCCCATAGAGATTGTATTTGCTTTTAGTCAGCACTCATATGAACATGGTACTCTTTGGGAAAGATTGTAATCACAAGCCAGTACAATCACTTTTGTCAATGAAACAAAAACAGTATTAACAGAAAACGAGCTGAATTCATCCCAGACTCACTGGATAAAATGAATGGAGCTACACTGGGGATGAATTGGGCCCACTGTGTCTAGACTTGACAGGCTATATCTTTATGTCTCCCACCAATGTGTTGTGGAGGAAACAAGTTAATGACTTCCCTGAGATCTCTCTGAAGCTACCACAGAGTGTCCTCTCTTTTACAGAACTTACTGAATAAGGAGAGCCAGGGTCAAGGGTACTCAAGATCGATGTGTAAATTTCCTACTAACTTCAGCAATTGAATTGCCTAGCCACTAACACAGCCTGGCTAATCCTATACTTCAAATATTACAGATTAACATATAAGCAAAAGCAAATAAAACAGAAAACAAGGAAAACTAGAACTAAGACACATTTTGTATACCCAAACTATTAATAATTTACTTTCTCTTTTAATTTATTTACTCTAAATCTCCTTCTTCCACAAGAGAAAGAGAGCTCACTCCAAAAAACAAAGAATTGCATTCAGCCCGGGTGTAATTTTCACTATCTTTTATAGAATGAAGAGCAATGATTGAATTCCCAAGTTTATATTACAACCAGCATTGCCCAGTGAAGACCAATTTTCTGAAATGTGGAAAAAGTTAAAAAAAATACCCACCGTACAAGGGTCAAACATTACAGTGCATTTTTCCTTCCCTACAAAGACATATAGAAATTCCAGCCCATTCTTAACTGCATGAACTGTGGGGTCTAGACACAGAAACCAAGAACAATGAATCTTTTACAGACTCAGTGGTCAAAAGGCTATGACACTAAATCTGATTAACAATGAAAGTACATAGGCAGTTTAAATTCAGGTTGTTCATTTACTCTTTCTTTTTCAAATGTTATTATGTTTGAATACTAATAAGCTCTTGCTCTGGTTCCAAGCCACTCTCTGCTGAATGAAAGAGATTTGCTCTCTCCACTTATCCAGAGAGCAAGACTTCACCTACCAGAAGGTGGAGTTGTAGGAATGTGGGAGGGACCAGAAAAGGTTTTTACTGTAACTGAATTTTAGAAAGCACACAGTCTGTATTGGGGCCTTCCATGGAAATTCCAGTCACGTTAATTCTAGCTAAGACCTGCAGCTACTTCAGGATGCTCTAAAAGCAGCCATGGAGTGATGTCTTCCTCTTTTATTCATACACAACAAATCTATTCCCAAGGGCCGAAATTCACCCCAGTACAGAGGACCCACATGCTAGCCTTTACTCCACTGAAGACTGGGCTCAACAGGCAGTGAAAAAAACCATGTGGGTGGTCTACAATGGGGCATATCACCGTTTGCATAAAGTTTCAAGGGAAAATTAACTACGTTTGCTGAGCGGCAATGATCTTCAGGACAATGGAGAGGAAAATCAGAGACCACTGCAAGAGAGGAAACCGGTTTGGTAAGTTAGGTAGCAGGAATGCAGGTTATCCTCTCCAATTGCAGATTTAACAATTATCCTTGCATAGCACGACTGCTTTTCTCTCTCAGACTTCATGTTGTGTCCTGAAAACTCAGCACTCTTCAAACTCTACTCATTGTGCATTTGTCTTCCCAACACAAAACCAAATTCCCGTAGCAGCTTTGCCTTTGTTTTAAATGAAAGTGAGACATATTTACAGGGAGTCTTGGTGAAAACACATGCCAATACAAAAGAAATTTTTCAAAACCAGAGAACAGGTGCTAATCTCAATTATTCTGCATTTATTTCTGCAGTTATTTGGGGATTTTAAGCAAAATAAGGTTCTGAATTCTAGCACTTTAAATAGTTATTGCTTGTACTGAAGTACTGTTTCAATACCTAAAAAAGGGGTGCTGTGGAAAGAACTACATACAAAGTCTAAAAAACCCACAGAACATTTCCTAAACTGACAGTTAATTTGGCTTAACAATAAAACGATTTGTATTTCAAAGGTGAAACAACAATAAAAAGAAGAAACAAAAGAGACTTACCAAAGAAAGGAGTTAAACAAAAGTAAATCAGGTGATAATGGTTATAGGCCTCAATCCTAACATCTTTCCAAATTCCTTGAGTGGGAAAAGAAGGGCCCCAATCCCAACTAAATGAACACTGCTCCTGGAAAACAGAATGATTATGTTATAATTGCCTGTTTTTCACACAGACATTGATGCTGTGCCAGAAATAAAAGACATTTGCTTAATAAAAGATAAAATATTAATAAAATAAAAGACATCTGAGAATAAAATATTGACATGCATTGAATCAATTTTTCCAGTTTCCATAAACCCAGAAGAGCCTACAGTATTTTCTTCTTATTTCTCAGCCAGAACTCTGCTGGTAGTACCTGTATTATATAAAGAGAATAAATTTTGTACTAAGCATCAAATGTACAGAGAAATACTGTATTACTGAAAGAGCAAAACAACACTTAGCATACCACTTAAAAAAATGCCAACAAAACCCCAAACAGTAAAGATCAAAAAGACAATCCAGGAGACTACTCTCAATTCAGCTATGAATTATCTTAGTTTGTAACGTCAGTATTTAATTGTACACCTAAAAGACAAACTGAGCAGATTTCTAACTGACAGTTAGAAATGTTACAGTATTTTAGAACAGTATCAAATTAAAACTCATATATGAAATAGGTTATCTCCTAGTTTTAGTTTTAACACCACAGATTAATACAAGGAAAGAAATGGGTATGTCTGGTGCGTTTGTGTAGTTCAGTCATGTTCACTGTTTCTCCCCTTTTTATGGTTCTCTTATACAAAAACAAAGGGAACAAAAACATGGTTGAGAAGTAGCTTAGTTCTGGTACTAACATCAGAATAACTGTCAGAATTATAAAATGCTGGTCAGGCAGAGAAATGCGTACACTAATTTCCATTTAGCTGTTTTCAAACCTGGTCAGACCTCTACTTAACAAATCCCTTGACAACATCTATTCATCTGCCCTCTAAGTTTCACACAGCCCCAGCCCCCAAAGCAAACACAATAGATGTCCTAACGTCTTGTACAGTGACACACAGTTCTAAATTTAGAGACTAATAACTTACAGCCAAGGCATACTAATTTGGGCAAACCACATTGCACAAGCCTGGCCTATCCCTTGCGTTGCCAGTCAGCCTCCCTGTCTATCAAATTGCAAAAGAGCCTTCCAGGAAGGAAACACTGCACCTATTTCAAAGGGAAAACCAGGGAGAACATATTCTTAGAAAACATGTCCAACTGAAAGTTGTTTTCCCTTTATAAAAAATAAACAAATGAATCACTGACAGATTGGCAGGTTTCACTAAAAATACTACAAAGACTGCTATCAGAAACAGTATCTCATAAGAACAATATGCCTGGATCACTGGAGTACATTAGCAGTGACAGGTTTGTGTTCTGCCACAAACTCCTACTCAGACTTAGTTAAGTTTACTGCACCTGAACTGTGTGAACAGCTCTCCATTACTTTCAGATGGGAAGGAGCCAGCTTATAGCAATGTCCTAGTTTGTTTACTTTTAAATTTGACATAGCTGCTGTTGTTGCCATATACTTGGAACTCAAAATGTTTCTGGAAATTTCTGGAGCAGCTTCCAAGTACACTCAAACAACTCATTTGAGGAAAAACCACCAGGGTATTTTCTTACAAATTTAAAGGTAGAGAGCAATGAAGCATAAAATCATTCCAGGCCACTTTTGCTCTATAAATAAGAGTACAGCTGTGTAAGTGCCTTATTACTTGCAAGCCTCTCCTTGCACTGATTTCTAAGAAACACAGTGGACTCAGAAGAATTAATAAACTTTCTAAAATGTACAGAAAATAAAAGTAGCAGCAACTAGAAATAATGACAGCATCTTAACCTTAAAGGATCTTTCCAGGACAACATGGAGTCCATGTTTACATTACCAGTTTTAAAGGAAATTACATCCAGGTTTAAATTAACAGAATCCTAGTCGTTTTTTGAAGAGACTCCAGAAACACTTTATTAGAAAGTTTGAAAATAACTAAGAAGAAAGGCATTTAAGTGGAGACAAATGTGCAAAAATACCCAGAAGGAGAAATGAGAAAGTAAGATCATCTAGGCATTGCCTCTATTTGCTGCAAAGCTATCAGAAATACATGAGATGCTACTCAAGTGATAGTTTGCCTTGAGTTAAATTTTAACAGCAAAGAAGCCACATCTTAAAGTTTCTGAGCTTCATTCATTTATACTGCATTGTTGTTTTCATGGAGTAAGTACTTATAAGTCACACTTCACAACACTACTAAGATGAGAACAGGTCCCCTGTTAGATAACACTTCTTGGGACATGCCAGAGCTGCCCAGTATAAATAGCACAGCACATGAGCAACAGCAAACACTCACAAAGCTGCTTGGATGAGATTTTTACAGCCTTGGCAATACACACTGGTATTTGCAACAGTGAACTCTATTGTCAGCATACATTGCTAAACCCACCCAGTGGATCAAAATGTAATGATTACACATTTCCCACTGCTATCCTGCCCTCTTAGCTGAAAGTCTCCTTGCTGACTCTTTGAGAAAAAGAGCCTTTTAAACATTCTTATCACTTAGATATGAAGCCTGGCCTTCTTATGCCATTTGTATTGTCAACATACAAGATTACAGGTTTCTAGGGGATATGGGAGGAGGAAGCTGCAATGAAAAATATGCCCTACTTATTAAACAACATTGCAGGTTTCAGAATACAACTGTAAGGACAGCTTGTGATGCATTCCTCTTTCCCAGCCTGAAGCCAGAGACAGACAATTCTGCCCCTACCTTTCTGATGAAATTAACATGGCACTCCCCTTTCTGCACAGGTGGAGGGCATGCTGGGGGGATGCTGTGTGCTTTGTGACATCTGCTCTGCTCTGCTGCATATGAAACGGCTGACAAGAAACGGACTTCAACAAAATTGACCTCCTGGATCACGCTGGTAATATCAAAGCTCTAGGACAAAACACAGAACAAAACCATTACAGTGTTGACATTTATATATGAGATTTATAATCACTATTACATTGGGATTTTAATACCATACATATATTATTCAAAGGCTTTTGAAATACAGTCTCAGCATGCACTGGTTTTGAAGGAAAAGAAAAACTACCTCATAAACTGAAAAAGGGAAAATACACAGGAATGTTCTAGATACAAGGAGATGTTTCTAGGCAAACCACTTTCCTCACACTGAGCCCTCACTGCAGGCTGCAGCAGTCTGCTTGCACACAGAAGTGCTTGAAGGATAAGGACAGCAAGAGAATCTTTACCCTCCTTCCCTATCCAGAACTCATCTGCATCTTCGGGAAGACACCTTATTCCAACTCAGAAAGCTGCTCCATACAGGAGTGTTTCCAGCTCATACTGTGCTGCCAGCTCATCTACCACAAGGCACTGAGCTGCCTGGTCCATGAACGCTGCAAAGCTGTATTTCATACCCAAAATGAAATGAGCTGCATTCTCATCCCCCAAATGTACCAACACACATTCTATGCCAGCACCAAATGAAGCATTTGGGGGCTTCCTCACCAGGTCACAAAATCGCCTTCAGTGTGCCTGGATAAAAGGAGAAATGTTCCATTTCAGAATTATCCTGTGCTATCAAGACAATATGGTTCCAATGGCTAATACCCATTTACTCCTCAGAGTGCTCATTTGTGAAAAGCCAAGAAAAAAGGCAATTTTTTCTAATTTGAAAGCAGCCCAGTTAGCATCACTTATTTCTGTAGCATACCGCAGGAAATTATAAAGCAAATAGCATTCCCCAATCCAGAGCCTTCAGAGAGTGCTTCCTGCAGATGATGTTGCCATGTGGAACAGGTGAACAAGGCAGAAGTCTGGGTCACAATAACCCCAGACTCAATTTAATGCAGTACACTCTGGTTTTACAGTGAAGGCCATTTCATGAATTGTTACAATCTGATACAAAATGAAATTGCAGAAATATGGACAAAATAATACCACTTCCTAACTTTACAGAGCCTGCTACTGACAAACCTTTAGATACTCTCCAAATAGTAAATAATTACAATTTCATAAAAGCTCTATGAAATTTTTGATTTCACTGATGGTAAAACTGAGTCGAAGAGAAACTAAGTGGCTTGTCCTAGGTCACACAGACCCAGGTGGAAGAATCTAGCTCTTATGTCTCAGTCCAGTGCCTCTGCAATAAAACCTGCCAGAATGGTAAATGCTGAGATATGGAGACACCAGATTTCATTTGTAGTTTAGTTATTCCACTATTATTCTTCCTTTAACTCCTCAGGTTTTTTGATTGTTTTCAGATAAAAGCAAGCATTGCTCCTTATGTTAATACCAGAATAATTTTGTATTTTAAAGCTATAAAATGAGTTGGAATGTTTTTGCCACTGTCAAGATCATTCCGTAATAATAGTCTCATGCTGACATAAGCGAAGCTCAAAATGCAAGACAATGTTATCCAAATGCAATATTAAAAATAAACCACCCTCTTTAAAAAACCAAAAGCATGAAAACACTTACAAAGGCTTTACAACGTGTGCATTTTCATTGTAGTATTCACGTGTAAACCATTCTCATACCAATTAGTAAGCAGATTTACAGCTAATAAAACAGATTTAAGCTTACGTTTTCTTGGAGCTGGGACACATCCCAAGAAGCAAGACATATTATTAGCTGAATTGATCCTCTTGCATTGGTCCTCTCATTTAGGACAAGGCACGTTCACCTCTAGATATGACCCTATTGCTAGTGAAAAGGTAAGTACACTTCTAACATTTACCTGATTACACATGCAGTCTTCAGGTCGACACTTTCTGCATCCAACTGCCTACTTTTATGGGTACTTGAATGCACTGAAAGCGCTCAGAACAAAAGAGCTTTGAAGAAAAAACAGAAGCACCTTCAGAAATAAACACATTACTTACGTATCTCTTGAACATGTTATCTGTTCTCCCGAGAGTGACATTGTTGAGCAGGATCTGTGTTACTGTATCTACTCCCTCGAAAACCAAATTCACTTTCTGCCACTTTCTACAGAAGAAAACATGTGTGAAAAACTATCAGAATACCTAGAGTTAAGAACACACAGGAGACAGACAATATAAAAATCTGTATCGCTATTATACCAGCAGTTGCCTCAGCTACCTGCAAAAACATTTGTCTCAGTGTAGCTACATTGTATCTTTAAATACTCAAATTAAGATGACAGCTGAAGTAACTCGAGTGAACATGTTCAAGAACACAGCATGTTCAGATACCCACCAGATATTAGATGGGAAGGCTTTCAATTAGCCTAAGTATTATATCTTTGCAGCTGAAAATTCATAAATAAATTTTAACAATCAATTTTAAAAAAAAGGAAAAAGCAACAATTGAAATGTTCTGTAGCAATAGATTTGCAGCTGCACATGATTGCATAATTTATCAGATACAAAAGTATTAAGCAGATTTTGAGCTGATGGATTAACTTGCAATTCTGCACGAAAGATGGCACAGAACTATTTTAGACATATCTTTACTCCCTACCTGACGTCAAAAGGAGTTTTGAACGTCCTGCTGTAAGTCCAGTTATCTAGTGAGATCCATCTGTACATCACATCATTAAATCTATAGTATGGATCCTAGTAACAGAGCAACAAAAAGAAAATTACAAGATTTATTTAGTAATAGTGTTACTAGATAAAAAGCATCACAATATCCATTAGATGAACGCTTCTTATTTCAGTCAGTCTGCAAATGCAAAATCCATCTTAGTTAGTCCTGATATTCCTTTTCACCTTTGAAGTTTTACATGAAAGCAAAGCTTTAGTAATATTTGGCTTTATTTATATAGGTCAAAACCCTTTCTGCTACAATCACTCAAACTAGAAGTAGCAGGATTTGTTTTTACAGAAGAAATTACTGGTCTGGAAATTAACCAATAACTCAAGAGAGCTTGTGACTTAATGAGAGGAACAGAAATATGATCACCCTCATAATTATGGAGAAAGTAAGACTAATAGGATTTTAAGAGGCAAAGAAGCAGCATTTTAGGCCTCTAGGGATAGTAGTGAACAAATCTCTAGTTTAAAGTTACTGCAAATACTCCAGTTGTTTCTTGTCAGCTAGTCTTGCTGCGGTAAGGATAAATGAAATTATTGTATGTGGAGGGATGGAGAAAGAGAAGAAAGAGAAGCAACACCATTTTGGTTTTGGTATAAAACTAAATGATCACTTTTGGGAATAGTATTGCATTTACACCAAATGTGCCCTTCTCCCTTTAACCACACTAGCTAGGAAGAATAGAAGGCACAGTTGGTCTAAGCTACGTCCTCAGCCTTTCTGGCTTCATGCTGTATTTATTACCTTATGGCAGGTCGCAATGTCCCTCCCCCAGGTTAAAGGACCTGACACCCCATGGCCTCCCACCTCACACAGAGGCAGTAGAAGAGCACAGTGCCACATCCCGTGTCAGAGTGCAGAAAGGCACCGTGTCCCATCCCCTGTCAGAGTGCAGGTACCCGGGTCCCTGCCTGACAGCCCCGTTCCAGCCTCTGCAGCAGCTGCACGGCTGAGCTGCTGCCCTGAAACAAAGGCCAATCTCTTCTGGCCGGCATGACTCAACCCCGGCTCAGAGAGAGGGGAGCTGCGTTAAGGTTTGCTCTGATACGAGTGTTCCAACAGTACCAACACACTTAACTACCCACCCTTAATATCCAAATTCATACTGAAGAAAATCTGCCCAGCTTTTTTTTTTTCCCTACTTGCTGGAACTTAATTTTTCTCCCCATTTCAGGAGTCACTATAGATAGTAACGACATTTTGGATTTGAAATCTTCTGAAAAAAACTGTCTCATGCCTCGTATTTATTTTGCATCTATCAGGGTCAGGCTCTGTAATATACACAGATAGCTATTTACATAGCAGAGCAAAATCGTAACATCTAAGTGACTATCCTCAGCAGAACAGTCCCTTCTGGAGTCCTACAGCCATACAAACATCATTCTTTGGGCTCATACAGAGGGGAAAGTGTCACCTTGCCTCTACATGCTGTGCTCTATCAATAAAATTTCTTACTACAAGGGAAGAGTCAAAAAGGAAAAGGTCTTGTCACCTTAGTAAAACTGTGACCTCTGTAATGATAATACAGTGTATTTAAAAGTTAAGTCATCATGAGCTTACCAGAACTATCACTGCATTTTAAGACATTCATACCATTACTTTTGGGGAATAGATCTCAGATATTTATTAGGATGCAAAATTTAAGGCTAAGAAATAAATATTAATATGCAAAATTTAGGCTCATAGAAGAAACCCCACTGAGATCATCGTACTGAGATAATGAAAGGCAAGTGTTGAATGTCAGAGACCATGAAACCCCACAATATGTACTTTTAAAAGCACATTTTTAACACCGGTCTTGCTTTAACATTATACACCATCTTATATATATTTACATATACATACATATTCGTATTTAACATTACATACTATTTCATTTCACATTATGCTTTGAAAAATGCGCATGTTAAATTTCAGTTATTGCCATTTGTATGTGTGAAATACTTAACAAAAGGCGTGAGATGAAAGTTGCAAATGCACTATCAACAGCAGACTGTAAAGCCATTTGGTTAATGGTCAAAAATCGACATCAGTGTCTCGGCAAAGATGCACAAAAGAAACCTGCACCATTTCTCCCACAACAGCACAGATACCGAGAAGTTAATTAACAAAGTCCTGAGTTCTGGAAAACACTAAACCGGTTGTCTAGGAGCAGAAATGTAAGAATATTTTATCAGAGGCAGAAATCATTGCCAAATGGGCTCTTCCAGAAGTTTACAGAGTGGCATGTTTAAATCTCAGGATGTACTGAAGATCCTTCTTCCTGAAGGAGCTTTCTTCTTTACTAGTCTAAACCCTCCAAACTTCAAGAAATGCATTGACTGCTAAAATAGGTGTCACAGAAGGTGCTAATTAGCCCTTCTGACTCACGGGCATCCACCCTTTCAGAGGGGAAGCTTACAGTTCCGTGTACCTTCATGTAAAACTTAACAGCTTCCTGGTATCACTGCTACATAACCAGTAAGACAGCTCATATATCACACAGAAAAGCTGTTAAATGCTAATAGCTGGTCAGTCATTTTAACCATGACGGATGTTGACTGTTGTAAAATCAGTCGGAGCAACGTTCAAGCAACGTTTTTAAGACAATTCTCAAGGTCCACGAGAAACGCATGACAGCAACTAAGTCCTCTAAGAAAGCAGAATTACTTCTCCAGTACACTTGTGAGGTTATTCACTTTTTCATTATTAAATACAACTGTTCTGAGTGCTGGAGATGTACCCATGTAAGTCAAATTGTTTGGATTTCTCTGAAACAGAATTTCATCCCACATTAAATCATTTCACATCAAAATTAAAGGCTTAGTTCAGAAAAGTGCATGCAGAAAAGGACAAATTTAAAACACTTAAAGGCACAGTCAGAAATTGAAACATGGTAGGAAATAGGCTGCACATCTATTAAATACACTTCACATTCAATAGCTCAACAGCTCAATGTGTTCCTGGCAGCAATTCATAGAGGGGTGGAGTCAACTAGAGCTATTTTTAGATCCCACCAAACTAACAGCCTTGCATTTTCCTGCTCCCTGAAATTTGGGGAAAAAATCTGAAGCACTCAAGCTGCCTGCTTGTTTGTTCCCTGCTCCCCACTTCAACGTTTTAAGCAAGCAGCAGATCACCTGCTAAGACGAGGTAAAAAGCCCTACTACAGATCAGCAAAAGGAAGCAGTTTCCAGGTCGGATAACAGGACATCAGCAGGACTTCAAAAGCACTGGCAGCACTACAATGAAGGCACTGCCAGCACCCAGATGGAAGCTTCTCCTTGCAATGATTTTTAAGGGGATATTGGAAAGCTATGGTGATACAAGCTAAGGGTTTCTCCGGTTAAGGAGGAAATGGATGAGACATGAACACATGAGACGTGAGGCTCCAAGCCCAGGTGAGCAAGCGAGTGGTGCCAGCTTTTGGTGTTGCCATTGGGCACACCTTGGCCCAGTGAAGGGACACCTCCAGGCCCCCACACTCCAGGAGTTCTGAGGGGCATGGCACAAACACCTGAATGACATCAGATGGAGTCAGCTGTACCCAGGTGAAAGATCTGCATGTAATGAAATGAAATGTAATACAGAGAACAAAAAGCAGATTCCTTTGCCTTACCCTGCTTTTTTTATGGTCTAATTTGAAGTCACCTTGCATGCTCTTCTCTCATAAATTAACTCTGCTGGTATTTTATAATGTACACCATAAGAAAATTCTGATGGTGTAACAGATTACCAAAATTAAATTTGCAAGTGATGTTTCATGATTTACAGTTTAATGATTCTGCTGTGGCCAACTTCAGACTGGAAGCTAAATAGTTAATATATACTTATCTATACCCACGTTCTCCTTGACACCACAAGAGATAGCAGTCAGGACATTTATACAATTTTCACAGCTTGAAGTCAGGCTGAACTAACAGTAGTGATGAATGGATTGTATTATCAGAATGTGAGTTTTGGAAGTTCCCCCTAAAGTAACTAATTGTCAGTAGCTGCTCTCAGAAAGCAGTAAACTGAATGTCACTGTCAATGTTCAAGACGTGTCACAACTGAACACTAGGCCAAATATGACTAAAGAGTTAAGATATTAATACCCACTGCTTAATATTATTTGAATACTCTGATGTATTTAACAGACCACTATAACTTTTGTCTCTTTTAACATCACAAGCTTTTGAAAGAAAAACTTAAGTGCCCTTTAATATTTATGTTAAGTTTTACTAAGGCTTTTGAACGTTTCCACATATGATCCCACAGTTCAGCAGAGCACCTGTATTTCAGGGGAAAATAATATAAATCAACTATTCCATCAATGAATGCCATCTAACCTGAACAGAACCATAGCTTACTCAACGGAATTGTTACGTGGCTTGCTCCAAAAAATCAAAGTTGTGATGAAGTGTCAGAAAATACACAACAGCATCTTTTATACAAATGCAGAACAAGCTACAGAAAACCACACTACTTTCTAGAAACACTGAACTATCAGTTGGCATACATAAACTTCTGTGTTTTCTAACAAATTTTAATATCCAAGTATGACCAAGTACACTGTTAGCCTCTCTGTCAAGTGCATGCCCTTGTCTAACAGGCCAGAAAATGCAGTGTTACCCAGTCCCTATATCAGCATCACACTTGCAGACCTTTCATAATAGTCTATACAAACCTAAGTGACAGCTAATAAGACAAAACAGCCTTATGTATGAATGCAAATGGATGGCATATGAGAAAATCCAGCTACAACAGCCATATTAACCAGAAGTGAAAATTTACAGGAGTCACCTGCCAGCAAGAAATGGCATCGTGCAGAACTTGGACAATAAATGGTAGAAGATGCCTATTTCCAGCACACAGACTAAATATGCAAGTTACCTGTGTGTACACATGGCTTACCAGAACAGTGCCTGAAAGAAAATACTGCACTGGCAGTGGACAAAAGCAAAATCTTCAGACAAAATGGTTTTGGAAAATCTTTTTCCAGAACTGTAGGGTTAGCAACAGATTTGCTGTAAGTCTGTAAAATGTCTGCATTCAAAACCAAGCTTTGCACTAACATTATTCAAGTGACTACTACCCTTCTTTATGTGCATTTATCATGTGTTTTTTCAATTTTACATGTAAATAGTAGTATGAGCTACAGTGTCTTAATGAAATGTTATTAAAACAATCAAGCCAAACACATACTCTGATGCAATCTCCTGGCCCTAGAACTTTTATCATAGTTAATCCAGCATTTGAACTACGTTGATTGAACATGAAAGAAAATAATACTTTGGTAGGAAACTCAAGTGTCTTCCCCAAGAGCATTTTTTGAGACACATGCATTTGGTGCATTCAGAAAGACGTGTTCCTCCAATGTATATTTTATGAGCCAGAGTAAAGATGTCTCTAGAACAAATGCTAAGAGGATCCAGAGAGATGAATAATGAACCCTCAGCGTCAGAGAGATGTTTTTCAAGTGTATGGCCTGCACAGCAGATTAAAGTAAGGCTACAGACACGCAATCAGCTAGAGCATCCCTGTGCAAAAACAGTTTGTGTGTCGACCTAAATTTGAAATGAACTACACAGTGATAAATAAATTGCTTGTAGCCTACTCTTGCAATCTAAGCCACATTCTGAAGGTTTAATATTCATCACCTTACCCCTGCTGCCCTCCTTCCCCTCGTTTGTGAGATGCCCACTAAGCTACATTACGGGAGTAGGCCCTTCTAAATTTTGCTTTAAATTTCCGTTTTGGGTGCTAACCCCTTGAAAATCTCATGGATGCAGAAGCAAAGGATGCAGTGCTACTTGCCACTTCAAATCACACAGAGAAACTGCATGTAGTTTCACCCGGTCACTGAACATAGGGGTCCTGCTATCCAGAATGCTTTTGTTCCCACTAGCTTTGTTCTCCTATTTCCTGGTACAGCTTTTCAGACCAATCTCCAGTTTTGATTACAATCTGGGTTACTGATCTAGTGACATCTTCTGTAAAATGAATAAAGATCCTATATTCCACTGCAAAGAGCAAAAGGAGCAAATGAAAAAATACTTAAGACAAAAACTTGTATTTAGGCATCTACAATAAATCTCTTACTTCTATACTTGACACAACACCAAAAAGGGCTGACTTCCAGAGATAATGAACTCCAGAAAAATGGAGCAACCAGTGCTCTATGCCTCTACAATTAGGGCAGTGTGCATGTTTTTGTATAAATAGGAATGTGATTTTAGGCAGCTGCACTTGAAAACCTTTGGTGACATTCACCGCAGTGAAGACACCTCAGGACAAACAGCTGAGCCCCCCTCTGGAGCACAAAGCCTCGCACTGCAGTAATGACTGATGTCACGGACTCCCTCCGAACAACCCACGCTTGCCGCTTTGCAGAATGCAACAACTATGGTGACAAGGACTGAGTACGTTTAACACCATCTGCAATAGATTTCAAACCTGCTAAGGTTGCTCCCCTCTTTTGGTATTGTCTGCATGCTATCTTTCAAACAAAAATGTGATTTTAAAAGAATTTAGTTATTCTGGTGCAAATTTGCGTGAATGTTTCTTTCGGTAAACTGAGCTTTGCTAAACTGAGTAAGAATGGGTTTAAGCTGGTCTTGAGTTACCTGTACACATCTATACATAGAAACAGGTTATCTCATTCTGAGCTTGGAACTAGCCAGACACCAGCTGGGTCCAGTCCAGAGGTCAAGCAACCACACTAGTGAACCATTTTGGTTAACTCAGCACCTCAACAGTAACACCACCAATTTAGCAACAGCTTCCAGTCCACAGCAGGTTCATACCCGGCCATACCAGCACGTGTTTGGAGCAAGTTCTTACTTGTATTCAAGTAAACATGTTCTAAGTGACCACAACCAACCATCATCGATTTAATTAGCCAAGCACCCACTGCTGCCCAGCCGGCTGACTAAGCTCTCATGCCTCTGTTCGGGCTTGGGATTCTGCCCAGGCACATGAGAGTTCATGATCCTCATTTCCAAATATACTGCTAAATTGCAAGTCACTGTGCAGCAATGCAGCTAAATTAGCAATCACACCTTCTCACTTCGTAAGTGTACTTAGTGTGAGTAGTTAAATGTGAGTCTTTCATTACATCATTGTCTTTCGTGCCTGAGTCAGTGCATTGGTCACAGTTTCTCGTGCATGATTATTCACACTTCTTGCAGCAACACCTCCCAGCACAACCAAACATCCCAGACGTTCAGTGTAAACTTGTGCACTTTTGCATGAGAAACAAGCAGAGTTCCCTTCACCGATCCTCCACACAGTCTCCCTGCCTCCTGCACATTTGAAAACTATAGAAAAGCCCTTCTGAAACCTTAATTCTCTATGTCCAAGATGTCACATCACTTAGCACGCAGATGTTAAAAACAACAGATCATCATAGCTCTGCCTGTCCCTTCATAGCATATTTCTTTTTCCAATGTTGATGCTTTGTAACTGGCAATGACACTCATTGGAATCTATGATTAGTGCTGGGATTCCCAACCTGTGCCAACACAGAAAATGCTAAAATCATCCTGCCCAAAGGGTGTCACTTTCTCCTTTTACCTCTTTAACTTTAATCAGAGTATAATAAGCTGAAGGATAAAAACCGAGAAATAGAAAATACAAAATGCATGCATCCAGAATGTGTTTTTAAAATAAATTATGCACAAAAACCACACCACTGGGCCCACAATAAAGGAGGGATAATATGATATAGTCACAGCATACAACAGTACTTTACATTTTCCAGCACAGAACTGTATTTTTCATCTTTATAGATTACTTCACTTTACTGTTTTATTTCTTTTCCTTGTTCCAGGCACACGTTTTATTTTCCTTGTTTACTTTTAAAAAGGCACCTTATTTCAACAATGACCCAGTTAGTGCCACGTTTCTTCTCAGGTCTGAGTCAGAGGCACCTTACACTGGTATCAGAATACTTTGCTACCAATCTGCAACTGCAGTTTTGAAAATCTGTCCAAGAAAGTGGTTCCTGTACTTTTATAAATTTAAAAAAATAGAAGAGACAAGCGTAAACAGAAGCAGAAAAGCTTCTTCCAAGTGTTAAGACTGAAGCTAGTATTTTAACTTTTGTTCTTGTGTTTCAGAATATACTTTCCTTAGGCAGAATGGGTGTATATGATTTCTACTGTTCTGATATTCTCTGCAAGTTTTAAAAGGGCTTTTTAATAGCCTGGAATCCCTAAACTTATTGCATCAACAAGTCAAACTTCAGGAGGGTGGGTTTAACTTTTCATTGTTTTGAGGTACCACCGTAGGTAAGCATGACTTACATGCTGTGAGGGTATTGCACGTATCTGGTGTCAGCACCTTGGCTGCGTGTCAAAACCACAGTCTCACATACTAAAAAGCTTCCATTTGTACCCTCGGCCTTATGTGGGACTGAGGACACTGCAGCCACCAAACGAAGCCTGGCTGCTGCACCGGCGATGCCAACCAACCCTGCAGTGGCCGGGCAGCCCCCGAGACGGAGCTGTGTTTTGGGGGACAGGGTTCTCCCCTCCGAGGCGGGCCGCCCACGGCGGGCGGGGCTGCTCCTCGGCCCGGCTCTCGGACTACCGTACCTGGATGAGGCCCTGGCACAGCAGCGCGGTGTGAACGCAGCCCGGCACCTCCGCTCGGAGCGACACCGAGCCGTTCCCGCTGCGGAGCCGCCAGCTCCCCCGCAGGCTGCGCACCTCCGGGCCCCCCGCGGCCACCGCCAGCGGCAACAGCAGCACCGACAGCAGCAGCGCCGCGGGGCCCATGGCGACAGCCACCAGCAGCAGCGAGCTAGGGCGGCGCTTCCAAGGAAGGAAGGGAGGGAGGAACCCGGCGCTGCTGAGGGCGATGCAGCGCGGCTGCGCGCGGGGCCCAGGGGGCGGCCGAGCCACGGCGCTGGCGGCCGAGCGCGGCCGCGGAACGCGAGGGGTAACGGCCGCGCTCCCGCCCCGGCTGCGGCGGCGGCTCCCAGAGCACAACCCTGCCCGAGCAAGTCGGCGAAGGGGCGGGCTGGTTTTCTTTTTGCCTCCAAGACGCACGGCGAAACAGTGATAAGAGGAGCTGTAATAGGGTTACGAATCTCTCAGATGCCGCAATTGCACTCGGAGCTCTAGAAAACGGTAGGGAGGCGGGAAGGGATGAGGAAGAGCTGTGACAACACCGCAGCGGGTTCTGTCAGTATTGGCTCCCTCGAGTCTTCCACCTCCTTTTTTCCATAAAATTACAGAGGCATGTAAAACCGTAACAAACGTCATGGACTTCTCAAAATACTGTGGTTTCCTCATAAAGCAGGGCTGTGGGTTTTGTTTATAAAAATTCAGTACATTGATCTGCAAAGGGACAGAAGCATCAGCTCCCAAGAATGAACTCAAAAATACGGTTTTCAAGTCACACTGTAGCTTTCCTGTGTGCCCTTGCTAGGTTAATCCCTTCATTCACAGCCCAAAAGCAGGAATTAAAGCAACAAGTTTTTAAATAGCTCTGTGGAAGGCCTTAGCTACTCTCCAGGTGTAACATCCCGCCCTACTTCAAGCTCTTTTCCCACTGCACCAGGGGGTGCAGAGGTATCTAGCTCACCTCCATGAACTGAATGTTTCGCACCAGCCCCCACAGCTAAAGCTGGGCAAAACAAGAAGAGGGACACCGGAGTTTTGTTTCACACACCTGTTTTAGCATACTGTAAGAATCCACACTAAATTTGTCTTTAAGGCATAACTGAACATGGTCAGCATGCCTATATATTTTTGATAACAAATTCTTTCAAGCTGACAACCCTTCGTTTCAATACAATATAAAAATGCCAGTCCTTCCATTCACCTACCACATGAAGTACACAATCCATCCACAGGATATTTTTTCACCTGTGAGAGAACAAGGTGGAATGCAGTTCTGAGAAAGAACTGGTTCAAAGAGAAGGACAGTAGCTGACCTTTTTTCTCTTAAAAAATCTCTGATGCCAGCTTCAAAAAGGGATAGCTGGGACTCACACTGCTGGGCAGCACAAGGCCGTGCAGAAACTTAGCTGCTAAAAAGCTATCATCCTGGATTGAGTTACCCCAACTGGTTTTGCATGCTATAGAATTCAGTCAAAATTATCTTCTCATCTTTAAAAGTGCAGACTATAAAATGATTATTCATTAATAGTAGAAAGCCTTGCTCTGTTTCGGTCCTCATCTGTCAATGAGTAGTGTTTTCAGGGCAATCAAACATTTCAGTGTTCTTCCCTCAAATGCACTGATACAACACTAAAGCCATTTAAACATTGTAGTGCTGCTTGAGGAATCTTACCGGATATTATTTCTCAAGACGCAAATTTACAGCCGTCAAAGAACAACTGCAATTTTTTTTTTTAATAAATCTTTTCCAGCAAGTCATGTGATAGGTTCCCAGTAAGAAGGAAACTGCATTTCAAGATGTTTACTATACTTCCGTGTTTTCTTTGCCTTTTATTCTTTCTGCTTAAGACTGACTGAAGCAACACACACACCAAAAAACCTCAACCTAAAAACAATGCTGTAATTAAGTATTCTGAGAACATGCTGTTTCCTTGTTCAAGGCTTATAATTAAGTTAAATCATGTCTCATTTTCATGTCCCAGTTTTAGGGTTTGTTTTTTGTTTGTTTGAGGCTATTTTTAAACAAATGACATTTTTGCTGTTTCAAGATAGGAGAGTTTTAAAGGCTGTGGTTTAATCTTTTCAAATCTTAAGACACAAAGCAAGATAAAGTATGTACTTTCTTTTACTGTGTACCATATTAACCCTCTTTCTGAAATACCACAAATTTAGGAGGTTATTACAATTTTTACTTTATGACACTGCAAGCAGATATTCTTTATCAACTAAGACAAAAAGCTGAAGACAATACCATGCCCTTAGCTCTAGTAGAATAAATTCAGAGTAGTTCCACTGAAGCTGCCCAAATTTGGCCATGTTAATCCAGAAGTCCTTTGTTTCCAAATGGTGTGCAGTCTCTATCATCACAACAGGCTGCTGCTGCTTTCTCTTTCAAATTCATGTTCAGTGAGTTCGTGTAAAGGTTTTAAACACAGAGGTTCTCAGAGACTTGGATGCAGTACTTCAAGATATTACTGCCCCCACCTGTCCAGCCTGTACCATTCTTCTGCTGAAGGTAAACACCTCTGAAGCCAAACAGGACTTGTATTCACAGCAGTCCGTATCAGGGCATGCTCTCCCTTTTGGTAACTGCGTGCTGTTGCAGATACCACCACCACAGACCATTTGTCAAAGATGCAAAGCCACCAAAGGATCATCTACCTTGGGGAATTTTCTATAGATGCAGCATTATCAATGTATACGTGTTTGTACGAGTGTAAATACCTTCCTGCAGCACAGAATATCCATATGAAAGCCCCACAGCTCCTCAATATAACACCAGACCTCTGTTTTCTGACTGCATCTGCAGAACAGAACCACTGTGCAAAACAGTTACTCTCTGTGCTGGAGTAAAGACAATATGATGCAGGGAGCTCTCCAGCTATGGATTTCTAAAGGACATTATTCTCTACTTATCTTGAACTCCACCCAAAAGGATGTTAAAAATAAAATGAAGAAATAAATTAAGATTGCCTTTAGATGTGGATACTGTTAATACATAGCTAGACGAGAATGTTGTACTAGGTTATCATAAATGCAAAATACAAAGTGATAATCTAAATGGTAGGCCTGAAGTTTCTTTCATAATTATGGCAAAGTCTGTAGGCCACTGCAAGGGGATTTCCTTAGCAAACAAAATTACCCAACACTAACAATCACGAGTAATTAAAAATAAGTATGTAGAAGGGAAGCTACTGCTCCAGGCAAATGCTGTAATGGAAGGGGAAAAGCAAAAAAATACGTAATAATAATTTTTAAATTTCATAAACAGAAAGACAGGTGATGCCTTGAGTATAACCTTCATCAGGTATGCTGGGGCAAAAGCCTCTCTCTATCTCTACATAACATCTTGCTTTGAGATGCACTTAAACCAAAGGATTTAGGTGTCAGGTCACCACCTTCCACAGCACAGACAGAAAAAAGCCTAGGGATCTTTAAAGCCAGCATGGCCAGATTTCTGAAGTCAGGTTATTTAGAAGGTGGAATTCCCACAGTTTTTATTCTCTTAATTTTATAAACAATTTTGAAATAATCCCAATCTATTTATAAAATTATGTAACACTGATTATTGCTCTTTATGTTTTGTTTCATAAGCAGCAAAGTCAGTGTCTTGTACGGTGCTGTCCAAGTTCCCCTTTAATTCTCATTAAAACTTAAAACATTCTGATTCTCTGGCACTTACAGGAAATAAGCAGTACAAATGGAGACGACATGAAAATATTGCTTAGCCTTTCTTAGAGGTCTAAAACGAGACAGTCATCTGTGACCATAGTACAATGTACAACTCGTCCCTGAATGCCTCAAATGAAATCCCTTAAAATGTGGGTATCATAGGTAGCAAACTGTTTCCCCTGTGACAGAAGTTTGAGGCTTCACTGAGCCCGTGTGCTTGGCACTTTACCAACTGAGAGCAGGACATACCAAACAGATCACACTAAATATGAAGCATACATCCAGCCTACTGTTTTAGTCAATGTTTTCTGTGCAGTTGGGTATTAAGAGAATGTCAACAAGGGTTTGCAGCTGATAAATTGGATGAGTAAATGTAAATGGATTTGGAGTTGCTGAAACAGCTGGGAGCTGCATTTTTTCTAACTCAGGTGACTCCAAAAAAACCACTGGGGCAGATGAGGACCTCTGTTTCTCAGACCTTCAGTGTGGCTAATGCACCTGGCTTCAGCACTAGGACAAACTCTGTCCCTTCATTTCTACCAAAATGACTCTAATGCAAGCACCAGGAAATATTCAAAATAACTTTACTGAAAACTGGGGGTACTCGAGAGACTTTTTTTCCCTCTTGAAAAATTA
Organism: Machaerirhynchus nigripectus; assembly: GCA_013397975.1. Taxonomy (NCBI): domain Eukaryota; kingdom Metazoa; phylum Chordata; class Aves; order Passeriformes; family Dicruridae; genus Machaerirhynchus; species Machaerirhynchus nigripectus. Next base: position 750,114 of record VZRQ01002217.1, read on the forward strand.
ATGATTATTTCATCACCTATAAGAATTTCCAGAATTCTTAATCAATGAAGTCCTCATTGAATCAACTCAAGCTCCATTTAGGCAACAGCATAAGCCGAGTGTGGCTACACAGGAAGAAATACTCACTACTCTGAATGATTCCAGTGAAAACCCTTTTACATAACAGAGCTACATCGTCATGCAGTCCAAGAAGCTACGTGCCCTATCACTTGCTGCACTGGTACAAATGTCTCAGGAGTAAGAGTTACAGAAATTGACTCATGCACATTCATGAAACAGGCATACTTTAATATGGGCTCTATTTTTTTTTCCAAATGACTTCATACATAAACAGCACTAAAAATAATACTTTATACATACACCCATCTGTATAAAAAAGCATTATGTGCTTGATTCTCATGGCAACAAAAAGGAAAAGACTACTGCAGTATACAAAGTACTAGAAGGATGAGAGAATATCTCAAATTGGAAAGGACTCACAAGGATCATCAAAAGTCCAACTCCCTTTTCCTTGCAGGACTAAATAAAACTAAACCATATGACTAAGAGTAACATCTAGATGTTTTTTGAACTGTCAGGCTTGATGCTGTGACCATTTCCCTGAGGAGCCTGTTCCAGTGACTGACCACCCTCTCAGTGAAGAACCTTTTCCTAATGTCCAACCTGAACTTCCTTGACACACATTCATTCCATTTCTTTGTGTCCGCTCATACTGTCTGACCAGATCTCTTGTTTTGATACTAGTCAGAATTTTAATATTCTGATATTTACACTGGAAGAAGGGAAGGCAGGCAGTAGTTTTATGGCTAGGAACATAAAAAAAAAGAGAGCCTTAGGGATTTGAAACGAACCTTGTCTCTTCAGCTCAGTCCTTGGTGAAAGAAGGACCTCTTCAGGGAGTGGCCATGCTAAAATACTACTCACACACATTTGTTTACAGCAGAATTCTCAGCCCAGTGGATCCAAATAATCTGGTGCTCTAATTAGTTCCTATGCCTTGGCTGCTGCAAGTGTCACTGTTCCATGGAAGAACTCTTTTTTTTCACCACTAGGACTATGGATAAGCACAAACACAACAGCACCCTGTAGAGAGGTTCTTAAAACCACAAGAGAACACTGCCTGGAATCAATCTCCTCCAAGATTGTTTCAGCAAGAGCAACGATCTTCAGCTAGTCTAAACTAGTATAGATCTAATGAAAGGACAAAAGATGCACTTTTTCAATCAAACCCTGTATAAAATACTCAGCATACATTTTGATGTCTACAGAACATTTCACAGAAGTGCCACAATATTCTGAAGGTACTTAAAGTTTTAATTAGTATGTTGAAGAGTGAACAGCCACCTAAGCTTTTTGCACTTTTCACATTCGAGCAAAATAAACAGCGTTCAGCAAACAATCATGTCCAAAGGCATGGCTTTTTGATGAAAGGGTTTCCTCATCCCAGGAAACCATCATGACTCCAGAATGTTATTAAGCACTTCGAAGGTTCAAGATGCAAAACTACCTTGAGTACTTATCTGTCAATAAAGGTTCTATTATGTCAATTCTCTCACCGTATTTTCAGTAGTTTATCAACAGTGGTCATATTGACAAATACAGTTTTAAAGGCCTGGAAATGCCCTCAGGAATTTCAATGACACCAAAAAGATACTTAGAACTATTTTTAAAAGATATTTTAGGCAATTCAGTCTAATTAAGTTCTTCAGTATGCCTAGCAAGTTGACAAGTAACAATGTTTCCACAATAATCACTATGGAGTCCTCCATAGGTGGTCAGAGACATGAAGGTATACTTAGAGGACAGAAGGGTACAACTAAGCTTCTCCTGCCACCTCTTGCTTTCACAGTTAGCAGTGGACAGCTTAATGCTGACATAAGAAGGCCACTGCATGACTAGAAAGTCACTCAATGTTTAGTGAACATCTTGGTGGTAGCTTGAATTGGAGGCTTTTCAAGACCTCTTTTGTTGTGTTCTGTCATTACCAAGGATGCTGATCCACTGTTTATCCTTCCAGCTTCCTGGCAATGACCCATAATCTTGTAACCACCAACTATGATTACTGGTACTTCCTCCTAGCAGCAGTCTTCGAGAAGAGCTTATCAGTTTGCTGCAGCTGGCTCAGAAAGTACAGCTGGCTGCCCTCTCCTCTGTCCACACCCTAAATTATTCATGATGTATGTGTCAGCATGTGCTTCATGGGAACTTCTTTTTAAAACCTCATTGAGGCATACAACATTGAGTTTTCCCCTGTCACTCTGTCTCTGCATATCTGCACTCTAGATTCCTAATCCTAATACATGACCTTTGTTTTACCTGTACTCATGTAACCTAAAAATTTAAGGAAGTTTCTTAATCCATTTTTTTCAGTATTTTTACAAGCTCACCTCCCAGTTAGAACTACTGCAGTGATAACATAAAAAGTTTTGCTACCCTTCCCCTTTTCTTCATTCTTTGCACCTCAAGAGTTATTACTTGCCCTAGCAATTGTATAAAATACTGGCTGATAAATTGGAAGCACTCAAAGAGTCTCCAGGCACAGCCTAGAAAAGTTACATGAAAGACATTCCCCATCAGATCAGGGAAGGCAGCAAAGAGAAGCCCTATCTAGCAGGGCAAGCATATGTGGCAGAAAGGAGTTTAGGTCTCTAAAGGGTGGAGACAAATGTGGCAGGGTGGCTCTGGGAAGGAAAACAAGGTTAGGAGGGCTGATTGGTCAACTATAACCTATTTCTGCGTCTGGTCTCCTGCCCTGGGAACCAGAGATGTAGCTTCAGTAAAACAGCTAAGGGCAACTTCTCTTTTCTTCTTCCTTTTTTTCTCCCATCCCACCCCTCGTAAAGTACAGCACAATGCATGTGTAAGACATTAAGATGCCACATCAGTCATGGGAAAAAAAAAAAAAAAAAGGCTGTTTCAAGTTAAAATTCTAGATCTGAAATTTCAAGGTTAACTACTCAACGTTTTTCTACAAACCTGTCTTTTCATGTTTCCACTGTAAAAATTTGGAACATTTTTCTACACCAGTCTTATCAGTACTGGAAAGAATATTATGTGCAAAAATCTGATTCAGGATTACCTGCATTTTCTCAAACCTTGAGTTTTCTTGTATCATTTGTAGTTAATCCAGAAAGAATGCTTTTCTACTCAGTTTATAAATAAATAGTTAAGGCTACCAAAAAATTCACATCCTTTGCACCAAAACAGTAATTCTGGGTGTGAAGTGCAGCACATACGAAGTAGGAGAGGACAAAGAGAGCTAAGTAGCAGCCATCTACCTACCTCCTCTTTAATTCAATATCTTGTGATTGTGTGAAAGTGCTGCTTTCAATGAATTTGGAATGGATTCTCAGGAAACATAAATCACGCTGTAAACAAGAACGTAAGAGATATCTTCATGAAATACAACTCAAACTGTAAAAACAGAGCAGTTAGTACAGCCAACCAATAGAACCAGGGGATCACGATTCACGTACACAAGAAAGTTCTACCTCTTACGCTGGTTAGACTCATCATCTGCACTTGCGCTCTGGCAGCTTGCTACTGAGCTTAGACCAGACAGATACGCTTGAGAGATGCAGTAGTTTAACTCTTCACAGACACAGAGACTGACCATCACCCAGTCCCAAATACTAAACTCAATTCTTCTGCCAGCATAATCCATTCTATAAAAGTATCACTGCCATGTTTCAGTAAGTTTGTTACCTGAGAACTCCTACAATCACTAACACTGGTCCTCTGCTCAATGTTCTTCTGAGTACAGACACAAAATCTAGTACCTTATGAAGAGATCTGGACCTCTTACTCCAGCAAGAGCATTCTGAACCTTGTGGTAGGAAAAAAAATAAAATAATGGCTATATTGATTAGATCCTTCAGTTACTGAGGTATCTGTGAATTGATTTTCAGCATTCACTGTTAGAGCAGGATTAACACCATGGCAAGTAACCTGCAAACCTTGTTTTAGCAAGAGTACCCTTCCCCAAAGAATTAACAGCTTCACACTGACCGGTGATCTTTGCCAGAGGTATGACAGATCTTCACTATTTACCTTCAAAAATTTGCCAGGAAGAAGGGATTATAGACTCACATAAAGTTCTGTATGTAAGTTTGCAAATTGCAGTTCCTCATTTAGATCTCAAGAGGATTAGAGTTACACGTTCAGTAGAAAATTGTGTTCCAGAACATTCTCTAGAAAACCCCAATACCCCACAAAACAAAACCAAAACAAATGGAACCAAACAAAACCCCCCAGGACTCATGACTGAACAGTTTCGTTTTTGACTTGCATCAAAGACTGTGAGGTTAAGAAATGCTGAGGCTTACCTGGCCAGAGGGGAAAAAAACAAAACAGGCTTGACTTATAAACAAGCACAGGCTTCTCTTCTCAGCATAGATGAAACTACCATACTCAGTGTCTACAAATGCTTTCTAAGACAACAACATCGCCTGTTAGGTAGCTCTTCAAAACACAGGTAACAGCTTAATTTTTGCATTCCCTCTGATGAAACATGAGATCACATCTGAGACTAAACTTGAGTCAAAATTCCCATCCCTGATAAAGGAAAAGGCATTTCGAAATTCTGTCTCCACAATCCTAGTCTAACAAAGCAGCTGGAGCAAAGCCAGCTGCCCAGCTCTACAGCTAGTGTTCTTCCCACGAGGATAACGTTGTACCACCACCTTCTAAGCAACTGTTCATACTCTGCATGTGTTAAGTCTGTGATGGGACATGGTACAGTTAATATGAAGATCAATGAAGCTAAGGCAAAAGCCAGAATTACCTAATCTGCCAAACCTAGGACTCTTAAGTACAGAGCTTGAGTATTTCTGCTTTAAGTTCCTGAAGGGGAACCAATCTCAACAACAGCCATTTAAAGAGAAGAGCCTACTCTTCCAGAGTACCGGAACAACCCCAGAGATCAGCGATCAGTATTAAAAGCTGTTGAAAAACAACATATTCTGATCAACTTCATCTCCTGGTAAGGCTTTCTCCCATCACAAATTAAAATCCTTCACTGTTCGAAGAAGATACTGAAGTCTCACCAATACTTCTAATGCATAGGCAAAAAACCCCCAAACAAACAAAAGCTATTTTGGGCAAACAAGGATGTTTACCAGAGAAATCTTCAAGTACTACTTTACACAGAGCTGTCCTATCAAATTCACTGTTTCACTTCTGCCACCTATCACTGTAAAGATTATGCTTGTCACCTCTTCTAACCTACCCAAGGCAGACAGCTGCTCTAGAAATAGTTACAGCCCTTACTCCTGTTTATCTGGAAGCTACTGAACTCTTTCCCCCACAGCTGACTGACATTAAACCAACCACTGCAGTACAGAAAAAAGACAGTTGACAACTTTGGGCCGTTCCTGCAGAAGACTTGAGTGCTTGCTTCTAAATGCACTGGAGACCAAAGTTACTGCAGAATTTACTGCTGCATTTACCAAGAATGCTAAGTCAGCTTATGGGCATCAGCTAAACCATCACAAACACCGATTTAGGAACTGTTCTACACTACACACACCTGCAAGAGCTTGTCTGTCTGCATTCTGAACTGGTTTTCCAGATAAGGGTTATCCTGAACTGCTATTCTCTGTCAGGCTAAGATAGACACTTAAAATTTTAAATTATCAACTATCTTATTCCAGATTACTTTGAAACCAGTGGCTTTTATACTAGACTGCATGAATTGACAGCAGCTCATTTTCACTTCACAGTAATACAAGCAACTTATATTTACCTTCCGTACCTTCCCTTTACATCATATATTTACCCAGTTTTGTTTCCTGTGTTCCTATGCTTTCTCTGCATTGGTCCTGCACTGTTGCCAAAATACAAGCCCTTGGCCTGATACTGAAAGTATTTCAGCTGTAATTCCATCTACCTTTTAAAACATGCAATAATTGCCTATCATGATCTGAATCCAACAGTTCTTCATTTTATGCCTATTTTATATTTATATTGAAGGCACTGGGGAAAAATACCATCCATTCAACACCAAGAACCAAAGACCAGAAAGCAGATAAATCCAATGAGTACCATTTTTTCTGTTTTCACATTTGAAGGAATTAGTATAGTCTGTATTCTAGTAAAGTAACTGTTATACCTTAAGATCCTTTATTGATCATGGATTATCTCATTCCATTGTTCTAGTGCTAATTTATTTAACTAAAGAGGGGTTTATCTTAGCCTAATTTTCATGTATAAAACTACAATTGAATCAGGTAAAAACAACTAATTTTTTTTTTTTTGGACAGCTATAAACAGAGCAAGAAATCCTCAGCTGAATTCCAACTATGCTTTAAGTTTTACTAGGGACATGCAGACTGAAGACTTCTGAATCACCAGCCACATTTTATGGGCCTAAGGTATCTGCTTCAGATGATTATGCCTGTTAAAACACTATTTTTTATAGTGTTTAAGGGTTTGAAATAAAATGGCTAGAGAGAAAAATTGAGGGGAGGCTACAAAAAATAATACAATAGAGTTATTCAGAACAGTTCTGGCTCCAAGTATTGAAACCTTCACATTATCTGCTAATTAATGCAAACTCCTTTCTGCATAAGCAACTATCCAATCTAACAGGACCGGTATTGTACATCTGCACACCCATCTACTAACTCATTGTCTTTTAATCATTTGCCAGCCTGTAGTTCCAGGCCTCCACAGCAACCAAAGCTTGCTGTTGTGGTCTGCTTGAAGCCAGACTTTTCAGAAAGGGTTAGCATCTGTAATCTTAACATAAGAATTATGGCACAGTGCAACCAAATAGAACGTTTTTACTCAGGCATGCGAAAATCTGCGTATACTCATTTTATAACAAATACAGAGGCTGTGTGCATCAGAAGACATAAAAAATTTTAAAAAAATCCCTAGCCAATACTACAGACAAAGTTTTTCCTGAAAAGACCTTTTTGTGCTTAAAACCACTGAAGGATTTTCAAGTGAAACTTGAACAAACTGACTTCCATAATGTTGTTAAATTCAAACCCCAATTAAACACAGCAAGCAATCTTTAAAACACTGCAGAAACAACACTGTCGTTTCTTTCCCCATTTTATGTCTACTAAATCTGAGTGTCTTGGCTTGAGATTTTGTTCTCTATACGCACTTTCAAATAAAAGTCATTAAAATAGAGACAGACTTCTTTAATCCAAGTTTTCTATGATGGAGCTGACTGCTCTGAAGCTATTACAGCATTTATCATGGCAAAATAAATCTTTTACCACAGCAGGACAGGACAACTCACATTTCCAAAACCTTCACTTTTTACATGAAGTTCAAATGGAAAGTTTTCCAGCCTCCCTATGTTCCAAAGCAACCAAGATCCACTATGTAGTTTTCAGACCACCTGTGGTTTTGGTACGTAGATTACTCATTAAGGAAATCACCAATTAAGTTTTTTGTTTTGATAAGTCTTAGAATTCTTCACCATCTCCTTAATAGCTCCTGTCTATCAGCTCTTCCCCTTGCCCCCCTGCTTGTACAGGAAGTCTGCACCAGACACTACTGAGTTGGCTTCAAGGACGAAACACCTGCTGCCACTTCCCACTTCAGACCTTCAGCATGCATCTAGAACATCTACAATCCCCATTCTTTCATCAAAATACACACTTGCTAATTATAAAAAATTATTACAGTGGGAACATGACAGATGCAAAAAGGAACATGTACTGGTCCAAACAAAACTTCCATCTTCCATGTAGGATTTTAAAATTTTCTTTCTCCCTGACCCTTCATAATCCACAGCTCCTTGTGTTCTCTTAACACCTGCTGCCTTACACCTCACAAAACATCTTCCTAGCTGATCATGGAAGTGATTTCAGTTGCTCTGACTCCCAGGACAAAGTAATACACATCGAATTAACACAAGTACAAGAAAAAACTGAGAGCAGCACATCTGTAAGCTTAAAAATATAAATGTTTACCTCAGTCGTAATGCTACTGGCAGCTGTACGCCAATTTTCCAGCAAAATGGTGTAAGCTGGTTAGCAAAGCAGAAATGAACTGCAACTTCATCAATACATTTCAGAAAGTTGTCACTGAAGCATGTACTGCTAAAGAGAGCCCAGGTTTCTAAATTCCAAGCCAAATAAACATGGAGATTTCAAGTTCACTCTCATAGTTTAGAACCAGAACAAACCATGTCCAAACTACATGTTCAAATTTTTATAAAAATTAAGGTTTAACATTTATTTTACATCTAGCTTTCCACATCCATGTGGGGACAAGGAATCAGAATGTACATAACTATAAGCAGTGCAAAAGTGGTGCCAGTGAGAAGTCACAGATGCACAATAAAGTGATAGTACAAGACTAGAGAAAATGAAGCTATGGATGTTAAGAATGGAGACCAAAAAGATTAAACAAGGAAAAATATGAAGGAAGAGGGGAGGAAAGAGTCGGATGTTTCATAATGCCCTTGTTGCTGAAAGATAAACTAATGGCACAAGACAATGTTTCTTGTAGAACAAAAATCCAATAGCAATGAGTCTTTATTCACGTTTAGTCACCTGACATGAAGAAAGTGTCTGTTGCATTAAAATAGTCATCAATGTAAATGGCAGCATGGCTGAACAAGTCCTTTTCAATGGTAACGAACATCCCACATAGTAAAGTCACTTCAACACAGCCTCATGACAATTCCCACATCAAAACAGTACTTTATTTTATAATTTTTTGCCTCATCATTACCCCCACATTAAGATCTTTCAGTTGTCAAGTGTACAAGGTGAAGAAAAAGGTTCTCAGTCAGCAAACACAGGTGCATCAGGAAGTATCTCCACAATACACCACTTCAGATCTGCTGGGTCCCAAGTCCATCCTTGAACGCTGGGCTCCCAGCACCAAGTGCAGCCCCCTACTACGGCTACACGACTATGTTAGCTTATTAATTCTGCATCCACCAGGCCGAGCAATGTGCCAACCTGCAACAGACTGAGCATTAGAACTGAAAATGGCAGAAGAGTCACTCTATTGAACTTTACATCATTATTTGATGTTAAACAATGAGGCAAATGCCAACAGTATATACAAAAACCAGCTTTGCTTTTACAAAAGATTTTGTTTCCCATATTGATTAATCCAGGCAGCTAGCTCATTGGTTTATGCAACTTTATTGAAGAAAATAAATCAATTACTAGTAGAGCTATTAGTTGATCACTCATCCATTGACAACTTGCATCATTTATTCAGTGCTATATTAAACAGTGTTTTGGAAGACAGATTAACTAATAGCTCCAAGCCTCCTAACAAAATTTAAATGAATTACAAAAATGTTCTTAAACCCTATTTTGGAATACAAGGGATGTTTGACTTCCAATTTCCATTCTCTGTAAAACAAGAACTGGTCATTCCTTTATTGACATGCATAAGATACATCACATTTTCTGTTCTGCTGATGCTATAGATTCAGTACCAATTCTCCAGACACATCAGTTATGAGCAAAAGTATATAATAAAACCTCAGTCCTCTAACACTGGAAAGTTTGGAACAAGATGGATGTTGCTACAGCAATGTTACTTCTTTGATGGGAGAAAACTGAACATCCATCTCCCCTCCCCCCTTCAGGTGGTATCTTCAGTATCTGTTAGAGCAGTGAGGAATGTTTGTTTGTTTTTACTCTCATAACCAAGTTAGAATGAAGACATTGGCCACATAATACACATGCTCCATTAAAAAAAATTCTGAATCTTGGGCAATTGTTCTTGTGTAACTACTTTACAGATTCTAAAAGCAGTTATTGTCCAAAGCTGGAAGAACTAAAGTCTTCTCAGATGAGCATGTGCATGAATGGAAGGAGGTAAACAAAAAAATAAAAAAGATGAGGTCTGATAGGGGAGCAGCCGGATAAGAAAATCAAAAAAGGAACAGTAATTTAAAGTTTATTCCAGCTATAATGCAGGTTATTCTGACTTTAAGGTAGCATCACATGGCATACTTCTGAGTCCATTCCCGAGATATTCTGTTGTACCTGCAAACAAAACCAGGAACTGAATTAACATCAGCATGAAAATGACAATTTCCTAAACAGTTTATGATTAAGTATGGTTTTATTCCCATCTCCCTATTGTCTTTACACTGTGAGAGGTCTCCTTCTATACAAAGACATACATGAACTCAAAAAACTGAGCAATTCCCTCCCTAGACCACTTAGGATATTCTCTGGTTTTCAGGAAAAACTTTAAATTCAAGACAAGCAAGTTTGCTAGAAGTCTGTTATTAAAAAATGACTGAAAGAGAAGGAATAGAGACTATCTGGGATGGAAGAAACAAGGTGAGTATTTGAATATTGTTCTTAGGTTAAGAGTACGGTATATCACATGCCGTAAGTAAAGATTATCTGGTTAAGAGTATCACTGAATACAAAATATCAAATTTCCCATTTTAAAGAAAAACAACACTAAACATTTCATTGCACTGAATAGTCTTTCCACACGAATATACTGATCAGAATTTTAAAAGGACATTAAAAGACTATTTGAAGTACACTACTTCCACAGGAACTGAGCTGACCACTAGTTAACACAACTCCATGCTCGTCAGTAAGAAGTTAATTTTTAACTATACAAGCAGAACATAATCCTCATACATTTCCTAGTTTATGTGTGGAAGACAGACACTGCTGATTAAAAATAACTGAAATTTGGATTGTCTGAATTCACTTATGTCTATATACAAGGTCTTGCTACAGGGCATTACTTTGAACCAAATTCTGACAAAATCTGGGTAAATACTTACCAGAACAAGACAACCTGGCTCAGAACTCTGTAATTACTTCATACTAACTTTTTTTTTTTCAGCCATGCAAAAGTAGTATCTGTGAGAAATAGTGACTAGCCAATACATTACACACTAACCACAGATCAAGCTGTTAAATTTCCAGGTTCAGTAACTGGTGCATCCATTATCTGTTAGTTAATCCAGTGTCTTAGAGCATGCAGCACCCAAGTGCTGACAAATTTCCATTTTGTTAAATGCACCATAATTTGCAAATATTCTTACCCTACAGCATAGCGTATTTCTCTGTCCACTCTCTTGCTAACCTATTGTACCTAATTGGACAAATATATTTAGCATTAATATATATAAAACCCCCAAAATCTGCTTCTTATAAGTCTATCTGTGCAAAATCTTAAAGACACCTAAGGAAAATAAAGTCATTGCAACACAGATGGGGAAAAAGTTCTGCTGTCCATTTTCAAGGAAAGAACCAAAATTAAAGGCCAAGCTGCTGCCAAATGAAGGCATCAAAATAACAAATAGCTCTCTTTTCTTCATTCTGAAGATCTAACTGGATTTATGCATGGTAACTAAAAAAATAGGCAATATACATACTGTAAAACACTTCCATGCATGTGAGAAAAAGATAAGTCTCCTTCACCCACAACTTCAAAGATGCTCAGCTCCTTTGTTTTTAAATTATGCACTACTCACTTCTTTGACATACAAGTTTTCTCCATCTCAGATCTTCACAAAAGGCTCACTGAATACAACTGCTGTCTGACAATGCACTCTTACAAAGTCTGTTAAAGTACTAGTCTTGTGCAATTCTGTACTTACTTGTCTCTGTCTGTTTTATAGATACGTGCAATCTCTGGCACTAGTGGGTCATCTGGATTTGGATCACATAACAGTGAACAAATGGATAAGAGAACTGTAAAAAAAAAAAGCATTCTCAATAGCAAAAGAGGAATGATAGTCTCAGAAACAATGAAACACAGATCTTTACATTAGCCCAATGTCATCACAGGAGAGAACCTAAAAAGTATTCTCCTGATAAACAGCCAAAATAAATTCATAGCTCACTTGTAAGTAAAAATCCCAGACTAAGTTAAAGGTTTATGAGAGCTATTTGCTTCCTATTTCTCAATACTTAGAGCTGGCAGTATGTACATGAGAACAGCACTGTTGTCCCCTGCACTATGATGTAACGTAGCAGCCAACAAAAGCACATTATATACCCTGATGAACAGCATACCCATGGTTCTTATCACCAAAACTAGAAAATCTTCAAATTTAAGTTTTTAAATCAGACTGAATTCTTTATTTGTTGTACATAAGGTAGGAATATCCTGGTCTGCACTGATGAAACTACACATACAATGTAAACAAACTCAGAGTAACACTGTTGTAGGCAACTATGAGAACTTCATCTTCTACTCTCACAGAAGCTTTAGAAGAAAATAGCAAAGCATTAAAATGTAGGGAATCCACATTCAAATCACAAACTGACTGTTTGGACAGACAGGAATTACAAGTTTTACAGACAAAAGGGCACTTTGATGGATCTTTTGAAGCCACAGTGACCAGTGGCTTTGACGCAAAACAATTTGATCATCATGAAAATATTTGAGAATTATCTGTTATTTACTGTAGTAAAATGAGGAAAGCCACAAATCTTCTCTTGCAACACAACATCAATTTATCATGAAGTAGGATCAGTAAACTTAGTTCACGAAGTAATGTAATGCAATGCCAGTGCACCATGGCAGAAAGCAGTATGTATCAATAAGAGATTTATTCATCTACCACAGATATGGCAATATAACTATGCATGTAATTCTAGAGAAAATGAAAAAATTATGCAAATTTCATTATTAAAACCTGACTTTAAATTAATCTTTCATTTAATATGCACACGTATATCTACATGGGCACCTCCAAACAAGCAGTTTCTCAGCCTTAGCTCGAACACCCCACCACAGACCTATTTCAATCCAAATACTGGCCTATTCCTCTGGGCCCAAGCTGGTAAACTCTGCTAAGAATACTGAAGCAAATAAGTGGCCAGAAGAGGCCTTAAACAGCCACATAGCATAAAGTGTTAGGAAAAAAACAATATCCATTACAAATGCAGTACCATCAAACTAGCAAAACATAGGCTTGAATGAGGAAGAGAAGGGAAATCAAAGAGATGGGCAAGAACTTAACACAATCAAAGCTAAAAGCACAGTATTCAACACAAGATGGAAAAATTTCTCCTTCACAAAAGTTACCTTTAGAAATAGTTAAAGCAGGAGACCACTGTGATCTTAGAATATCAAGACAAATGCTGCCATTACTGTTAATATTTGGATGATAGATTCTTGTTGTAAATGCAACCTGCAACAAAAAACAAAGAAACAGTGCATTTTGGTCTATGACAACAACTGCACCCATTCTTCTCAGTGAAGCTATCAGTCAATTCAATTTACCCTAAAAGAAAAGGATTAAGCAGTTAAACTGCATCAAATTCAGGGAAATGCACCCAAGCCACAAGCTCTCAGTCTCCCACTACCAGGCACTACTTCAAACAGAGAGGGCAAGTATGAGCGTTTTAATCCCAGCTGCCTTTGATGATGACACTCAACAGGAGTGTCTAAACCACAGTAACACTGCTGTCACAGAGCTAAGGAGCTTCGAACACTGCAGTCACTCCAAGGGTACACTTTCGTATTGACTGAATATTGGAAGACAAAGCTAGTGGCTAATAAAGCTACCAAAAAAGAACATATTTTGCAATTACTGCCAAACTCGTAACAAATAACCCTTTCAGTTGATTTTAGGCACTCAGCAAGTTAATCCCTACCCATAGTGCCACATCCCTACAGACCAATCCAAACAGCTACACTAATACTTGACAGTCCCCTCAGCAAGAATTCTATTACACTAACACAAAGCTAATGAAAAGTTTTCCTAACAATTAATAAAAACTAGAAATGAACCCAAATATTTCAACACATTGAGAATTCACTCATGGATTTGCTCATAAATATGCTAACACACCCATTCCTGTGGTAGTGAGAATGGGACCCAGATATCTAATATATTGTAAGAATGCCTGAAAAGAAGTGAGAACTAAACAATACTACCATACAGAGCCTACAATTTCTGTCCTGTACTGAGTTCTTTAAAAAGCACTAGTTTCACAAATGAGACTGCAATACTTACCTTAGGTGGTTTGAATGGGTAGTCTGTGGGAAAGTGAATTGTCAAGAAGAATACACCACCCTGATATGGACTGTCGTTCTGTCAAAGCAAACAAATAATTTTCCTATTATCATCTTTAGGACTAAATACGACTGAAGATCTTGTTTTTAAATAAATAAAAGCAAAGGAAATATATTTTCAAACAACCAAAATGTTTAATCCACCAATACAAGTGAGACACAATTAAAATTCAATTCTTGCTTCCTAAGGTAAGTAATACAGAATACATACACATCACTTTCTGTGTGGACCTCTCCAAGCTAACACATCATAAAACCCAGCTGCTCTGACAATCCATTCAAGACTACTTGGCAAAAGCATTCAAATATTTTTGAGATAGCTTCAAGGAGTAATGTTAATAGAGTGGTGGTCCCATCAGATGCAAAAACCTCCAGTTCTGTGTTTGGAGCTTATTTGTTATAACCACCCCAGTTTAGAGTGGTCATGGACTCCCATTCCCTCCTAAATTACGTCCTTAGCTTCAGCCCTGCAGAAAACCTATGAATACACAGCTAAATCCTTGCTCCTTGAGAAAAAAACAAACCAAAAAGATCCCAACAGAAAAACCCAACCACCCATCCTACCAGCACCACCAAACAAAGAATAATCATTCTTTAATCATAATTCAAGTTAATTTTTCCAATTTTTCCACTCTTTCTGTATTAGAAATTCACTGTAATCTAGTATGAGAGAGTATTTTACATTTCCCTGCTCCAAGGAAAGAATCACTGGGATATGGCATTCAGGTGTCAACTATAAGCAGTAAAGCAACATGTGGAAATAAAAAAAAAGATAGTAAGCAGAAGAAAAAACTGAAGTGACTAAATAGGGATTGTATAAGTTAGTAGTCACAAGAAGCAAAAAGTTTTTACTCAAAATTAAAACTAGATTTCTGAAATAGGGCTAACAATTTCATTGTTTAACCAGAAGAATACTTTTGCTTTTAATTCTGGACTCAGGTCCAGGGAAAATGAATTTGAGGCATACACAGTACACATCTGCATTATTTGTAAATTGAATTCTCATATTAATTGCAAAAACACTTCACAAATTTAAGGAAATAACTACATATTACTTAGTTAAATACCAGAAAATGAAAACTTTCAACACCAGATAGGGGACTCAACCCCTCAACATGTAGGTTATACCCTATCTTGTCTCTGACGAAACCTAGTGATCAAGATATAACCTCTTGTCAAGAGACAACATATGAGGCCTTGAGAAGCCAAAAAATACCAACCCTTTTACTGGACATATTCTGGGGATACATTTTATCAATTATAGAAACTCCTCCTTAGAATGTGTTAAACCAGTGCAAGCTCTCATACACCTATCCAGGAAAATCACAATATCCTATTGCAGAGGTGGAAGACCAGATGATCGGTTCTAAAATCCCTGTCTGTTATTAAAGGCAGCACCACAGCAGCACTAGAACTACAAACACCACACTGCTGACACACTTCTGTCAGGATACTGCCCAATCTGGAAACAGGAACGCAGACCTTCTGACACCACGAAAACCACACGGGGAAAAAAGGAGCTGTACATTATTAAGCCAAAAGGGAAAACTAAAAATAATAATCCCAATTTAAATTCAACCAATGCTTAATATCTCGTGACCATGCAGCCACATAGAATCATCATACCCAGTGCAGTGCACAAAACTCCTTGCCATTTAAGCATGAATACAGCTATTGAACAATTCCAGCTTTTTGAGGTACCTAGTTACAATCAATAAGGACCAGGTACTTTGGGATGAAGAGACATTTTTCCAGTCCAGGGAACCCCTAATAGCCACCTCCTAATAATACACTTGTAGCTATATATAAAGCCAGGGTCATTCAGCATCACTGATACTTAATTCCTACTTTGTAGCCTCCCCAAAGGCTTGTCTTCTCAAGTACAGAAGGTTTTGTCTTTTAAATACAGATAACCAGCCTGAAAACTCCAGATATGAAGTGCTTCCAGGTTGTTTTCAACAAAAGCAAACATTTGGCTTCCTTAATGAGGAGAAAGTCACATTCCGGTTTCAGATGCTTACTGAACATTCAACACTGACTTTTTTCCTCCAGTCATAACTGAAACCTCACATTTCAGTGATTTTTTCCCCCTTCTATTTTTTCAAGTATTCAAGATCTCAGCATTTTAACACCAGACCAAATAAGGATTCCTTTTTAAGATCCACACAAAAACATCCCAACTAATTCCTGACGTTAGTACCAGCTCCTGCAAAGTTTGTGCTAGATTCAAACTTTAGAAAAAGTTAAATACAAAGTTTCTATATATTAAGTGATAATACCTAACATTGCTCTAGAGATTATTTCAGCTGAAATACGCATCCTCATAAAAATATTGCAACAACAAAATAACTGGTGTTTTTTTTCCCCTCCCTCATTTTCCTTTACTGTAATGAGCACCTCTAGAACTTAAGTTGGCTAAGGAAAGCTAACAAAAGCAAACCAAAACCCCCCCAGTTTTCTCCTCAGTAGGAACTACTCATTTAAAATTACATCACAAGAATTAGAATACTTACAGGTCCCATAATTGTGGCTTGCCAATGAAACACTACAAAAGAAAAACTCCGCATTATTATCTAGGCATGATATGCTTTGAGTCAGCAAAGCAAAACATAAAACTTGAAGTTACTTACTGTCATCTCCAACGGGACCTGCTGAACACTGTGCTGGAGGATCACGAGCTAAGTCACTAAGTTCCTTTAAGAAAACAAACAAACAAAAATAGTAATTTTCACTTAATGTCTAGCAAAAACCTGTAGAAGTTTTTCCATGTGCAAACACAGAAGAATGTGCCATTAACAACTCTAAGAACCACTAGATCAGTATCAAAAATGTCTATAGTAGACAAAGGAGCACCAAAACCAGCTATGAAGCTAAACAGCTACAGTGACCGTGCTTTTCCAAGTACATGTATGTAACTACTGTGAAAACACTGCTGCTGAAAAAAGAAGCAGGACACAAAGCCTTAAGCTGGCAAAGTCTAACCACTTTTTGATCGAGATTTACAAGGGCTCAGTCTTAGCTAGAGAAGCCTGAAGTAGAAGGAGAGAAAACTGTTGATGAGTCTTCATGAAACAGGAAGCATTCTGTATGTAACATCTGACATTATAACTGAGAACAGCAAGAAAAACCCCACAGAAACTTGGCTTCACTTTACCCATGACCTGCAGCAGGAATGTACCTTGCAAAGATCAAAACAGACAGGAAAATTCAAGAGGCTGACAAGTGCTGTAGTCAGGCAAGATACCTGTATTTTTTTATTTTAAACTTTACATTTAAGACAATTATGCCTTAAAAATTAAAAATTACTGAGCTGAAGAAACAATTCTCTCCCTCCCCCATTACAGAGGAATGGAAACAAACTTCAGAGGATTCCTTGTGCAGTAACAATACTTCTGTGATGAAACAAAGAAGCTCTGCATTAAATTGTCTTAATGCTCCACTAGTAATTTGTTTGTACAGTGCCTTAAATTTACACTTTCAGTTAAAGCATGTAGCAAACACATTCTTTCTCCCCTGCTCTCCCTTGACTCTGAAAAGGGCTTCAAGAGCTTCTATAAATAAATCTGCACTTGTCAAGGTATCTAGAAGTCTTGAGAAAAGGCAAAATATTCAGCCCCTCTTTCATAAATTAACAGTTTCACACAAGATTTTTTTTCCTGCAAGTCTATACAAGCCATTAAACCAAGAACTTTGTCAGACATTAAAGAAAGCCAGGCATACCTATCATGCTGGAAACATAGGCACATTTGGACCAGACAGCTAACTCTTGCCTGGGAAGATCCTAATGTATATCCTTTAAGTTTCACAATTTCTGCACTTCATAAAAACTTACTAAGTATAAGCCAACACAAAATGAGGAAAAAAAAAACAACTTATGTTTCTTGTAACATAAACACCTTGTTCTTTGGTAAGATGATAGCTGCAGCAAATACAAAGAAAAACAACACCTCAACATGTGCAAGTCCATACATTAAAAAAACACCCCAATCACAAATGAACAAAAAACAAACACCTCCCAAAAAACAACAAAACCACACCAATCACCTTCCCTCAAAACACCAAGAAAATTTAGTCCCAGCTTTCCCCTTCCTACGTGCATTAATTCTGAAGAATTTTCCAATTAATAAAATTTCAATTTTGCACTGGCATCAGACTCTTTTACAAAATGAAACCATATCAGTTTTGATAAACAACGGCACGATGAGGTTAAGAGTACAGTTCATTTCACTGCTGCTGTTTGCAGAAGTGTGGGCAACAGCTCTTTCCAGATAATCACAGTAAACGCATTTAGAATGCATTTTGCTACATTCTCCAGATATTACTGGGGGGCCTCGTGATAGACTGATTTCTGCCATTTAATATCACTTATTAAGTCCATATGTTGTTCATTACCCTCCAGAAAAATTTGCTACATTAGATTTATGTTATCCATGTAAAGGCAAACAATAAATGCAGAAGAAGCTTCTGAAAGAAAGGGTTTTTTAAATTTTCAGGGCACTTTTTTCCATTTAACAAATATATCAGGTTTTATTAGTCAGGCTTACTTCTCATCAAAATGTATTTTCCAGTTCTAAGAATGATCAATCATTTCCAAAATCTGAGAGGAAAAAAGATATCATGTCCCTTAAAGTAAGCTGTAGCAACAGAATAAGCAGAAAGACACAAATATTATTTTAATGCAGTTGTACAGTTATTACTGGATTGACTTAAGAGTGGAAGAACATTTAGATCCTCGAGGATTTTTATAAACTATCACAGGGACAAAGAACTATGAAAAGGCTCTTCATGCCATTTACGAAATTATAAAGTTGTGAAGCACGAAGACAA
This sequence comes from Machaerirhynchus nigripectus, assembly GCA_013397975.1. Lineage (NCBI taxonomy): Eukaryota > Metazoa > Chordata > Aves > Passeriformes > Dicruridae > Machaerirhynchus > Machaerirhynchus nigripectus. The sequence goes on from VZRQ01002217.1 coordinate 768,936, forward strand.
GGATGAGAAAAGATCAGCATAAAGTGGACTGCCAGAGATATGTGCATTAGACTAGAGAGCTCTTCAAAAGGTACTACTATCTTCAGAGAAACAACAATTCAGTACTCAAGATAAAAACGCGTATTCTACCACAGCAGGAAAATCAGTAATTCAACATCAGTAATTCAACCAGGAAAGGTAACTGCAGATGTAAGACACACATTAAATTTATTAAGTTCCAGTGAAACATTTGTGCAAAAAACCCTTCGGTAATACTAAAAATGATTTAAAAGCTGAAATAAACGAGTTTCAATATTCCAGACTCCAGTAATTTCAAAATTTATGTCTACACAGAGTTACTCCTTTTAACTGCTTGAACTGTTTGAGATAAAGTAACGGTGACCTTCATTAATGAAAGGACTCAGGTTTTGTCTGTTCTAAAACACTTCAGTAAAAAAAAAAACCTTGGTTGTGCTAATCAAAGCAGTTCAGTATACAGATAATTTTGGGAACAAATGATACACCAACTGGCATTTCACCCACAGAGCAAGTAATTCACCCACTAAATTTGGGGGAAAAAAAGCTGAGGTGGCACACACTCTTGTATTTGCTTCTCTGGGGTACTATGGTCAGAGAAGTTTGTAGTAAAGCTGTTTGCTTCAGCAGGGTGTGAAGGGCTGTGGAAGAACTTGGGCAAACATGAAGCAAACCCTGGTTCACAGTAACACCAAACCTACTTCATCTCCCTCTTAAGTAAGTGACACCTCACATCTACACAAAGAGGGGAGGCTTTTTGCAACAAGGGAGTGGAAAGTTCTGAGTAACTTTAAAAAGCACCTCCTTCTGAAAGCTACAACTCTACTGAATCCAACAGGCAAACTGGAATAACTGGAAACTGAACAAGCAGGGGCACGTGGGCTGTGAGATCTGGAGTGCAGCCTAAGCATTTTGTTCAAGGAAAGGAAGGAGCTTTTTTTAAAGCTTCCCACTCAGCAATATAAATACAAACCTACTTACTTTCTCAGCTTAGCAATCAGGAGTAACGATTCTGTAACATAAATATTTAATATGTAATATTTCTACATGTAAGAGCTTTCTGCTTCTCATATTCCTTCTACTGCCATACCTACTTCTCCAACTTTGCTTCTTTTTGTTAACATGGTTTCAGTAGGGCTTTCCCTTTCTTAAGAGGTATTAAGCTACATCCCAAATTTGAACCCACATTTTCCTGGAATTGGTTGTTATGGTTTTTCACTTTAGAGGTGGCTTAAAAGAAAAACCAAAACAAAACTCCCAAGCAGCAAATGGGAAAGACTTTACATACAAACAATAAACCAAATTTGGTGAGGAGTGACAAGCGATGCACCTATCGGAAAGGATTAGTCTTGAGTTACAACTGTGACCAGCAGTCTCTATCACTGCCAGAGGTTTCCGGTGCAGCTCCAGCATGTCACCATTTCTGTGTCCCAGTTTCCAAATATAAAGTTGTGATAGTTCCTACCTCTCCACAAGGATGATTAGTCACTCAGCATTTTACAGATTAGAACACTGTTAAAAGAGTAAGCACCAATGCTACTGTTAGAGGACAACAGCAATGCAACACAGACAAGGAGCGATACATGTACAATTCTGCAACAGTTTTGGAAAACAGAGAGAAACAGAGCAGCAGAACCCATCACTGCAACAGAGGTTTCTGCTCTAACACAAATTCAGCACCATTGTCTTCTGCCAGTTTCACATTAAGTTTCTAGCAAGATTCAGTTCCATTGGTGAAACAGCCCCCGTTTTTATCTCCTTGCTTCTCTTTCACTATACATTTATCAGAAAGTTAACAAAAAAAACCAAACCAGTACTTTCAAGAAAAAAAATTGCTTATAAAAAAGCTAACTAACCTGCTTGTTTTGCAGCAATATAATCATAACTAACATAAAAATACGGCTTAAGCTTCAAACGAGGATTCAAAACTTTGTGAGTGCGAATGCAGGACTGTGATCCTATAATAAAACCAGAAATATCTTCCTTTTCTTGACAGAAAAGCTGCTAAAAAAATCACTCAAACAACACCCCTCCACCAGCTATTTAAAAGATTACAGAAGCCATTTAAAGAATGAAGAAACTTTTAAGAATGACAAAGGGTATCTCATCCAAATATGCATGAGACAAAAACCTAAAGTTTTCAGGTCCCAGAAAATTCTGTAATGACAGCCTGGTGCCTACCAAGCAGCCTTCTTGCAAGGTACCAAATAATACAGCATCTGCACCAGCTTCTTTTCTTCCCATCTGTCAGATTTCATACTCCCTGTGACACTACTACATTTTTTTAGTTTAAGCTGGAAATAGCCAGGCCTTATTTTTAATGATAGTAACAGCTGACTTAAACACAGAGTGACAGAAGATCACTCCCACCAGAATGACTGAAGATTGTCTTCCACAGGCCTTAACTCACAGTTACACTTAACATTCGTAACACACGTATTTGTTAAAATCACATATTGCAGCTTTCTGGGTTGTAGTCAAGAAAGCATAAATGGGATTAATTTGCTTTACATTTCCAGAAAATAACTTGGAGGGCATGAAACACGATAAGCAGTTAAATCAGAAGTTAAAAAAAATAAATCAACAAACCACAACACAAAAACCCCAAACAACAACCCACAACACAAACACACAAAAAACCCACACAAAACCCCACCCAGAAAATCCAATCCAACCATAAAAGGACAAAGAGAAAAAAGAACACTTGGGTCAATCAAAAAATCAACATTTATTAAATTGACTGCTTGTCTAATGATGTGTCAAACAGGATATTTCAAACTCTAGGCAACCAAAAATTCATCACTGCATTAGTCTTACTCATTAGCTCACAGCTGAAAACAGCTTTAAAAAAGAAGGAAGGATTGGAAGCAGCTATAAAGGGAGGGGAAGAACATTTAAGCCTGTTTGAAGATTAAGAAGTGTCAAGCAGCAAAGAACTACTGCCTCATCCCACACACCTGCATTTGAAACATTCGTTTCATCATGGAAATTAATTACACCTGGAAGCAGAAAATAACAGTTTGAAAGGACACTGAATGTGGATTTCTAAGCTGAGTAAGAAAGCAATGGCATAACAGACATCACAAAACAAATACAACCAGCAGAAAATTATCAGTTTCACACAAGCTGGCCTTTTGGCTAACAATAAATAGATAAAAGCAACGTGTAATGGCAGTGCAAGATACAGAAAGATGTAGGTTCCTCTTGATTAAAAAAGGACATTAGAGCAGCTCTGAAGAGAAAACACATGAAAAGCAGTCAGAGAAAACAGCAAGGACAAAGAGCACAGGAAGGTTATTAAGAAACCCAAAACATAACTAGGAATCTAACAGTTGTGATTCTCCCTAATCTGACTATTCTGCTTCTGTTTTTCATGGTTCTCCCTTCAGTCTTTAGTACTGGATTTTTCAGCCTACACCCCACATACTGTTTGTACAATGTCTAGCCATAATACCTTCGTGGTATAAAAGAAGAGAAACATAGAAATACTCATATTTTAAGCCTGGCACTCAAGGAAGGAAATGCCAGACTGCTGTGCCACTGTAATTAAGTCACTTGGTGTACTTGGACTGTGATACAAACTACTCAGGTGACTACCTACTATCTCTTCAAAGAACCTACCTTTCAGTACACAAGCTGTTGGTGAATGAGAGTATTGTCTAGAGCTGTTCTCATCTGTTCTGAAATCTGGAAGGTGTACAATGCAGGTAATGGTTTTTGGGAAATTTCAGAGTCACTGCAACTAAACAGCTTTCTATTTATTCCAGTGTTTGGCAGAGCAGTTGGACAGATCCAACTGGAAAAGGAATGCAGTTACAGACTTTGCTTTCCTGGTCACTCCCTAAAGGCTTTCGGAACAAACTTAAAAAAATGGTGGTAACTACACCCCTATTGCTGTGCTTTGAATTCAAAAGTACGGTTTGTTTCCCCTAAAGTAACCAAAACCACAGAAGCTGTCTTACTCAAGATGAAGAAAATCTGACTGCTTTACACACATATATTCTGAAGTATTATAACAATTACCATACCCTGAAAACAGCAGAGCTTATTAAAACACTCCTATGCTCAGTGTAGAACAAGGACTGTGTATATTGGCTAAAGTACATTGGAGGGGCAAGTGTGAAGTGAAGCACTGGTTAACTACCGAGCCATTCAGTGATAGTTGGGTATTTTAATTTTGCCATTTCCAAGCTTTTGAATATCAGACACTGAAACTTAGCATGCTCTTCCCTTGGAAGATTTTTTCCTGCACGAACCACAGTGATCTTTGGTTCTGTAACCCAGTTCTGTAACTACAATGCAACCCTCGGAGAAGACAGTAACTAGTACAAAGAGGCCACATGAGAAACACCAAGATGCACCTTGCTAAATGAAACAGAATGACTGGGAAACAAAGGGACAGATGAAATTCAGTACAGACAAATGTAAACTGATGCAGGATGCAGCTGGAAAGAAGATTATACTCAAAGTAAGGTGGCCTGGTCTGATGGCTACCTCTCACAAATGTGATTTGGGCAGTGTGCTAGACATTTTCACAAAAATGCTGGCCTAATACTCCTTAGATGCTGGAGTTTGGCAGCATTATGTAAGAGCCTCCCAACACGCTGCCCTTCAGCTTGTCGAGGGCACAATAACTTAGAGCAGAACCTCAGCCACCAGCATTTGACACATAACCAGAAGCAGAATCTGTACACCCTGTGCTCCATGTGACAGAAGACTCCCAGAGTTTGCCAAGACTACACAAACAACGACTCTGGAGACCGGCAGTGTACAGGACAAGTTTTTGTAGAAATGATGAGGGGCCTCAATCGGGCACAACATCAGTCAGTCTGGACCTTCTGAAAAGCTGCAAGAATTCTCCATGTTCTCAAAAAAGCAAGGACAGTGTAACAGGAAGCTATCAAATTAATATTCTAACAAGTAACATCATGTCTGTAATCAGTATGGTGAATTCACTGTTTAGAAGTAGCTTCATATATTATTCTGAAATTAATTAACCTAACAAACTCTGAAAATCAGCTCTCCTTTTAAAAAACTGTCTTGACTTTCACCAATCCGTATTTTGTATGAATACAAAGATGCATGTGAAAGGTATTACAATATACCATAGGACTATATTCTATGGACACAATTATGTGGGATTGACTACATTGCCTTAGCAACAGCGTACAATTACCCTATCATATTATGCTATTTGTGTAACTATCCTTCATAATCATTCTAAAGGCCTGTCTATAGGATTAGGTACAGTTACACACAAAATCAGCTCACACCAAGACAACAGTGTAAAAAACCAAACCAACCACCACCAAAACAAAATACAAAACTATCTGGAGTACAACTGCTCTTACAGTTGAGTTCCACCTCAGTTATGTAGAGAATAGTGATGTACAGAAGCATCTTAAAAATAAATGAGGAAAAAAATTTTAAAAAAGTTTAAAAGCATCTTTATGAACAGACTGCATCCTGAAGTAGGGGAGTGGAAGGGGGTCATTGCTCATGTGGCAAATTGTAATTCAGGAGATCCTCCTATATTATTCAAGGCAAAAAAAAAACAAACCTAAGGCTAAAAGGAAAAACAAACTTTGCATTTATCCGATTTAAGAGAGTTTTCTGGCATTACTACTCAAGTAGGCCAACAAAGGTTGAGAAGTACTGCCTTAGAGCAGTGCACTTATTTATATTTATTATAAACTTGGAAGAGCTCACAGAAGTGATGAACACCTGGCCAACCTAACTCTAGCTTGCAGAAAAAGCTCACTATAAAGTTAACTAAGCATTTAACACAATCTTCATGCCTTCCATCAGAAAGACCTAAAGCACTTCAGCATCTGCACTCAGTTCAGCTTGCAACTCTGGTGTCCAGATGCTCGTGGAAAAGTTTAAATGTTGGTCACCTTCTTTTTCTACTGGGCTATAACATTTGCAAAGCAGTCCACAATCCTCCCTCCCCATCCCTTTCTTAAGATCAGAATGAAAACCCATCACAATTACAGTGGAAAAAACTGCAGGAGATCTTGAAGATGTCTAGTGCATCACATGTCTCAAAGGGATGAGGTTCAGAACAAATGCTTCCTTTACACAAAAATTTAATAATGAAGTTTACTGTTGGTAAAAATCCCCCTACCTATTTAGCTTTCAGTCCCGAATCCTGCAATGCTCTGTTTTCCAGTATTAAACCTTGTCTACATCCAAGTGTTTTACAAAGAGTCGCCAAAGGCATAAACACCAATTTAAACTTGTGAATATAATTTTAACTAATTTTTTTTGGCACAGCTTCCCCAACACAACTACAAATTTAATCAGATCGGTGCCCTGTAGAAGACCAGTGAGGAGAAACTGGTTTTGTCAGGTTTTTTTTAAAATCTCCTGCATTTTCCATTTAGAGTTTAAGGCATTAAATTTATATTCCAAAGTTTACAAAACTGTCAAGCATGTGCAACTTGATAGAGTTTAAGACTCTCTTCTGATAAGACCAACCTGACAAAAAGCAACCACATTTAAAAATGCATTATTGACTGCAGTTACAGATATATACACATGCACACACACACTCACACTGCTGCTTTCATGCCTTAATTTTTTTTCTGCATATTCTACCACCAGGTTACTACATCAAATCAATCACAGGAAAAAATGTCTGTAACTCAGCCTTTCCAATGTAAGCTACAGCATCTTAGCCAGGAAGCATCAACTAAAGTCAGCTTATTCTGAGAGATCAGACCTAAACCTTAAGTGCAGACCTCAAGTTCCCATCTGCCAGCTCTGATGCACAGGGGAGGGACCTACACAAGAACACAGGGCAGACAGTTTAAGTGGCAAAACCTTCATATTCGCAATAGAAAGATTTATCAGGGATGATATATCAATGCCCTAATCTGAATGACACAAAAGCTCAACTCTTTCCCACTCCTCCATACCAGCTGTCACTTGACATCTCAGAGCCTCCATTCTCTTTCTCCTCCAACAGTTCAAGCCAGTGGATGCAGCGAACACATCCACGGGTAGGGGATAACACCAGGCTGGAACTGGCCTCCACAAGGAACAGAGAGATGCCTTCGGCAAGAGGCAGTTCACTGCTCAGTATCCAACAGCTGCTGCTTACAGCTGTTTACATCCTTCTCCACTCCCTTAACCATTAACTGTGAGCTCAGAGAAAAGCCTCAGAACTGGTTACAGACTGTGCAGGAAGTTGAAGGGAGCTCATTCAGTGGAGTTCCACATCAGGCCTTCTGTACAAGAAACTCTCACTAGGAATAACAGCAAAAGCATGGACTTATTTTCAAAACCAGATCTCTAAAAGCTGGAATGATCATAAACATTGTAAGAGCTGGCCAACCTTTTTACTCCGTATAGATTATCCGACCTAAATCCTTGATATGCTGGAGAACTCTTTTTAAAGTATGCAAGAAGTACCCATCTAATGGAATACTGATCTACGAAGTTCTGTAAATCACGTGAGTGAGATAACAATCCCCATTCTCTTCCCACTACAATGCACACATTTAAAGTTCTATGATGACTGGGAACTTGTTTCACACGCACTGTGCTCAATTAACAAGAGAAATCTTTAAGTTACAGCATTCCAAACTTTCCAGCTAAGGAACATCAGTTTTCCTCTCTCATAAAAATGTGACCAGTTCTTAAAACACATCCAATACTTTATTAACAAATGCTGGCCTTCAATACAGAGTACCAAACATACCCAATTAAGAAACATTATTTTCATTTTAATGATATTAATTTCATAGTAGAAATTACGCTTCTATTTGGATAAGCTAAATCTTAAACAGAATTTACGTGATGACAGCTTTCATCTAATGCTAAATATTTTATTCTGACTTTTAAAAAACATTTAAGTTCTTCAACACTAGGGCTTCCCAAACTCCATTACTGCAATATCATGATTTAAAAACCAACCACTACCTTCTGGCTCAATGTGACCCTTCTAACCAGAGTGTGATAGTGGTGCTGAATTACCTACCCAAAGCAGGGCTTAGTATAGCCCTGGATATTCACAATAGTTAAGGTGAAATTACAGTAAAAACGGTAATTCAATACATAGAGAGAGCATTTACAAAAGTTTTAAGTATTTCAACCTGGCTTACATCAACTGAATTTCATTAGCTAGCTCATCTTAACTTTCTGAGCCCCTAAACACACAAATCCAGACTTATTTCTAGACATTCATTCAAAGCATGAGTTCAATCACGTAACTTCAAGTTATTCAACTATTTTGAAAAAGCCCAGCAAACAAAATCCAAGACAATGCCTGCAAAAGTGTTGTGGGTTTCATCCAGAGAAGAAAACTTAATTCCAACCAGCTTTATATACATTTTTTTTTTAAATTCAAACCAAGTTCAAAAGTAAAAAGTAGCAGTTTAAAAATGAAGTAACAAGCAGGCTTTGTAACTCTTCAACTTTGGTTAAACTAATGCAGATTTCCATGCAGTCCTCACTGATGCATATTACACCCTATCTCTAAAAAATACTGTATTTCCAGGGTTAGCAGCATTTCTTACAATGAGCATCTTGAGAAGGGGGGTTAAAGTTGCAATTAACTATACATCTAGGAGCAGTGCTGGAGGCTATAGCCTGAGGAAAATAGTTTTTCAGTCTCCACTCACAACACTGTCAATGGAAGCCTTCTATCTGTACTTAAGTACCAATAAATGGTTTTGCCACCTTCAGCCTTTAGCTTGCAGGATGCCAATTCCACTTAAAATTTTCTAATAAATTATTCCATTATAATGATGCTGGCTTGTGCTATGCTTAATCAAACGGCCATAAAACACAGCAGGCACAAGCTTTCTTAAGGATTACACAGAAGAGACATTTCATGCATACATCTCCTGTATTAATTCTATTTTTAGCCCATCAAGATCACTTAGGCCACTTGTACTACCTCACTTTAATGGATGCATACAGCAGTGATAAAATGGATGTGTGTCAACGATGTCACATTTCCAAGTTTTCCAAATTTTATGCATTCCTGATTCCCTACTCCTACATAAATGCTTCCCTGCTACCGGATCATCATCATTTGAAGCGGAAGCTCCAGCATGCTGCAGCAATTACAGGATGTGTTTTTAACAGGCACCATTGACACTTCAGACCAAGACAATGTGCCACAGCATGTACCAAGCATTTAGATACAAGCTTTAAAATCACCACGAATTTCTTGACAATTCTGGCGAGAAAAAAAAAAAATAGGGAAAAATTTCATCCTCAGGAAAGAAAACACTCATTTTTAAGATGCAGCTAAAAGGACTTGTTTCTTTTCATGAAACAACTGCAAAGTGACCCATATCAAGGATGGAGTTTTGCCAACCGAACGCAAGCTGCCCTCAGAGCAGATGGCACTGATGCCATGACAAACTCCAGAATAACAAGAACCTTTCTGGAATTGGCTGTGTACCTGACAACTACTTCAGTTCGGGGAGCGCTTTACACAGGATGTTCTAGAAGCAGACAACACAAATACTCATTTACTTTCATTTTCAAATCAGAAGTAGAATTTGCCAGTTATGCCTTAAGAGTGGTTGTATTCTGAATGTCTAACAGACTTCAGATTAAAGGTACAGAGTCTCGAAGTCTAGTTTACCCAATATAACAAAGAATGTTATTTTGCTTGATACGTCACATCCACAAAGAGGGAGTCAGCTAAACAGACTGAAAATACCGTCACTGGTACACTCAGGTTCTCATCTGCAGCAGGAGACAATCAATTCTAGTCCTGATGAGTAATAACACATATTAAATTAGCTATGTGTGATTAGAGTGTTCTGAGGTCCTGGTTTCTCTTTAACCTGTTCTCATCTACTGCCAACAACATACTACAAGGAAGCAGAGTTCCAAGGTCTGATCCGTGATCTTAGAGTTAGAAGACAGGGAATCCCAGCTTACCGGTGACAATGTCATTCTCTTTGGGCTTTATTGTTGACAGGATTAAAATTACATTCCCAACCACTTTGTTACAGAACTGGCCCTGATATTTTTTTATGTCAGCATCAGCCCCAGTAAACATTCATACTGGAAACCAGGACTGGAAAGAAAGCAACATGCAAAGAATGGTTTCAGTCTAGAAATAAAGTTCACCTTCCGGACTTGCAAATACAAGAATAAAAACTGAAAACTCTATGTGAATTTGGAAGCGTATCTTGCAGTGTGGTACGATTAAATTGATTAGAAAAACCCGAACAAATACACACACAAAAAAATAAGGCAAAAAGAAAAAACCCTAACTCAACTTATCTTCCCAAACTCCTGCACTGGGTAAAGGAAGAAGCTTGCTATTACACAGTGCAATAGAGTATAAGGACCAATATAGGACAAGAGACTGTACACAACAGGCCAAAACCTTGAAGTCAGAGAGATGACTTACTGGTTCCAGAGTCATGCTGAATCGTTTTCAGGTTCTGACCACCAGATTACTACATAAGTGGGGGTTTGCCTTGGTTTACATTTGACAATAAATTCTTACCTGCAGCACCTGAACGTGTTTCATAAGCATGAGTTGATGACAAAGCATACCAGGGAGTATCCTAGCTGTGTTTCAACTCAAGTGATATCATCCACTAATACAGGGAACAAGTTTTGATGGCAGATTCAAAAGGAATTGTTTTGAAATTCTTGCCAGAGCATAGCCATAATTCAAGGACAATCCATTCAGCTAGCTATCCAGAATGGATTTAAAATTTTCGAGGATAACAGTACTATCCATTCACTAAAAACACTACCAAAAATGCTCATTTTGTCTAAAATATGACAAGCACCGCATGAAATTAAACCAAGACTAATAGGCCGCATAAAGTTTACACACTGTCTACAAAAGGTGTTTTGTGCACCAAAATTCACCGATTTCAGGACACACTGACGTTCTGCCATCTTGGTAGGCTATGAGATGACCAAGAAACTCCTCTGAGCTCTTGAAACACGTAAATGCTCCACGTAGCTCGCGTAGGAAGGAGCACAGACCAACAGCGACTTCCCGGTAACGCCGCTGCGCTCCCATCGCGTTTTGCCATTACATCCCAGCAATTCTCAAACCTGCGAGAAAACCTAAACCTACCCAGGCGCAACCTCACGCCGGGAGCCTTCTTGCCGTGGGAGAGCTTTAATAAAAAACAACCACCACCACAAACCATCCCCCCCCCCCCAAAAATAACAACCAAAACCAAACCAACAAACTTTCATCACCTCGGCATTTTTTCCGAGTTAGCCGCCGCGAAGTTGCTCCACCCGGCTCCGATTGTGCAACGGGGGGGAGGCGGCGGCGCGCAGCGCGCTCCCGCCGGGCGCGGGGGGAAGTGATTCCCGGACAGGCGATGGATCCCCGGGGGTCCGGAGGGCCCCCGGGCGGCGGAGAGGGGCGACCGCGGGGCGAGGGCGGCACCGCGGCGGCTGCTCCGTGTGTCCGTGCCGCGTTATTGCGGAACGCGAAGGATCCCGGAAAGGGCCCGGGCCAGGCGGACCCGCCGCCATCTTACAATGCGGGAGAGAAGTTGCACAGCAAAGGGGAGAACCCGGCCGAGGGGCCCAGCTGCTGCCCCAGGCAGCGCCGCCATCGCGCCGAAACCCCCCGGCACACACGGGCTGGGGCCATTCGGGCCGGCTTCAGCGGAAGGGCAGCGGCAGCGACACCAGGCTGCGCTGACATCCGCGCGGCCCTGGGACCTCCCTCTCCCCGAACCCCCCCGGCCCCCGCCCTCAGGA